>JAVIAB010000073.1:19301577-19751577 GCA_032433765.1 Megaustenia siamemsis | reverse complement strand
ACAAATTTTAAATTATATATAGAACTTTTGTTCGTAGAGTCAATTTGATATAGTTCCATGCTCTTGGTGTGAGTTTCCCAAATGTTGTCGCTGCCTTTCAAATACGTACATTTAGTTCCTCATCTAAGGAAAGTGTGGCTGTAACAGTGGATCCAAGATAGCTGAACTTCTGTACTGACTCAAGCAGGCTTCCATTCAAAGTAATGGTTGTTGGTTTGCTTATAACATATTTTTGATTGCTTGGGTGGTCTTGAACAATAAACTGTTTAACAAATCAACTAGGAAATTTTGCAAATCAAACTATTATCTGTAGACTTAATCAGAGTAATGATCATTCAGAATCAGACGAGTCAAATAGGTCGATTACTGCTTTCGGCTGAACAAACAACAAACCATCCTTTTTCCAATATTCCTCTTCTTGTCGTAACACATGATCCTCACGTTTTACCCAGTAGTCTTTATCTATATTTGATAGAGCCTGATTTGTAAGTGTCTCAACATCGCATAATTTGAAAGTTTTATTTGTATATGCTACGTGCCCTTTAACTTTTGCCCAAACTAGTTCTATAGGATTTAAGTGTGCATGATATGGAGGTAGTCTCAAACATCTATGGCCATGTTCTTGAATTAACTTGTCTATTTTAAATATTTGTGTACGTTGTGTCTGTTTTACAAGGCTAAGCAATTCGGGTTTCAAGTAGCTGTCGTTAACTTGTATGTGTTCTTTTATGAGCCACGTTTTGATTGTATCTTTTGTACTTGATGATGTTGGGATTCTATCTTCTACGTTAACTACGTTATGGCATGAAGCATTGTCCATTATCAGACAAGAAGGTCGATCTAATATTGGAAGGATACTTTTCTCGATCCAGTCTTTAAATATGTGCCCATTCATTTCGGAGTGGTAGTCTCTATTGTCTATGGATTTTGAAATGAAAACGAGATGAGCATTCTGCAACAACCCATTATGTCTGCTACCTGCATGTGCAACTATCAAACGTTGCCCTTTACTGCTTGGTACTGATCTTTTAATACTTCCATCTGCTAACTGCCATTCCTTTTCATTTGTATGATGAGCGTTGATCCAAGTTTCATCTAAATAAACAATATCATAATCATTTTCGCGCATTTCCTTCACTTCACGTAAATACTTGCTTCTAAGAGCTACTAGATGTGGCTTCTCACAAATAATGTTTTTTCCACCAGCATACTTTCTAAAGGTGAAGCCTGCACTTCTTAATATTTTCCATAATGAAGTTTTTGATATTTCAATGTCGTTGTTAGTTTTCAGCCAAAGCTTCAACTTTCTAAGTGTCACTTCTTCGTTTATATCAAACATTCGACAGATTTCTCTTTTTACTAGGTCCTTATCAAAACTGTCTAACGTTTCTTTCCTTCTTTGCTTTCTTGCATTTGTTGGCAATGAATATCCGCTTCCTTTAACTATTCGATCAAATGAACGTTTACACAAACCTAAAATATGCATTGTTCTCTTCTCAGGGTTTGATAAAGAACAATAAAGATGTCCCTTTTTACGCTCTCTGCAGAAGTATTGATAAATCTTTATAGCAATGTTATGCTCAGTAAAATATTTTGCCTTTATATTCATTCTCACATAGACTTGCAGAAGATAATGTGGATAGTGCCGCCTCCTTTCTGTAAATATTGAGATTTGCCTCTGAATTATGACTCGAACTCGAGTCTACGGCCGTGATTTTGACGTCACATAATTTCCGGTTTCGGCTAAAATGTCATTTTGTGCTAAACGGGAAATTTCATATGTAACATTTCTTTATAAAAATTTATAGTGGAAACATAACTATTTTAGGACGGTGCGCATTCAGCCGTGAAGGTCATGCCTATATGTTAAAGAATCAGCTGTGAGATGTAAGCATCTACATAATCCCGCCGGTGTTTATAATATCGATTAACTTTTTTTAAATATAGGTTAAATAAGGCATCTTTGAAACTGGATCACATTTCTTTGATAAAAAAATATTTTTATAGCGACATTAGTATTCTAAACCTAACTTCAAAAGATCAATGCAAATGAACAATAAGTTTTTGAAAAAATAAATTAATGTCTAGGCAAACGAATCTGAACGGACTATAGAAGCGTATCTACATAGTGCTTAATTGTGGGTGTTGTTCGTTATGTGTATTTGCAAACATGAATTCAATTGGTTACAATTAGTGTGGCCGTATTTCTCAATGATTTTGTCAACATGGTACACCTTTTTCTTATTCGTATTCTTCACAAGTTGTAACAATTCGGGTTTTAAATATGTGTCGTCAAATTTGACATTTTCATTCGCAAGCCATGTCCTAATTTGCTCTTTTGTATTTGATGCAGTAGGCACTTTGTCCCATCTTGAATTCCCTAAGGAAGTGCTGATATAGTAAAACAGTAACCTTTTGCATAGTTATAAATTTGCATTTCAAACTCATTGTAATTTAGATATAAATGTTGGTATTTAAAGTCAACAAATTGTCTACTGAGTCTTCACAAAATTAATAAAGATACGCCTTCCCTTCGGTAATTAATGCCCAGGCCGTGGTGCGTCATGTCGTTCAATAACAATTCAGTTTTGTGCACGGGATTTTCCTGAACTTAGTGTTTCTGCAATAGCCAAACTATTTTACGTGAACGACCGCACCAAATTAATGTATATATATCCTAAAATGGTGTCAAATTCGAACAGGGTGAATTTAATATAGCCTAAAGAAGAAAACTTTTAAACTAGATCAAATTTCTCAGAGCAAAAAATATTTCTATAACGACATCAATATTATAAGATTACATGCAAAAGTTGAAAGCAAAATAACAAACGGTTATCACGTAAAGCTAATTCAAGTGTGGTTATGAATTTCTGAACGGACTATAGTCACCTATAGTGACTCGGGCAGATGGTGCTCGTAAACCTGGAAGGGCCGACCATCTAAGGGCAGAATCCCCCTACAGAAAAGACAATCTGCTGCCTTGCAGGAAGATTGGGGACAATCAAAGGCTAAGGAAAGCAAACCTGAATAAAATGCTGGCTGAAATCGGATGCACTGGACCACTGGCGCAGAACACAGTTCAAAGTTTTAACAGGTATTCAATCAGAGTGGATCTAACAGACTCTAATTATGATGTTCTGTCTGTGGGGTCGATCAATTCACTTAAACAGACAGCTGTCTTCATGTGAGAGTCTGGAATCCTACTTTGATTGAGTCCTGATCTGATCGCAGATTGAGAGATTTCCATTATGTAACGTCTATATTAACCTTAATATTTACGTCTCATTGACATAAGTGCTTACCTCTCATTTTAGTTACTCTGGTTTTTACGGATATATCGTATCGATTTTTTAAGAATCTCATTTCTCAGAGAGAGCTGTTGAAGATCTTCCTATTTATCTAGACAAGATATTATCAGGCCCATACCTGTTGGCGTAGGAGGTAGACGATCATGTCCTTCCATGATTCTCTGTCCACAGCGTATCAAGAATGTTTTTGACTGTTTATAATGTCACTACATTAAGCTATCTAGTATCCCTATGCTGCATGACTTCATGATCTGTGAAGACGCACGTTCTTTTTGAGTCACAATTCTGTTTGCGAGGTAATGATGGGCATTGTTTGGTGTACAGGTGTCAAGGAGAACTTTTTTTTCAGAAAAGTGCCTGCTACTGAGAAGTTGGATGGATGAAGAAAGATAGAGCCAGAAAGAACCACGTCAGTATCAATGGCAGATTGACGGTTACTGGATACAGGGTTGAAATCATAACGTCACACGCCGAGCCTTACTTCAATGTTTGATACCGGGATGAAATCATAACATCACACGCCGAGCCTTACTTCATGTTGGATACAGAGATGAATTCATAACATCATACAGTGAGATTTTCATCAATGTTTATACAGAGATGAAATCATAACATCACACGCCGAGCCTTTCTTCAATGTTGGATACAGAGATGAAATCATAACATCATACGGTGAGATTTTCATCAATGTTGGATACAGAGATGAAATCATAACATCACACGCCGAGCCTTTCTTCAATGTTGGATACAGAGATGAAATCATAACATCATACGGTGAGATTTTCATCAATGTTGGATACAGAGATGAAATCAAAACATCATACGGTACGATTTTCATCAATGTTGGATACAGAGATGAAATCAAAACATCACACGCCGAGCCTTTCTTCAATGTTGGATACAGAGATGAAATCAAAACATCACACGCCGAGCCTTTCTTCAATGTTGGATACAGAGATGAAATCATAACATCACACGCCGAGCCTTTCTTCAATGTTGGATACAGAGATGAAATCATAACATCACACGCCGAACCTTTCTTCAATGTTGGATACAGTAATGAAATCATAACATCACACGCCGAGCCTTTCTTCAATGTTGGATTCAGAGATGAAATCATAACATCACACGCCGAGCCTTTCTTCAATGTTGGATGCAGAGATGAAATCATAACATCATATGGTGAGATTTTCATCTATGTTGGATACAGAGATGAAATAATAACATCATACGGTGAGATTTTCATCAATGTTGGATACAGAGATGAAATCATAACGTTTTGCACAGAGCCTTTCCTTCCATAAAAACGGACAAAGCATAACATAGCAACAATACAACGCTCGTCCACATTTGACACGTCTTGTCAGGGACTCATTTCAGCAATAGTAGATCAATTTCTTACCATGACCTGCTGTCCCTACTGACCTTTCACCTCCGAGCAAGCGTACAACGAACTAGAGTGTAAGCCTTGAAGAAGCCAACGTCATCATGAATACCACCACCAGATAGAAGGAGCGTTATAAGAAGAGTGGAATAAAGCACTAAACATCGCATTTATGGAGGCTCGATGCGAAGGCGCAGCTAATCAGCGGTAACAGCTCAAGGTGGACATTACCGGTACTGAGATAAGGATTTAAAAATTTTTGTTTAAGGTGCTAGACTAACTTTACTTGCTATCTTTGTTTCCTGGCACTTCCAGAAAAAAAAAATTTCAAAAGTAATCACATGATCCGTTATTCAATAATCAAGCCTTATTTGAGCCAAGTGTAATTTCATATCGTCCAAGAAATCACGCACTGTGCCTTTCATTGATCAAAGTCCTAGCAAGAGTATTTAAACGTCACACATAGGATCAGCAAGCCATCTTGTCGGCCATAATTACAGAGAGGACATCACTCAGTGTTCTAGGATAGGCATGAGACAGGAATTTGCGACAGGGCAGGGACAGTACACTTTATCAGGTTCTGTATAGATCAGAATCCATCAACTATGTGTCTAATACATCAAGATATTCCAGGATTAAGCGCAACGGGAGGTCGACGTCTGGGAGTCATGAATTGCTTGACGGAGCCCATTTTTGCTGATCAGATAACCTCATGATGCAAAGCTCTGTACAAAGAGTTTTATATATTTGTGTATATTTCTTTCTTCTGTAAATATATAAGTAAGTATATTCGTGACAGGAATTCACTTGTAAAATGCGACAAAATAGGAACATATAAAACAGTTAAAATATTTTCTTCACTGAACTCTTCCATCATTTCCTTCTAAGGGTTGAAGGGGGAGATAATTTGCTAATTAGCTTTATAACTGATCACTTCCATTGTCAGGTTTCGAATTAAAATATCTAGTAATAAACGCATTAGATTCAACAATCATCTTCAATGATTGCCGTCTCCGTATCGAAGGTTGGCTATCATGGAGCGCCATTCCACTCTGTTTCTTGCTTTGATAAGGCAGATTGTCATAGGTTGACTTGTCCATCTTTTGGTGTTACTCGTCCTTGTTAGTCTTGGTCTGCCTCTGCTTCTTTTACCTTGTATTTTCCATTTCAATATTACTTTTAGCAGGCTGTTGTGTCTTTTAACATGGCCCAAAAATTTCATTTTGTCTTGGTCTAATTGTGTTTAGTAGTTCTCTTTTGAAAACAGATGAACAGGTGAAAACAGATCTATACCTATGTTTCATAGATTACACCTAGGCATTTGACAAAGTAAAGCACCAAAGAAACAATCAAAATTTTAGAAAGCATAAACGTAGACAGTATAGTTCTAAGAATAATAAAGAAAATGTACTGGCAACAAACTGCGGCCATTAGAACTGGAAACCAATTGGGAATGTTTCAACAAATAAAACAGGGTGTTATACAAGGTTGTGTGCTGTCACCAGATTTGTTTAATATTTATAGATAGATTTTTTAAAGATCCATAAGTGGCATGTCTGGAATAACAATTGGATGTCATAATATAAATAGTCTAAGGTATGCTGATGATACAGTCTTAATCGCTAAGAGTGAAAGTGAGTTACAAGAAATGTTGGACATTATAGTGAAAGAAAGCAAAAATAAAGGACTCAGCCTTAATAGCGAAAAGACAGATGTAATGGTAACAACAAAGAAAAAGACATCACCTCAGTGCAAAATAAAGACAAGGGGAACAATATTAAAACAGGTAAATGAATTTAAATATTTGGGAACTTTGTTAACCTCAGACGGAAGATGTACAAAAGAGGTGCGATGCAGAATGGCTCAGGCAAAAGCAGCTTTCCAAAAAAATGAGGAAGATACTATGCAATCCATTTTTGACAATAGAAACAAGAAAAAGAGTTCTTCTTAAATGTGACGTAGAGCCAGTATTAACAGATGGATGCGACATAGGACAACAGACAAGAAAATCACTGTAGTCTGTAGAAATGTGGTTTTACAGAAGAATGTTGAGAGTACCATGGACAGCTAAGAAGAGTAATAAAGATGTTCTGAGAGAGGTCAAAGCAAAAAGGGAGCTAATTTCCAATATTAGGAAGAAACAACTATCATTTTTTGGCCATGTAATGATAAGAGAACAACTGGAATATATTGTAACAACTGGAAAAATCGAGGAACGAAGAGATAGAGGAAAGCAAAGAGAAAAAATAACAGACAGCTTAAGGGAATGGCTTGGCAGAAGGTCAACAACAGAAATGATAAATAGCTGCCGAGATTGAAAGTTGTGGAGAGATATGATCACCTACGCCAGCAGGCCCGGTACTTGATGATGATGATGAGGTCTCTTTTAATTTTTAGTTGTTTTAAAACTTCATCGTTTGTTTACTTTTCTTTCTATCCAATCCCATCCAGATTCAGCAAATAAATAAGAAACAGTGAATTTCTAGTTACAAGTTGTCGTATCTTCAAATAAACAAGTATCAAGAAATAGAAACGTTATGGGCAGATTTCGTCAACTGCATTAGTCAGCACATTTGTGGACACATTAAAACAAATAGGTAAAACATAATTTGCCTTTAAAAGACTATTTTCAACATTTCAGACGTAAAAACTTCAGTATCTATACCATTCTCAGTTAAAATGATTTTTTAAATCTTAATTATACGTGACACTCCAATGTTTATTGGAATATATTAATCCACAAACAGATTTAACACAAGACACAGATGTAGGCATTAATTGGGAGCGTCAGGCTTTGAACTCAAAAATACTAAAAGTTCAACAGTCTTTGGATTATTCTAATTAGAATTAATTCATTTTGGAACTTACGGCTTTTCTTCAAATTTCCCTGGAGGGAATTACGGCTTATACTTGTACTTTTATAAGAGAGTGTAAGTACTTGGGGGAATAAGTGATGGGGAGTTCGTTTGGGGAAAAAGGAGGTAGTAGTTGGATGAGTGAATGTATTACTTTGTAAGAGATTGGATGCAACAATGATGAGGCTAAGGAGTAAA
Source organism: Megaustenia siamemsis (assembly GCA_032433765.1). Classification (NCBI taxonomy): domain Eukaryota; kingdom Metazoa; phylum Mollusca; class Gastropoda; order Stylommatophora; family Ariophantidae; genus Megaustenia; species Megaustenia siamemsis. Next base: position 19,743,832 of record JAVIAB010000073.1, on the reverse strand, counting down.
TAAGAAGAGTAAGGTCAGCGTAAGAATATTGGTGTGAATTGCGAGATTGGGAGTAATGTTGGAAAGTAGTAGTAGTATTAGTTGCAGTAGTATTAGTAGCAATAGTTGAAATAGTAATTGTAGGATCAATAGTATGTGAAAGTGAAACAAAAATACAAATAAAATGAGGTTTCAAGGCGCGTCGGATAGTGCGAGCTACGAATTACTATAAGAGTTTCATAAAGTAATGAAAGAAATATAGCGGTATGAAAGTACAATAGCATAATGGAAGTATAGTAGGATAATGGAAGTACAGTAGGATCATGAAAGTACAGTAGGGTAATGGAAGTACATTAGGATAATGGAAGTAGATTAGGGTAATGGAAGTACAGTAGGATAATGAAAGAACAGTAGGTAATGAAGGTATAGTATGATAATGAAAGTAAAGTAGGATAATGAAAGAACAGTAGGGTAATGAAAGTACAGTAGGTTAATGGAAGTACAGTAGGATAATGGAAGTACAGTAGGATAATGAAAGTACAGTAGGTTAATGGAAGTACAGTAGGGTAATGGAAGTATAGTAGGATAATGGAAGTACAGTAGGGTAATGGAGGTACTGTAGGGTAATGGAAGTACAGTAGCATAATGAAAGTACAGTAGGGTAATGAAAGTACAGTAGGATAATGGAAGTACAGTAGGATAATGGAAGTACAGTAGGGTTATGGAAGTACAGTAGAATAATGGAAGTACATTATTATAATGGAGTACAGTGGGATAATGGAAGTACAGTAGGATAATGAAAGTACATTAGGATAATGGAAGTACATTAGGATAATGGAAGTACAGTAGGGTAATGTAAGTACAGTAGGATAATGGAAGTACAATAGGATAATGGAAGTACAGTAGGGTAATGTAAGTACAGTAGGATAATGGAAGTACATTAGGATAATGGAAGTACAGTAGGGTAATGTAAGTACAGTAGGATAATGAATGTACAGTAAGATAATGAATGTACAGTAGGATCATGAAAGTATAGTAGGATAATGGAAGTACAGAAGGATAATGGAAGTGCAGTAGGATAATGGAAGTACAGTAGGATCATGAAAATACAGTAGGGTAATGGAAGTACAGACGGATAATGGAAGTACAGTCGGGTAATCGGAGTACAGAAGGATAATGGAAGTACAGTAGGATAATGGAAGTACAGAAGGATAATGGAAGTGCAGTAGGATAATGGAAGTACAGTAGGGTAATGAAAGTACAGTAGTGTAATAAAAGTACAGTAGGGTTAATGAAAGTACAGTAGGGTAATGAACGTACAGTAGGATAATGAAGGTAGATTAGGTCAGTGGCAAACGTAAGGAAGCAGCATTCGGATTTTATATTTTAAGCAGCAAAGACATTAGTAGAAATGCGGTAAAGTTACGTTGAAAGTATTTAAATTTTCTTGTATATTTTGCGTTACATGGCATTATTTTTCCCCACTTTACTTCTTTTCTTTTTTCTTTCTTTCATCATTTTCCTTTCAGTGTCGAGGGGATATATAATTTGTGGTCTTTTGCTCTTCTGTTTTTGCGCCTCTGCAATTGTTATGTTTCCTATTGCTTCTAATATTCCGTCAATCCATCTTTTTCGTGGTCGGACCTCGGGTCTGGTGTTCTCGCAACATTCATTAAAGGTTCGTTGTATTGTTATCTTCCTATCATGTTATCTTGCGAAACCATTATATCTGTTATTTCTTTATATATTTTATAGGCAGGGGTTATTCCTAGCTTTTTTCACAGTTCTTCATTTCTGATCTTAGCTCTCAGGCTGTTTCCTGTCATTTCATCTAACACATTTCATCTCAGTAGATGTTATTTTTCTTATTGCTCTTACATCTAGGGTACAGGCCTGACATTGGTAGCACAACGTTGGCATGAAGATTCCCCACTTTACAAGTTGTATAAAATGAATACAAACACTTACTATATAAGTCATTCTTTAAAAGAAAACGTCGTTCTGTGCCACTAGCTGTGGGATTATATAACCTGTAGCCATTTCTTTAGATAACATCCGTTAATGTTGAAACCTCTCATACAGTTAGGATCTGCCCTCCCCTCCGCCACCACATATACCACCGACATCAATAATGTTCACACGTAACAGATGTTCCATTTTGTTGACCTTTATCAAAACAGATTTTATTTTTAGCTCTCTCCCAGTCCATGCAATTTAACACGTGACTTTGGTTACAAGTGTCGAGTTCATGTTAACACAACCACACATACACACGCATATCTACACACATGCAAGGATCATTGAGTGTAAAACATGACAGGTAATATTTAAAAAATCGCGTGTACAATCATATCATTATTTGGGGTGCGGAGTCTGAACTTGCATTACTATAAGATGCACCTAGCACGCCTCGGTGCGTATAGGAATTAAGAAACAGTTTGATAAGAGGCCGACGTGTTTACAACAATGCACCAAGCGAAAGGCACGATATTCTGTGACACTTTCGTTGAGACGTACAGAGATGCACCATCGGATAAGTATTTAATTCGTTGTCATGACTATGAGTAGTGCAGAAGTGTATGCATATGCTGAGAAGTTCCAGAACGGGTTAATTGTGCAGAAGATTCTTTTCTCGTTAGGTTCCTGCATTCACGGAAGTCACGGAAGTCACAGAAGACAGCAACTTAATCGACTAGATAAACGTGATACTAAAATGAAAGTGGCGTGTCACACTCACTGGAGTTGTCATCACTTCTGGACATTTGTGTTGGGTCGGCTAATCACATCATTCAAGACGAGCCGAAGTTCTTAAACTTTGTGCAAGAGTGGTACCCAAGCGATTGACACCAACAATTAAAGAGAAAAGCGTCGATTTTTGGCAGGAACTTCTGCTTCGGTATATGACTGACAGTTTATTTGTTTATTGTCACATTACTGTGGCTGAGAGCTAGGCACACTTGTAGGATTTAAACGAAATCGACAAAGTATAGAGTGACGTCACATCACGTAACTATGACTGGAGAAGTTGTGAGTGCAGCGATCTGCTGGTAAAGTACTGTTGACTTACTTCTATGATAACAAGGGACCAATCTTAGAGCACTATATGCCAAGATAAAGCACTGTGACGTGTGCCACCTATTCAAACCTTCTGAGAAAAATATGTAATCAGCAATCCCCCAGAAACGGCCCGGATTATTGACGGTTATCTTACTCCATGAAAATAAGAGGCCACACATTGCTGCAGCAATAGTGCCAACCTTTTAGAAGCTGCAATTTTAGTACTTTACACACTCTCTGTACTCATTCGGCATCAAGTGTTGATATGGGGTGAGGCAAAGTGGAGCGATATTACTTGGCGACAATGACGTTCAGTCGGCGGTACATGAGTGGCTCCGAAAACGTCTGTAAGATTGATATTGCTACAGTACTGTATCTAGCAGTTACAATATAGCATCGACTACAAGAAATATATGTTTGAGCTTATACATGTTCACATTCTACAAACTGATTTGACTGTTTTCACATGTTACAAGATCTGAAAACAAATATTAATATTTTAGTTGAACCTGATTTTTTTTTGTCTTGCCTCCAGACCATGATGATCTCACCAAACGGTTGTAAATGTAATTGAAGCTCGAGAACGAGAGCAAAATGAAGCCTGCCTGATGAGAGTAAAATGAAGCCTGCCTGATGAGAGTAAAATGAAGCCTGCCTGATGAGAGCAAAATGAAGCCTGCCTGATGAGAGCAAAATGAAGCCTGCCTGATGAGAGTAAAATGAAGCCTGCCTGATGAGAGTAAAATGAAGCCTGCCTGATGAGAGCAAAATGAAGCCTGCCTGATGAGAGCAAAATGAAGCCTGCCTGATGAGAGCAAAATGAAGCCTGCCTGATGAGAGTAAAATGAAGCCTGCCTGATGAGAGTAAAATGAAGCCTGCCTGATGAAAGTAAAATGAAGCCTGCCTGATGAGAGTAAAATGAAGCCTGCCTGATGAAAGTAAAATGAAGCCTGCCTGATGAAAGTAAAATGAAGCCTGCCTGATGAAAGTAAAATGAAGCCTGCCTGATGAGAGTAAAATGAAGCCTGCCTGATGAGAGTAAAATGAAGCCTGCATAATGAGAGTAAAATGAAGCCTGCCTGATGAGAGTAAAATGAAGCCTGCCTGATGAGAGTAAAATGAAGCCTGCCTGATGAGAGTAAAATGAAGCCTGCCTGATGAAAGTAAAATGAAGCCTGCCTGATGAGAGTAAAATGAAGCCTGCCTGATGAGAGTAAAATGAAGCCTGCCTGATGAGAGTAAAATGAAGCCTGCCTGATGAGAGTAAAATGAAGCCTGCCTGATGAGAGTAAAATGAAGCCTGCCTGATGAAAGTACAATGAAGCCTGCCTGATGAGAGTAAAATGAAGCCTGCCTGATGAGAGTAAAATGAAGCCTGCCTGCTGAGAGTAAAATGAAGCCTGCCTGATGAAAGTACAATGAAGCCTGCCTGATGAGAGTACAATGAAGTCTGCCTGATGAAAGTACAATGAAGCCTGCCTGATGAGAGTAAAATGAAGCCTGCCTGATGAGAGTAAAATGAAGTCTGCCTGATGAGAGTAAAATGAAGCCTGCCTGATGAGAGTAAAATGAAGCCTGCCTGATGAGAGCAAAATGAAGCCGGCCTGATGAAAGTACAATGAAGCCTGCCTGATGAGAGTACAATGAAGCCTGCCTGATGAAAGTACAATGAAGCCTGCCTGATGTGAGTAAAATGAAGCCTGCCTGATGAGAGTAAAATGAAGCCTGCCTGATGTGAGTAAAATGAAGCCTGCCTGATGAGAGTAAAATGAAGCCTGCCTGATGAGAGTAAAATGAAGCCTGCCTGATGAGAGCAAAATGAAGCCTGCCTGATGAAAGTAAAATGAAGCCTGCCTGATGAAAGTACAATGAAGCCTGCCTGATGTGAGTAAAATGAAGCCTGCCTGATGAGAGTAAAATGAAGCCTGCCTGATGAAAGTAAAATGAAGCCTGCCTGATGAGAGCAAAATGAAGCCTGCCTGATGAGAGCAAAATGAAGCCTGCCTGATGAGAGCAAAATGAAGCCTGCCTGATGAAAGTAAAATGAAGCCTGCCTGATGAAAGTACAATGAAGCCTGCCTGATGAGAGTAAAATGAAGCCTGCCTGATGAGAGTAAAATGAAGCCTGCCCGATGACAGTAAAATGAAGCCTGCATGATGAAAGTACAATGAAGCCTGCCTGATGAGAGCAAAATGAAGCCTGCCTGATGAAAGTACAATGAAGCCTGCCTGATGTGAGTAAAATGAAGCCTGCCTGATGAGAGTAAAATGAAGCCTGCCTGATGAGAGTAAAATGAAGCCTGCCTGATGAGAGTAAAATGAAGCCTGCCTGATGAGAGCAAAATGAAGCCTGCCTGATAAGAGTAAAATGAAGCCTGCCTGATGAGAGCAAAATGAAGCCGCCTGATGAGAGCAAAATGAAGCCTGCCTGATGAGAGTAAAATGAAGCCGCCTGATGAGAGTAAAATGAAGCCGCCTGACGAGAGTAAAATGAAGCCGCCTGATGAGAGTAAAATGAAGCTGCCTGGTGAGAGTAAAATGAAGCCTGTCTGATGAGAGTAAAATGAAGCCGCCTGACGAGAGTAAAATGAAGCCGCCTGATGAGAGTAAAATGAAGCCGCCTGATGAAAGTACAATGAAGCCTGCCTGATGAGAGTAAAATGAAGCCTGTCTGATGAGAGTAAAATGAAGCTGCCTGATGAGAGTACAATGAAGTCTGCCTGATGAGAGTAAAATGAAGCTGCCTGATGAGAGTACAATGAAGTCTGCCTGATGAGAGTAAAATGAAGCTGCCTGATGAGAGCAAAATGAAGCCTGCCTGATGTGAGTAAAATGAAGCCTGCCTAATGAGAGTAAAATGAAGCTGCCTAATGAGAGCAAAATGAAGCCGCCTGATGAGAGCAAAATGAAGCCTGCCTGATGTGAGTAAAATGAAGCCGCCTGATAAGAGTAAAATGAAGCCTGCCAGATGAGAGTAAAATGAAGCCTGCCAGATGAGAGTAAAATGAAGCCTGCCTGATGAGAGTAAAATGAAGCGTGCCTGATGAGAGTACAATGAAGCCTGCCTGATGAGAGTAAAATGAAGCCTGCCTGATGAAAGTAAAATGAAGCCTGCCTGATGAGAGTACAATGAAGCCTGCCTGATGAGAGTAAAATGAAGCGTGCCTGATGAGAGTACAATGAAGCCTGCCAGATGAGAGTAAAATGAAGCGTGCCATATTACGACTGACGTCATTTTACCCACAACAAGCAAGGACCCTCGCAATGCTGAAAACGTCACAAGCTTTGGGTGATCCCTTTCAGCCCTTGAGGCTTATTAAAACCCAGGTTGGCCGTGGGTAAGACGATCCGCCTGTTCGTAAAAGCTTAAGTTGACTGGAGATAAGACGATCCGCCTGTTCGTCAAAGCTTAAGTTGACTGGAGGTAGGACGATCCGCCTGTTCGTCAAAGCTTAAGTTGACTGGAGATAAGACGATCCGCCTGTTCGTCAAAGCTTAAGTTGACTGGAGATAAGACGATCCGCCTGTTCGTCAAAGCTTAAGTTGACTGGAGGTAAGACGATCCGCCTGTTCGTCAAAGCTTAAGTTGACTGGAGATAAGACGATCCGCCTGTTCGTCAAAGCTTAAGTTGACTGGAGATAAGACGATCCGTCTGTTCGTCAAAGCTTAAGTTGACTGGAGGTAAGACGATCTGCCTGTTCGTCAAAGCTTAAGTTGACTGGAGATAAGACGATCCGCCTGTTCGTCAAAGCTTAAGTTGACTGGAGATAAGACGATCTGCCTGTTCGTCAAAGATCAAGTTGACTGGAGGTAAGACGACCTGCCTATTCGTCAAAGATCAAGTTTACTGTGGGTAAGACGATCTGCCTATTCTTCAAAGATCAAGTTTACTGGAGGTAAGACGACCTGCCTATTCGTCAAAGATCAAGTTGACTGGAGGTAAGACGACCTGCCTATTCGTCAAAGATCAAGTTTACTGTGGGTAAGACGATCTGCCTATTCGTCAAAGATCAAGTTTACTGTGGGTAAGACGATCTGCCTATTCGTCAAAGATCAAGTTTACTGTGGGTAAGACGATCTGCCTATTCGTCAAAGATCAAGTTTACTGTGGGTAAGACGATCTTCCTATTCGTCAAAGATCCAGTGGCTGTGGGTAAGACGATCTGCCTATTCGTCAAAGATCAAGTTGGCTGGAGGTAAGACGATCTGCCTGTTCGTCAAAGATCAAGTTGGCTTGAGGTAAGACGATCTGCCTGTTCGTCAAAGATCAAGTTGACTGGCGGTAAGACGATCTCCCTGTTCGTCAAAGATCAAGTTGGCTGGCGGTAAGACGATCTGCCTGTTCGTCAAAGATCAAGTTGACTGGCGGTAAGACGATCTGTCTGTTCGTCAAAGATCAAGTTGGCTTGAGGTAAGACGATCTGCCTGTTCGTCAAAGATCAAGTTGACTGGCGGTAAGACGATCTGCCTGTTCGTCAAAGATCAAGTTGGCTGGCGGTAAGACGATGTCCCTGTTCGTCAAAGATCAAGTTGGCTGGCGGTAAGATGATCTCCCTGTTCGTCAAAGATCAAGTTGGCTGGAGGTAAGACGATCTGCCTATTCGTCAAAGATCAAGTTGGCTGGAGGTAAGACGATCTGCCTGTTCGTCAAAGATCAAGTTGGCTGGAGGTAAGACGATCTCCCTGTTCGTCAAAGATCAAGTTGGCTTGAGGTAAGATGATCTCCCTGTTCGTCAAAGATCAAGTTGACTGGCGGTAAGATGATCTCCCTGTTCGTCAAACATCAAGTTGGCTGGAGGTAAGACGATCCGCCTATTCGTCCAAGCTTAAGTTTGCTGTGGCACTTATAAATATGTCGATGGTTCAAGGACAATATTTGATCAAGCATTATATTGCCCCCATCAGTTGTAAATATGTCGATGGTTCAAGGACAATATTTGATCAAACATTATATTGCCCAAATGCCAAGAAGCCTTCTGGGTACCCAATGTTTTTATTTCGGAGAGCTGATCGTATGTTCAGAAAATGAAAACTATCTTATGCAACAAATCGATGTCAATAAAAATGAGAAAGAGAGTTCATCGGTTCTATATAGAACCAATTCTGCCCTATGGAAGCGAATCATGGACAGTAGACAAACAAATGAAAAGATGATTAGATGCCACAGAGATTGGATTTCTCAGAAAAAATGTTGAAAGTTCCCTGGACAGCTAAAATGACCAATGAGGAAGTTCTCAAAAAGGCCAACACAAAAAGGGAGCTCATAAAAAACATCAGAAAGAAATAATTAACGTTTTTCGGGCACATCATGAGAAGAGGAAAGTTGGAATACTTGGTTACAACTGGCAAAAAAAAAAGGAAAGTGAGATCGCGGACGACAAAGAGAGAAAATACTGGATAGCTTGGTGTCATGGCATGGAAAACATTAAACAACAGAACTGATACGATGCACTATACATAGAAGATTGTGGAAGTGCATGATCGTCTACGCTAACGGTATGACACATGATGATGATGATCGCACGTTTCTGCTACTTCTGTACGTCCTGTAATCTTTCATTAATTAAAAAAAAGTTTATAATTTTATCCATGGTTTTGTTTTCAGTTATATTTTTAACACTTTCCACTTTAAGTGGCTCTGATTGGCAGCAGTATCATACATGATAACTCTATTTATATAATATATCATCTTTGCCGTACTGTATAACTTGGCATTGATGTCCGAATAGACAATAGTTTATTTGTGGTCTGTAAAAAATTGATCACTATGGGAGTTTCTGTTATGATAAAGCAGATCAATTATTAGAAAAATTTACAGATTATCCGGATTCCTATTTCTCTGTCATAAACAAGTGTAGTCTTGTCTCATATCTGGAAACCCACTTCTCCGTATCCACTAATGTAGCCTTGTCTGATATCTGGAAACCCACTTCTCCGTATCCACTAATGTAGCCTTGTCTCATATCTGGAAACCCACTTCTCCGTATCCACTAATGTAGCCTTGTTTCATATCTGGAGTCCCACTTCCCTGTGTCTACTAATGTAGCCTTGTCTCATATCTGGAGTCCTACTTCCCTGTGTCCACTCATGTAGCCTTGTCTCATATCTGGAGTCCCCCTTCTCAGTCTTCACTAATGTAGCCTTGTATCTTATCTGGCGCCCCCTTCTCTGTGTCCACTCATGTAGCCTTGTTTCATATCTGGAGTCCCCTTCTCTGTGTCCACTTATGTAGCCTTGTCTCATATCTGGAGTCCCCCTTCTCAGTGTTAACTAATGTAGTCTTGTCTCATATCTGGAGTCCCCTTCTCTGTGTCCACTCATGTAGCCTTGTCTCATATCTGGAGTCCTCCTTCTCTGTGTCCACTAATGTAGCATTGTCTCATATCTGAAATCCCACTTCTCCGTATCCACCCATGTAGTTTGGGTTCATGTCTGGAAAGCGAACAACCATTGAACTAGGTTTGCCATGTTTAGCTGAGACAATAAAGGGACACTGGGGTAGCAAAAACTGGAAGGATTAGGTTTATGTAATATTCTTTATTCGTGAACAACGCAAAATGCAAAACTAAAAGTTCAATCACATAAACATACAGAAGTGACATTTATTTTTCAGTGAAAGGAGCCATACACATTTTCTATAACTGTAGATGTCTCACGATTGTACAATGAATATTTATTTTTCAAAGGAAGTGATAATACCTCGAAGCAGATTTGGGTCTTATAACAACTCATAACATTTAACAAATGCTTTTAATAAAACATATATGAAATGTCAACTGCGTTATAATGCTGTCACATACCAGCTTACACCATTGCTAAGACATCCAAAAATTTCTATGCCAGCTAAACAACAAATGATAAATAGTATTTTCATACCAACTTTGTGCTATGAAAGTCAAACATGGACTCTTTCTAAATCACAATTAGAAAGATCAATACATGTGGGATGCGATGCTTGAGAAAAGTAACAAACAACACAAGAAGAGATAGAATACCAAATGAAATCATAAGAAAAATTGTAGGAACAAAACCCTGCCAAGAATATATAGAACAACAACAACTTAAATGGGTTGGCCACCTGGTCAGAATGAATCCGCACCAATCATCATCAAGGGCGTTCTTCTCGAGAATGCATGGAAAAAGACCAAGAGAAAGATCCAGAAGAAGATGGATAGATGCAGTGACAGAGACATGTAACAACAAAGGAAAATCATTAATTCAGACAATTCGAGCAGCTCAAGAACGACAAATGATATAAACCACGACACATTTTAGGTATCAGTGAAAAGAGAAAAGAAGTAGAAGAAGATCTGCGTTATTTTCTCTACAGAATTAAAAATATATATTCATTTGAAAAAAAAGAGCAAAATTGATGTTTTTATTAAAACGACGGGTTGGCGGAGAAAAGGGGGGGGGGGGGGGTTAAAAAAAATGTACTGTTCAGTTCAGGACGAAACTACGTATGCTGTCATACTATCCATAACATAATGTTAGCGAACAACAGACATGGGTCCTTCATTAAACTTTCCATAGATGATATCTTTCGAGGTTTGTTTATTGAATATGAAACTGTATTGCATATCTCATTAAAATTGTTGTTTATTGAATGATGCTTATAATGGCAAAGACATCTGTTTTATTATCACTCAGTTTATTGGGGGAAAGATTAATTACAAGCAATAGTAATTCTGCTTTGTCTTCTTATTTCTTTCAACTCCATGTGTAGTATAGGTCTTCAACAAACATGTTCTAAGCCATTATATTTCTTGCCATTCTTTTACGATCAGTCCATGTCTTTATCATCTTCATGTCTGTTTAACAGCCGTTTCCACGTTGTAATAGTATATGCATTTATATCAGTACATTGATAAACAGAACAATACTCCCGACTTAACTCCGTCTAGCACATAAGTTGCAACTAGTTATAAGTTGTACTGGTGTGGCATAATTTTCCAAGCTTTGTGGATACAAATAGGAACTGACGGAACATATATTTAAAGAAAGACTTCACGATGGCTATCCCAACATATGGAGAAACTAACCTGGACTAGTGTTAATAGCAACCAGCGGAACTGGTATCTAATGAGTAAATGCATAGTTGTACCGTAGATTAAGTCTACATACAGAACTAGTAATTTCGTCATCATCTACTACCATCTCCGCAACGAAGGTAGGCTACCATGGAGCGCCATTCGGCTTTGTCTCTTGCTTTGATGGTGCAGGTTGTCATATGCTGGTTTGTCCATATCTTGAAATTACTCGTTCATGTTAGTCCTAGTCTGTCTCTTTTACCTTGTATTTTCCCCTCCAGGATTACTTTTAGTGGTCTGTTGTGTCTTTTAACATGGCCCAAAAATCGCATTTTTCTTGTTTGAATTGTGTTCAGTAGTTCTCTTTTCAATTTATCTGTTTTAAGACTTCAACGTTTTGTTTTCTTTTCCTTTTATCCAATTCTTCACATTCTTCTATATATCCACATTTCAAAGGCTTCAGTTTTTTGTTCTGTTTTCTTGTCTAATGTCCATGTTTCTGCACCATATAGGAATGCTGAGAAGACATAACATTTTGCTATTCTTAGTTTTAGCCCTGGTAGTCATTTTGATTACTATATTTATCACAGCATTATCTGGTCATAAGCTAACTCCTCTAGTTAGTGACTGGCCAATCTAAATTAAAGCTCGTGCGACAACGTGTGATAAAGATGTATAGGAGATACGATTCGATTAGCGCGATGACATTCTGAATACCCTTAGGGACGTTGGACGAAAAATCGACTCAAGAAATGATTCTGAATCCGTAACTATGAACAGACTGCATGAATATAATGTCAAGGTGAAAGAAGCCAGACGGAGCACTGCTCAGGAATCCAAATAAGACTTCGGAGCATAAATGAGCACATAATAGACTTACCCGATGTGCAATGGGGATGGCTTGTCGACTAAACTAAACTAAAATAATCTAAACTAAACTGAACTATTCGATTAAAGAGGAAGTTGAAGACAGACACAAATTAGATTTATACAGAACGAATATTGGACATAAAGAGTTAGCGAGAAGTTAAGACTGGACAAAGAAAACGCTCGTATTCTATTTCGAGACAGCAAAAACTGGAAATAGATAAGAAAGTAACTAGATATGCTACTTAAGTGAAGTAGAAATAAGGACCTATATCAGTCCTGATATAATTGTAGATATAGTCAGACACAGAAGCGAGTCTGGTTTACAGCTGCTTAGTTAGATATACTTCTATCAAATCAGTCATAACATTCACATGCATTACGATTACTACAGGCGGTTTAGCCACGAGAAAACTACCATTAGCCAGACATAATGTTGCAAGATAAAGCGGCTGGACAAGAAATAGCAACATTGAGTACGATAGCGCAGAGAGGACCAGATATGACTCACAGATTATCACAGGAAACGAATTAATTTAACAGACGATGTACATGGATTTAGAATAACCAACGCTACAAGCCAGAATTGTAGCAATGGTTACAAAACAAAAAGAACATTTAAACCCTTAAACACAGGTCAATGGTCAACAGGAGAATTAATATTTAATTAATGAACATAAACAACAAATTAACTGCCTATTGTTATCACGCAAGGGTGGTCGAGGCAATGTTATAGAAGTACAAGCACGCATGTTTTTAAAGTAAAGAATACATAATTCAATATCTGAATGCTACATAAATGAGGGTAGCAAACAAAAAATATGTAACAAAAGCCAATTAAACTAAAGTATTAAGGAAACTATTCTAAAACATGTCAAAGCAAAAAAAAAAACGGATTATTATTGCCACAAGATGAAAAAAAAAAACAATAATTATTTGTCTTTGAAATGAGAAAGCGACGGCTTGTGGTAACTTGATACAAATAAAGAAGAAAATATAGCAGGGAAAAGAGAGATAGAACACCAAGCTTCTAAACAGAAAATATGGAAGGAAATCAACATCTGAATTGATACAAAAATAATGTTGAGATAGCTGTGAAGAGACACGATAAGGGTAATAGAGGGAAAACAAGAAAAATTGGATGTTGTCGATTATCACTTTAAGAGGACACTACAATGTGCAGTTAACATTACAGCCGAGAGGCTTCTACAGGGAACATAGACGGCAAAATGAATAATATAAATGTGATAAATTGAGGGGCAGCTTCGATACGACGAGACGGATTTTGGACTCAAAACCCTTGGCCATAAAATAGCGCTACAATGCATCTGCGTCCGCCTAATGTGTGACAAGCTGAAGAAGAAAAAACAATCCTTATTGCTATTTTCATCATTAGCTTTACCGCAGATCTACATAACTGTGTGTCATTTCTTCCTTTTCATGGCACTAAATTACGATGGCCCTTTTAATTTGCTTATCTTGTAACATTTTACGTTTTTCTTGAGCTCTAACAAAAGTGACAATTCTGCTACAAAACACCTGAGATTTTTAAAACAATTTTGTTGTAATGGATCCACAAGCCCATGAACTGACGCCCTTCAGCCCAATGCCATGTAATGATGTCTGCATGTATTTCTGAGTTCCATGTAGTCAAGTACAAGGTGTTCCATCTATCAGATATTTGAAGAAGTAGTCGCTCTGGTGTCAGTGATCTTCCTCAAATAGATGATGTTTCACTGTTTCATGCGGGAGTTTACAGAGTGGACATGCTGGAGTTTGATTTCGTTGTAGTCTGTTGTGATTGTTCTGTGATATATGACCGGTTCTCAGTCTGCACATGGGTGGATGTGTCTCTTCTTTTTAGCTTGTTAATGTTGTCGTAGGGTTTGGCCTCATCATGTATCTAAAAGGCTCTCTCCTTGTATTTCCCATGGTCCATCCATTCAGAACCATTTTGTTTAAAGTATAATTGGTTGGGTGGCTGGGTGATTGGGTCGTTGGATGGCTGGGTGGTTGGGTAGCTGGATGATTGGGTGGTTGGATGGCTGGGTGGTTGAGTAGCTGGGTGATTGGATGGCTGGGTGGTTGGATAGCTGGGTGTTTGGATGGCTAAGTGGTTGGGTAGCTGGATGATTGGGTGGCTGGGTGGGTGGATGGATGGGTGGTTAGATGGCTGGGTGGTTGGGTAGCTGGATGATTGGATGGCTGGGTGGTTGGATGGCTAAGTGGTTAGATGGCTGGGTGGTTGGATGGCTGGATGGTTGGGTTGATGGGTGGCTGGATGGCTGGGTGATTGGGTGCTTGGGTGGCTGGGTGGTTGGATGGCTTGGTGGTTGATCGGTTGGGTAGCTGGGTGATTGGGTGGTTGGATCGCTGTGTGACTGGGTGGCTAGGTGATTGGATCGCTGGGTGATTGGGTGGTTGAGTGGTGGGATGGTTGGGTGGTTGGATGGCTGGGTGATTGGATGGTTGGGTGGCTGTGTGATTGGATGGCTGGATACCTGGGTGGTTGGGTGGCTAGGTGATTGGGTGGTTGGGTGGCTGGGTGGTTGGATGGCTGGGTGGTTGGGCGGTTGGGTAGCTGGGTGATTGTGTGGATGGATCGCTGGGTGATTGGGTGACTGGGTGGTTGGATCGCTGGGTGATTGGGTGGCTGCGTGGTTGGATGGCTGGGTGGTTGGACGGTTGGTTCGCTGAATCGCTGGGTGATTGGGTGGAACGAATAAAATCTCTGGTTAACTAAAGTGGGTAGAGGTTTCTGATCAAGTTCCAAATAATCTCCCTCACCTGCGGTAGACCCCATAAATAAGATCAAGATCTTCTTTCAGATCTTAGCAAGTGGAGTGCCACCCCCTCCCCCGGAATTTAGAATATACACCATCTCCTGGGGGAGAAAATTATCAAGAAATCTAATAATAAAATTAATAACACTAGTTATAAAACAATAATATTTATGGTTATAACATTATGAAAATTATTACAATACAGAACAAGAACAAAATCAATATAAATCTAACGTCGACATAATTCCATAACGTCACCAATTTCATTCACATCAAAGAAACTATCAGCAGAAAGACAACAGAGTCCTTAAATCAATATACAAGTTAAACAGAATGAAAACTGAAACACTACACTTGTAATCCGTATTTTATTATGTCCCTTACAAGATCATCTCTTCTCAACATTAAGTACGACCGTGACATAGAATTTCCAGAAGCAATTAAAATGACCTCAGCTTTTGGCATAAATTACGACTCGGAAACGCCGGATAATATAGCCATAATTGCAGTATTACCATAAATTTGGTCAGTCGGAATTCCCATTTTACTCGACTTTTCTTCTTGACTTATTTCATGACTTGCCTAACCAGGTCACACGAGGGCTTCATCTGTATGTTCTATTTAGCTAGCATTATGATTCATTTGGGCTAACCGGTACGGTATTGTACCGGTACGGTACGGTGAGACAAGGCTCACTGATGACAGACGAGTTTAGGGTTTGTAAAGAAAAAAGTCAATATCAATCCATACCTTACTTTTTTTCTTTTCTGTCTATCTTCTCTCTCCCTATATCGCTACTGTAAATTTCTTTTTAACTATTTTTATGATTCCTTCCTTCCTTCCTTCCTTCCTTCCTTCCTTCCTTCCTTCCTTCCAAACTTCCTTCCTTCCAAACTTCCTTCCTTCCTTCCAAACTTCCTTCCTTCCTTCCAAACTTCCTTCCTTCCTTCCTTCCAAACTTCCTTCCTTCCAAACTTCCTTCCTTCCTTCCAAACTTCCTTCCTTCCAAACTTCCTTCCTTTTCTTTCTTTCTTTCTTTCTTTCTTTCTTTATTTCTATGTTTTCTTTCTTTCTTTCTTGCCGTTTAACCTCTCATACTGGAGCTTTATACCTCATTGTTTCTTAGTTTCTCCTCCGTCGTCTTTCACGCTATCATTCTAACTTCCTTCCTTTCTCAATCTTTCTTCTAATTGTTTTAAACATAGCCAATACTGTATTTCGTTAATTGCAGTTATAAGCTTCCTTGCGCAAGATGATTTGTTGTGCTGACGTTAAACGATGACGATTGTGTCTAGTTTAGCAACAACTCACTTGCTACTATATTAACTCTCCTCGCATCACAATTTAGCGTATGAAGTAGGTAGTTCGATAAGTTGCTATCCCCGTTTGTTTCAGGGCAGCGCCACATCTACACTATCACTTGCTTGATTGCTTGATGGTTGTGCTATAACATCTCGAAGACTCCATGGATTTAACCATACATGTGAAAGCACACTGAGGGTCCACGCCTCAGTTACTTTCTCCCAGTGGGTCCACGCCTGAGCTACTTTGTTCCAGCGGGTCCACACGCCTGAGCTACTTTGTCCCAGTGGGTCCAAGCCTCAGCTACTTTGTCTCAGTGTGTCCACGCCTGAGCTACTTTGTCCCAGTGGGTTCACACCTGAGCTTTTTTGTCCCAGTGGGTTCACGCCTGAGCTACTTTGTCCCAGCGGTCTATGCCTGAGCTACTTTGTCCCAGTGTATAAACGCCTGAGCTACTTTGTCCCAGTGGGTTCACGCCTGAGCTACTTTGTCCCTGTATGTCCACGCCTGAGCTACTTTGTCCCAGTGGGTTCACGCCTGAGCTACTTTGTCTTAGTGGGTCCACGCCTGAGCTACTTTGTCCCAGTGGGTTCACGCCTGAGCTACTTCATCCCAGTGGGTTCACGCCTGAGCTATTTTGTCCCAGTGGATCCACGCCTGAGCTACTTTGTCCTAGTGTGACAACGCCTGAGCTACTTTGTCCCAGTGTGCCCACGCCTGCGCTACTTTGTCCCAGTGGGTCCACGCCTGAGCTACTTTGTCCCAGTGTGCCCACGCCTGCGCTACTTTGTCCCAGTAGGTCCACGCCTGAGCAACTTTGTCCCAGTGGGTCCACGCCTGAGCTATTTTGTCCCAGTGGGTCCACGCCTGCGCTACTTTGTCCCAGTAGGTCCACGCCTGAGCTACTTTGTCCCAGTAGGTCCACGCCTGAGCTATTTTGTCCCAGTAGGTCCACGCCTGAGCTACTTTGTCCCAGTGGGTCCACGCCTGAGCTACTTTGTCCTAGTGGGTCCACGCCTGAGCTACTTTGTCCTAGTGGGTCTACGCCTGAGCTACTTTGTCCCAGTGTATATTTAGCCACAGGAAATTTGAATTGTGTGTACAATTGGTGAATGCAAGATGTTACAGACAAACAGGGTATGGTTATAGTAAACGATGGATACACTTAGCGCGGGACAAAGAAAATTGTACAGTTGCTGACAAAAGAGAAAAGTTGGTAGCTGTTATAGGAGACAAGTTGATAGCTGTTATAGGAGACAAGTTGGTAGCTCTTATAGGAGATAAGTTGGTAGCTCTTATAAGAGATAAGTTGGTAGCTCTTATAGGAGGAAAGTTGGTAGCTGTTATAGGAGTAAAGTTGGTAGCTGTTATAGGAGGAAAGTTGGTAGCTGTTATAGGAGGAAAGTTGGTAGCTGTTATAGGAGGAAAGTTGGTAGCTGTTATAGGAGGAAAGTTGGTAGCTGTTATAGGAGGAACGTTTGTAGCTCTTATAGGAGGAAAGTTTGTAGCTGTTATTGGAGACAAGTTGGTAGCTCTTATAGGAGAAAAGTTGGTAGCTCTTATAGGAGGAAAGTTGGTAGCTGTTATAGGAGACAAGTTGGTAGCTGTTATAGGAGATAAGTTGGTAGCTCTTATAGGAGGAAAGTTAGTAGCTGTTATAGGAGACAAGTTGGTAGCTCTTATAGGAGTTAAGTTGGTAGCTCTTATAGGAGGAAAGTTAGTAGCTGTTATAGGAGACAAGTTGGTAGTTCTTATAGGAGATAAGTTGGTAGCTCTTATAGGAGGAAAGTTAGTAGCTGTTATAGGAGACAAGTTGGTAGCTGGTATAGGAGACAAGTTTGTAGCTGTTATAGGAGATAAGTTGGTAGCTCTTATAGGAGGAAAGTTAGTAGCTGTTATAGGAGACAAGTTGGTAGCTGTTATAGGAGACAAGTTGGTAGCTGTCATAGGAGACAAGTTGGTAGCTGTTATAGGAGGAAAGTTGGTAGCTGTTATAGGAGGAAAGTTAGTAGCTGTTATAGGAGACAAGTTGGTAGCTGTTATAGGAGACAAGTTGGTAGCTGTTATAGGAGACAAGTTGGTAGCTGTTATAGGAGGAAAGTTAGTAGCTGTTATAGGTGACAAGTTGGTAGCTGTTATAATAGGCAAGTCGGTAGCTGTTGTAGGTGACAAGTTGGTAGCTGTTATAATAGGCAAGTCGGTAGCTGTTATAGGAGACAAGTTGGTAGCTCTCATCGAAGGAAAGTTAGTATCTGTCATATGGAGCAGGTCGGTAGCTGTTTTAGGTAACAGTCTTAGGAGGCTAGTCGGTAGCTGTCTTATGATACACATTAGTAGCTGTCATAGGATACACATTACTAGCTGTCGTAGGTGGCAGAACTGTAGCTGTTATAGGACACACGTTTTGTATCTGTTATAGAGAACAAGCTATTAACTGTAATAGGAGATATGTTGGTCAGAGTTATAGGAGACAGGTTATTAACTGTCATGCGAGACAAGTTATAAAAGGAACAAGCTGTGTGGCGATGAGTGTCGTGTTGATGTCATCTCTTGAAGCAAAATAATATAACACTTAAAAAAACAGATGATGAAATAAAAACACTTGAAAAGCAACTGCGGTGACATAAAATCATGTTAGACTTAAGCCATGTTATACCCGCGTGATGTGTTCTGTGATTTCATGGTAAAGGCTGGCGTTTTGACGGTTACCTGTAATGGAACAAATACAGGAGTGCGTGCCATTTGGTAATATATGAGAGTTTTATTGAATCTGACCTGTCGTATCATAATTACAGGGAACATGCAACTCTAACGATCTGAGGTAGTAGGGTTGCACCATAATAGAGTACGAATGACCTTGGTTGTCTTATGAAGGTAATGCTTAAGATGAATTTTAATAACTTGATGTAAAAAAAAAATGTAAAGAGCCCCATCACGCCAACATAGTCACGGCGTGTAGTGAATATGGTGTTAGTAACCATATCTTTTACAGACCTTCAGTACATGATTTTTGGGGTAATGGGGTTGGTATTCGCACGTGCCACTCTACTTTCCCAGAAAAAAATCCGGCACCCTTCTAAGGCTGGGTAATCCCGGAAGCAGTCGATTGGGATCAAACCTTACCTCTTGTCCTTTGTAGTCCAGTTCACAAACCACTGAGCTATCGCGTCTCCAATAATTTGACGTGGGCTCAACTAATGCGACGCAAGTGTGTCTCAAAGGTAAGGGATAAGTTTTATTGGTACAGATCGTCTATCATGAACGTTGTTTACCTTAGTACATTCTAATTCAGCGATTACCAAACTTTTACAAGTTGTGAAACCCTTTTATAACAATTAACTATACAACAACTGTGCCCTAGAAAACTTCTCCGCTCGAATTTAACTCCCTCTGAGTTTCGCGCCCTCTCTAACCTCCGCCGCCGGGAGGGCATCGTTATCAAACCGGCAGATAGAGTTTCGGACCCTCTCTAATCTCCGCCGCCGGGAGGACATCGTTATCAAACCGGCAGATAAGGGGGAAGCTGTGGTAGTTTGGCGTGAAGACATATACATTTCAGAGGGCAACAAAGAATTATCAAACACCACTTTTTATAAACCCCACCCTGACGACGCCATTGTCCTCCACATTAAGCAGGTCCAATCTACCATCAAGGAACTGATCCAAGATAACCTCCTTCCTCCTAGTGCGTCCCGCTTCATTATCCTCAATAGTGGTCTTGGTCAGCCATCATTCAACATGCTCCCTAAAATTCACAAAGTCGATAATCCAGGACGTCCCGTTGTGTCAGCGTGAGCTTGCTCGACTGAACATATATCTGACTATCAAGACAATGTCTTCCAGCCCATGGTAGTTAGTCTTCCCTCATATGTCAAAGATACTAACCATGCCTTGAGGATATTCTCTTCCAGCTTTGTCTCCCGGGGTCGCTCATACCGACTTCTTGTCTTTGATGTTTGTTCTCTCTACACCTCTATCCCTCACTCTGACGGCGTCCTGGCTCTACGTTCTTTCTTGCCCAGAGGCAACACCCTGTTGATGCTGCCACTCTTTACCGTCTTACTGAGCTTGTCCTTAACCTCAACACCTTTTAGTTCAATGGTAACTTCTCTGACCAAGTTTATGGAGTAGCCATGCGCACCAAAATGGGCCCCCGATATACTTGTCTATTTATGGGTTACCTCGAATACCAAATTCTCAATTCGTATCAATGTCCCCTCCCCATCATATACCTCCGGTACATTGATGACTGCTTCGGACTCACTGATCTACCTGAGGACGACGTCTCCAAGTTTATCGAATACATTGGCAGCTATCACAAAGCTATCAAGATGACATCTTGCATATCCACTTCCTCTGTTACCTTCCTAGATCTTATTGTTTCTTGGGTACTTCTGGCCTCCACACCTCGGTTTTCTATAAACACACAAACGCCCATTGTTATATTCTCTATACTTCATTACATTCACCTTCTTGTAGTGATTCAATTCCGTTCTCACAGAAATATTGCGTCTCCGTCGCATCTGCCAGGATGACCAAGATTTCCCCAACAAGCTCACCTCATGTTAGGTTTCTTTAGCCGCCGGCTTTATCCAGACTCGACCCTCCAGTCTGCCTTCAAGCGAGTCCTCCTTATCTCTCGTCCTGAAGCACACATTCCTTCCAATGGCCCCTCCCTCTGAGAGAACTATACTCACCCACACCTATCATCCTCATAACTTGGCCGCTGTGAAGATACTCAACCGCAATCGTTCCATCTCCACTCTGATCCCACTACTCATGCACTCTTTAGTGATCCCCCTATGATCGCCTTCAAACGCGACAGGAATTTGGGAGATATTCTGGTTAGGAGCCATCTCCTACGTTCCGACCATCAACACTTGGGTACGGTCCCTTGTGGTCGTAACTGCATCACCTGCGCCTATGTAGTCCGTACTGACTCTGTTTTATTTCCTAATGAACGGTTCAAGATTAAGCATGGCTTCACATGTGTGTTCCGTAACATCAGTTATGCCATTATATGCCAATGATGCAACATGACTTATTTAGGCGAGTCTGGACCGCTTAGCTGAAAGATTTTGTTAGCATCTTCGAGATGTTCAACAGAATACTGACACTACAGTGTCTTTCCATATCAATTCGTCGGACCACATCGGACGACATCTGCATCACTGGTCTTGCCTTAGAGAATCGCCGTATAGCTCAATTTGGTTCACTGACCCCACGTGGCATGAATGTATCTCACTCGTATACATAGTTTCCCTTTAATTGCTCCTTCCCTATTGCAGTCGTCTTTGTTGCCCATGTTTGGGTACCTTAACCTATCCACTATGCCGTGCTATTCATAGCTCTGCTCCACTAGACCCCACTGCGATACTTAGGTGGTCTCTTATACCTGTTTAATCTATGCTACTTATCTTTCACATGTTTCTTATTGTACCCCACCCTCAGACATATAATTCTTTCCGTCTTTCGAGTACCTGTTAATCTTCCGTTATATTCTTTCTCCTTTGCGTATGCACTCTGACCTCGGTGTGTATTCTTCTGGTTATAGGGGCGTTATGCGCACTTTCCTGCACATATATGATTGTCGCTGCATGGATGTGCATATGCATACATGCGCTCATATGTATGGGCACGGGCATGCTTGTATGCAAATGTATATATATGTATATATATGTATATATATATATATATATATATATATATATATATATATATATATGTGTATATATATATTATATACATTATTATATATGTATGTATATATATATTATTTTTTCCGTTTCCGGTTGTTTCCAAAATGGAGGAATTATTTTTCTCCGGCTTGGTATAGAACCGTTGATCAGAGGTTTAACAAGCCGCTATCGTAAAAACGATGTTGTTAATGAAACGTAGACCTGATACAGAATGTGTAAATTAGCAGTAGATAGTAGTGATAGTTTTTTCGGCCCTAAAACAACAACAAAAATAGGATTCTGGAATGTGCGAACAATGGCCGCTCCGACGAAACATGCACAGGTCGCGAGCGAGATGGACAGATACGATCTAGATATTTTAGGATTAAGCGAAATGCGCTGGCCTGGAACAGGTAGGAGATCTATTGATAATAAAATAGTAGTTTTTTCTGGAAGGGAAGATGGAAAACACCGTGAAGGAGTAGGCATAATGATGACAGACAAAGCTGCAAGAAGTTTATTAGAATGGGAACCGGTAAATAGCCGTCTGATACGAACACGATACAAAACAAAACATGGAAGACTTTCAATTATTCAATGTTATGCGCCTACTAACGAAGCTGATGATGAAGTTAAGGATGATTTTTATAACCAACTGCAACAACTTATAAACAAAATACCAAAACACGATCTTTTAATTGTAATGGGAGACTTCAACGCCAAAGTAGGACAAGATAACGCAGGAGTGGAACATGTGATGGGGAGAGAAGGCTGTAATACAACAAGTCAGAATGGAGAAAGATTAATAGAATTATGTTTAATAGAAAATTTAGTTATAGGTGGGACATTATTTCCACATAAAAATATCCACAAAACAACATGGATATCTCCTGATGATAGAACATCAAATCAAATTGACCACCTATGTATTAAACAACAATTCAGATCATCATTAATAGATGTAAGAGCATACAGAGGTGCTGATGTTAATAGTGACCACAACCTGTGCATTGGGAAAATAAGATTAAAATTTAGAAACCAACAGAAGAGGTCAATTACACATAAAATTGATAGTCATAAACTGAAAGATGAAGCAATAAAGGAAAAGTTTAACATAGAGCTAAGTAATTGTTATTCAGCACTTGGTGAAATAGACTTAGATATCAATGAAATGTGGGACTCACAGAGCAAAATACTAATGACAGCAGCAGAAGCAAGTGCTGGACTGAAGAAAATGGAAAAACGAGCTTGGATCTCAGACACCACATGGAAATACATCAAAGAAAGAAGAGAAGCGAAGAGAGCCATGACTAATGTAAAGACAGATCTTGGAAAGGTTCTGGCAAAAGCAACATACAAAGAATTAGACAACAAAGTGAAAAGTTCGGCAAGAAGAGATACAAGAGCTTATATAGACAACTTGGCAGAGAAAGCAGAGACAGCTGCAATTACAGGAGACAGCAGAACTCTTTATACTGTACAAAAGATGCTGACAAACACCTATACATCCAGTGGAACACCAATTCTAGACAAATCTGGATTAATGCTAACAACAAGCGCAGACATAAAAGCCCGTTGGGCGGAACACTTCAAAGAAATTCTTAACCGTCCACTACCTCACAGTTTAATAGATTTTGAAGCTGAAACACCAGCAGCAGAATTAGATGTAAATTTAGATGACTTCACCTTGAGTGAAATAGAAACCACCTTAAAGCTAATGACCAATAACAAGGCTGCTGGAGAGGATAAGTTAACAGCTGAGATCCTCAAGGCAATTGATAGCCATAATTTAATACATCTCCAAAAAATGTTCAACATCATTTGGAAAACAGAGAAGACGCCTCATAAATGGAAAAAAGGAATCATTGTTAAGATCCCAAAAAAGGGCAATCTTAGAGATTGTAACAATTGGAGAGGCGTGACACTTTTGTCAGTTGCCTCAAAATTATTCTGTAAAATCATCCTAAATAGAATAAAGGATTCAATAGATACAGTAATGCGTGAAGAACAGGCTGGGTTTAGAAAAGGGAGAAGCTGTCTTGACCACATTTTCACTCTACGACTTATATTGGAGGAACACATTGAAAAGCAAAAACCTTTTGTACTTAACTTCATCGACTTCAAAAAAGCATTTGATAGTATTCATAGAGATTCTTTGTGGAAAATTCTGAAGCAATATGGCTTACCATCAAAAATCATAAATATTATCAAAGACATGTATGATGGTTACACATGTGCAGTTCGAACAGAGGAAGGACTGAGCGAATGTTTCCCAATAGAAACTGGGGTTAAACAAGGATGTATTTTATCGCCCTTGTTATTTGGAATTGTTATGGACTTCATAATGAAGAAATGCTGCACTGGTAATAAAGGCATCGAATGGATACAAGGAGACCATTTGGAGGACCTGGACTTTGCTGATGACATAGTTCTCATCAGCAATCAGATAAAAACGATGCAGGAAAACACAAATGAACTATCATCAATAGCCAGCAAAATTGGGCTTGAGGTCAATCATGAAAAGACTAAAGTCATGAAAAGTTTAATTCCAACAAGTGACAAAATATACATGGAAAACAAACCAGTAGAAGAGATCGATCACTTCATCTATCTTGGAAGTCACATTGATCGAGAAGGGGATACGAGCAAAGAAATTAGAATCAGACTGGCTAAAGCAGCAATGTCTTTCAGAAGCCTTGAAAAGTTGTGGAAATCAAAACTCATTAGCACAAACACAAAACTTAGGCTATTCAAATCAAATGTACTATCAACCCTTACGTATGCGTGTGAAAGCTGGAAAACAACAAGAGATATAGAAACAAAGTTGAACGCATTCGAAAATAAATGTCTAAGGAAAATACTTGGTATAGAATGGAACGAATTCAAAACAAACGAGGAAATTAGAGAAATCGCCAATCAACCACTAATATCTTCAGTAATAAAGAAAAGACGATGGTCATACGTTGGACATGTGATGAGAAGAGATAATAATCGAATAGCAAAGCAAGCCCTCATATGGGAAACAACAGGTAAAAGAAAAAGAGGAAGACCCAGGGAGACACTGAGAAGAACATTGATGAGAGAGGCAAGAGCAGCAGGAATCGGCTCCCTCAATGAGATAGAACTGCTTGCACAGAACAGAGACAGATGGCGAGATTTGATAAAATATCTTTAAAAGAAAACTGCTAGAACAAAAATTCATATAGGAGAAGGTGTATCTTGGTCTACGCCCTATGGGCCGGTTACGGCTCGAAAGGTCAATAGATAGATATATATTCTTATATATATATATATATATATATATATATATATATATATATATATATATATATATATATATAAGAAGGATCCACCCTATCACCAAGCTTGTTCAATCTTTACACTGAGCAAATCTTTAAAAACATCTCAGAGATGTCAGGCCTAAACATTAATGGAAAGATAATCAATAACCTGAGATATGCTGATGATACTGTTCTACTAGCAGAAAATCCTTAAAACCTACAACAATTGCTTAATGTGATAAACATAACAAGCAAAAAATATGGACTAGAAATGAATATCAAAAAAGACTAAAACTATGATCATAAACAAAGAAAATTTACAAGACCTACAATTAAATATCACAGTTGAGGGAATACATCTAGAGACAGTCCAGAGCTACAACTACCTGGGACATACTATAACCAAAGATGGAAAATGCAAAACTGAAATAAACAAAAGAATAGGTATGGCAAAAAGTAATTTTAATGCCATGAAAAATATACTAACAACAAAACAAATATCAACAGGGCTGAAACTAAGAAAGGCAAAATGTTACATCTTCTCAATATTCCTGTATGGTGCATGAATATGGACATTAGACAAGAAAACAGAACGAAAATTAAAGCCTTTGAAATGTGGATATATAGAAGAATAGATAGAATTGGAAGGAAAGAAAAGATAACAAACGATGAAGTTTTAAAACAACTGAAAATAAAAAGAGAACTACTAAATACAATTAAGACAAGACAAATGACATTTTTGGGGCATGTTGAAAGACACAACAGCCTACTAAAATTAATATTGGAAGGGAAAATACAAGGTAAAAGAGGCAGAGACAGACCAAGACTAACATGGACAAGTAACATCAAAAGATGGACAAGTCAATCTATGACAGCCTGCACCATCAAAACAAGAAACAGAGTAGAATGGCGATCCATGGTAGCCAACCTTCGTTGCGGAGAAGGCACTCGATGATGATGATGAGGAAACATAACAGCATCAGCGGCGAACAGAAGAGCAATAGACCGAAAATTATATCTCCCCTCGACACTAAAAGGCAAATGAGGAAGGAAAGAGGAAGAAAATGCAGAATAATCAAAACACAACACAACGAGCCCTCAATAAACGTTGCGAGAATATCAGATCCAAGTCTCGACCACGAAAAAGATAGATATGAGGGGAGGTCAAAAAGTAATGCACACCAATTTTTTTCTCGGCTAATAATAAAGATAGGAATATGAAATTTTGCACACTTGGAATATGACATGTTCCAATTATGTGCACCAAATTGCACAGCATTCTGATAAATATTACGCAATCTATGAACCGTTAAAATGGAGCTTGTCAACAATGTCCGTTACAAACAGCGAATTGTCATAGAATTTCTGGTTGCGGAAAAAGAAACTGTGGCAAACATTCATAAACGACTGTGTGCAGTGTACAAATGTTCTGCAGTCGATAGGAGCACAGTTAGTCGCTGGGTTCAGAGAATTAAAGCTGCAGAAAGTGTACGAGTGGAGCTGCATGATTTACCGCGTTCTGGACGTGTTGCCTCGGCTACCAGCACAGACATGTTAAACCGAGCTGACGCCATTATTCGTAAGGATAGGCGTATCACTAGTCAGCAATTGGCATTGCAGCTTACAGTCAGCAAGGGAAGTGCAATCGCAATTTTTAAAACTCTCGGATATTCAAAGATTTGCGCTCGATGGGTTCCTCGGTGCCTAACAAATGATCACAGAGTTCAAAGGAAAACATTCTGTTCTGAATTGTTGGAGCGTTTCGGTGTTGAAGGAGAAATGTTTTTGTCAAAAATTGTTACCGGTGACGAAACGTGGGCACATCATTATGAGCCTGAAACAAAAATGCAGTCAATGGAATGGCATCATCCGCAGTCACCAAAAAGAAACAAATTCAAAACATCTCCATCAGCCGGAAAGGTGATGATCACTGTCTTCTGAGACATTGATGGTGTGATTCTTGTTGATGTAATGACAAGAGGTGAGACAATCAACTCGACAGCTTACATCAATACACTGACAAAACTCAAAAATCGGTTCCACAGAGTTCGGCCTAATAAGCCATCTGCAGATTTGTTGCTTCAACATGACAATGCACGCCCTCACACAAGTCTGGTAACACGGGAAGCAATCAACAAATTTGGTTGGACTATACTGCCCCATCCTCCTTACAGCCCTGATCTGGCTCCCTCAGATTTCCATCTGTTTGGACCACTCAAAAAATTCCTGCGTGGGACACACTTTGACAATGATGAGGATGTGATCAGTGCAGTTAAAAAATGGCTACGCGAGCAGAACAAAACTTGGTACAAACGAGGCGTTCAAGACCTAGTTTCGCGTTGGCGTAAGGCAATACGCTTGGACGGAGATTATGTTGAAAAATAGGTAGTGTAAAGGGGATGTTCAGCTACAATCTGTGAAAATTTCACACATTTTGCCCGAATAGTTTCCGAGAAAAAAATTGGTGTGCATTACTTTTTGACCTCCCTACGTAGATGGAATATTAGAAGCACTAGGAAACAACAGCAGCAGAAGCGAACATAAGAGCAAACGACTGCAAATTATATCTCCTCCCGACGTTGAAAGGCAAATGAGGAAGGAAAGAAGAAGAATAACAAATACTTAAAGAGCAGGTTAGGTACACAATATTTGTCTTGTTCAGGTCCCTTGTTCTTGTCTACAACACGCCTCCGCCTCCAACTACATTAGCAGCATACGATTGCACGCACTACTCTACAATGGCGGTTTCGTGTCAAGTAAAAACGTGGTGTAATGATTTTGCTTTAATCTATGGTTTGACACCAAATTGTTATCCGAGATTTGCGAAAGCTCTCATAGAAATCATAGCAACTGCTGAATGGATAACTCTCAACACAAACACAGCATATGTGGAGAAGCTGACCTTGATAATGCAATTGGTTGCATTATCACTCTAGGGAAACTTTGTTGCTGGGTAGTTGCGGAGTTGTTTAAAGAATACAAAAAAGATGTTACTAGAGGCAACGTATGCTGTTTGCCCACCGCTAAATAGTGTTGTTAACTAACGATGTCGTTAACCATTAGTAGACACATACCTAGAATATAAAATGGGCACCGGCCACTGGCAGTGGTCGAGTGTCTACTAAGGGTTAACCTCATTATTGTTCGTTTAAATCATGTAACTCTCTTGATAGAGTAGACTGTTGTAAAGGTGAATCTGACCAAAGAAGTGACTTGTCCAGCAGGTGATGATCCGGACCTTCTGGAACATTACTTTGAATATCGAACTGTTGTGTGGCTGTGAATTATCTTTTTTTTTCTCTTTTGTTACAGACTTTCAAAGTATTCAGCTCCAGTTTGTTACACCATCTTATCGGGCAGCAACAAGATTTATTCACTTCGTAGGAGTTCATCACTATAGGTGGATGTTCCAGGTATGGCACACACTGTTAATCTCTATTTTTACTGTGCTTCATCAGTTACATTTTGTCTGTCTCTATTCTGTTTTCCTCGCGAGTCCAACGTATGGCAGCTGTTAAAGTACATTTAGATCTTTTATCAGCACATACGTGATCTGTCTTTTGTTTGAGATGATCTCCAAAATGACTGGTAACTTTCAGCGCTTCCTTTAAGAATAATGCACTTGAAGACCAAAATACAAGTAAAACAAAAAAAGCTTTAGTTTCAAGTGTGTACATTGGAACTAGTTTTATATTTATGAAAGATAAACATGTACTAATTTGCGATTTGTGAAAGTGAAACATCCAATAGTTTCAGATATAACAATGCAATGACACGCACTTTCTATAAACACAAATTAAAAAATATAACCAATCTTAGATATATAACTTGGGGGGAAAAAAAGCACTACCATTAGATGCGTAAGTAAGAAAAATACACTGGTTTTATATATGTAAATTTAGATTTAAGAACAATATAACAAAGTGAACAATACCGAAATTAAACGCATAACAGAAACCAGCCCTATAAATACGATCAGAATTGAGGAGAAAAAATACATAAAAAACAACAGATATAATTATTTGGCCACGTTTTAAGAAAGAAAGGTCAAAAGACAAGGAGCATTCAATAATGGTTGTGAGACCAGACGTCAACGGTTGCTACTGGTTTTATTTATTACTTTCACGTTCTAAATCACAATCCAATTGTGTAACATTTATTGTTAGTAATGAATTATTTTTTGATGGAGACTACATTGTGTCCAAAAGCAAAAAGAGAGCTAATTTCCAATATTAGGAAGAAACAATCATCATTTTCTGGCCATGTAATGAGAAGAGACCAACTGGAATATATTGTAACAACTGAAAATATTGAGGGACGAAGAGACAGAGGTAAGCAAAGAGAAAAAATAACAGACAGCTTAAGAGAATGGCTTGGCATAAGGTCAACAACAGAAATGATAAATAACTGTCGAGATCGAAAGTTGTGAAGAGACACATTTACCTACGCCAGTAGGCCCGATACTTGATGATGATAACGATGATGACATTGTATCCGTTGTTGCATTGTGAAGGATGTAATTGTGATAACATCACCTTGAAATCAAAATGGCAGTTCACATTTCCGATACCAAAGCTGTTAGTTGATGTTATTTTGATGATGGAACATAGACCACAGCGTTTTTTTTTTCCCCAGAATAAAAATGTCTTCTTTTATTTTCCCTCCACATCGATCTTTGCTATAGACAAACATCAGCGAAGTGTTCACTTTGAACAGTTAACCCTGTAGTGGTGGAGGCAGACGCGCAAGTCTTGATCTTTGAAAATTCACTTAATGATGCGACCGTCATTTACACGGCCTCGGTAGCCTAGTTGGGAAAACCACCCGATAGATAGTGATGAATTCCTACGAATTGAATTAATCCTGCTGCTGCCCGATAAGATATTATAAGGAACTGGAATTGACTACTTTGAAAGTCTGTGACAAAAGAGAAAACATTGATAATTCACTGACTTACCGACGTTCGGATAACCTGTGTTCGATTGCCACTGGAAGAAGTGTGAATTGTACTCGTGGTTAGAAATAAAAATACCCCCGCGGTCGACCCAGGTGCTGGCAGAAATGGGTATCAGGGTATTTCTCTGGGAAGGTGAGGAAAGCCGCCTCGCATCGTGAGTTTCGATGCTTAAAGCGACGCTACCCAGAAGACTTCGAACACTTTTGGATAGGCGGCCCAGCACATATGGGTGAACCTTCACGTGGTAAGACGCCAATTAAGTCTCGTACTTTACCTTGACCTTTACTTTTTGTTTAAATAAAACAATAAAACGTTTTAATTTGAAAATAGAAACTCTCGACACAAAACGTTATGAAGTGTCATGATCAGTTACTTTAAATGATGATGACTATAACTGCTATGATGATAATAAACATATTTAACAAGATAGTCTCATCAAATTGCTAAAACATCATTAAATTAACGGCGATTTTGTTTATCACATGTTTGATCATGCACGGGGTGTCATTTTTTGTTCTACAATTTAAAATTTAGTATGTCCATACATACGCAAGTGAGTGGTAGATATACACATAGTGACAATGTTGACATAAACCATGATTACAGTTAGCGGAACGACAAGGCAGACCTACCTAGCAAGAACTCCTCTGGCTTGTCTAATTTATATGTGTCCCTGGTGACTCCAACAACGTAATAGTCGCCGGTGTCCAGCAATCCCAGGTCCTGTAGATGGTCCATTAGTCCCACGAACTCGTACGGGTCTCCCAACATGACATAAACTGTGAAGCATAGAAGTTCTAATGTAACCTGGGAAGTATAGAAGTTCTAATGTAAACTGGGAAGTATAGAAGTTCTAATGTAAACTGGGAAGTATAGAAATTCTAATGTAAACGGGGAAGTATAGAAATTCTAATGTAAACTGGGAAGTATAGAAGTTCTAATGTAAACTGGGAAGTATAGAAGTTCTAATGT
This sequence comes from Megaustenia siamemsis, assembly GCA_032433765.1. Lineage (NCBI taxonomy): Eukaryota > Metazoa > Mollusca > Gastropoda > Stylommatophora > Ariophantidae > Megaustenia > Megaustenia siamemsis. The sequence goes on along the minus strand of JAVIAB010000073.1, from coordinate 19,712,924 downwards.
AAACGGGGAAGTATAGAAATTCTAATGTAAACTGGAAAGTATAGAAGTTCTAATGTAAACTGGGAAGTATAGAAGTTCTAATGTAAACTGGGAAGTATAGAAATTCTAATGTAAACTGGGAAGTATACAAGTTCTAATGTAAACTGGGAAGCATATAAGTTCTAATGTAAACTGAGAAGCATAGACGCTCTAATGTAAACTGAGAAGTATAGAAGTGAGCACCTATGGACATGTTCGGAGTGTAATGATGATGACACGCAAAGAACACAATAACTCAATAAGCATAGAAGTTCTAATGTAAACTGAGAAGTATAGACGTTCTAATGTAAACTGGAAAGTATAGAAGTTCTAATGTAAACTGGGAAGTATAGAAATTCTAATGTAAACTGGGAAGTATAGAAGTGCTAATGTAAACTGGGAAGTATAGAAGTTCTAATGTAAACTGGGAAGTATAGAAGTTCTAATGTAAACTGGGAAGTATCGAAGTTCTAATGTAAACTGGGAAGTATAGAAGTTCAAATGTAAACTGGGAAGTATAGACGTTCTAATGTAAACTGAGAAGTATAGAAGCTCTAAAGTAAACTGATAAGTACAGAAGTGAGCACCTATAGACATGTTCGGAGTGTAATGATGATGACCCGCAAAGAACTCAATACCTCAATAAGTATAGAAGTTCTAATGTAAACTGGAAGCATAGAAGTTCTAATGTAAACAGGGAAGTATAGAAGTTCTAATGTAAAATGGGGAGCATATAAATTATAATGTAAACTGTGAAATTTAAAGTGCCACATAATTTAGGTAGAGAACCGCGATAGCTCAGTGGTTAGTGAACTGGACTACCACGGACAAGGGGTAGGGTTCGATCCCAACCGACGGCTTCCGGGTTCACCCAGCCTTAAATGGGTACCGGATTTTTTTTCTGGGAAAGTAAAGCAGCACGGGCGTAATACTGACCACATTATCCCAAAAATCATGTGCTGAAGGTCTGTAAAATATAGTGTCACTAACACCATATTTCCCTATACGCCACTTGGCGTGATGGGGGTACTTTACTTTTTTTTTTTTACATAATTTAGGTAATGTTTGTTCATGTTGTCAGTTGGTGGATATGCGTGTTGTATATTGGAGTATGGGCAAGTATGGCATAAATTGAAGAAGTGATAGATGTTTGGATTTTTGTTTTCTTCACAACTAACACTAGCGTACAGATTGGTCTAAAACAACATCATCATGCACTTACGTTTATTTACCGTCTTTTAAACGGCGATGACGTTATAATGCAAAAGATCATTATCATCATCAAGTACCATGCCATCTCTCTACAACTCTTGACCTCGACAGTTAACTATCATTTCCGTTGTTCACCTTCTTGCTTCTCTCTGTCTCTTTGTCCCTCAATTTTTCTAGTTGCCACAGTATATTCCAGCATTTCCATTCTCACCATATATCCCAAAAGTGATGATTGTTTATTCCTAATTGTGGAAATTAGCTCTCGTTTTGCTTTGGCCTCTTTCAAAATGCTTTCATTACTTTTCTTATCTGTCTATGGTATTCTCATAATTCCTCTGTAAAACCACATTTCTACAACCTCCAGTGATTTTCTTGTATGTTGTCATATTGTCCATTATTCACATCCATATGTTAAGACTGGTTCTGCATAACATGTATGAAATCATTTTCTTGTTTTTATTGTCAAAAATCGATTGCATAGTATCTTCCTCATTTTTTGGAAAGCTGCTTTTGCCTGAGCAATTCTGCACCTCACCTCTGTTGAACATCTACCATCTGAGGTTAACAATGGTCCCAGATATTTACTTTCATTTACCTGTTTTAATATTGTTCCACTTGTCTTTATTGTGCAGTGCCAGGATGTCTTTTTCTTTGTTGTCATATTAGACGGGTTTATATATTCTAGGTTATATTAGAGGGGTTATATATTCTAGGTTATATTAGAGGGGTTATATATTCTAAGTTATATTAGAGGGGTTATATAATCTAGGTTATATTAGAGGGGTTATATATTGTAGGTTATATTAGAGGGGTTATATATTCTAGGTTATATTAGAGGGGTTATATATTCTAGGTTATATATTCTAGGTTATATTAGAGGGGTTATATATTCTAGGTTATATTAGAGCGGTTATATATTCTAGGTTATATTAGAGGGGTTATATATTCTAGGTTATATTAGAGGGGTTATATATTCTAGGTTATATTAGACGGGTTTATATTCTAGGTTATATTAGACGGGTTTATATTCTAGGTTATATTAAACGGGTTATATATTATAGGTTATATTAGAAGGGTTATATATTCTACGTTATATTAGACGGGTTTATATTTTAATGTATACTCTAATATATTCTAGGTTATATTAGAGGGGTTTTATATTCTAGGTTATATTAGAGGGGTTATATATTCTAGGTTATATTAGAGGGGTTATATATTTTAGGTTATATTAGAGGGGTTATATATTCTAGGTTATATTAAAGGGGTTATATATTCTAGGTTATATTAGAGGGGTTATATATTCTAGGTTATATTAGAGGGGTTTATATTCTAGGTTATATTTAAGGGGTTATATATTCTAGGTTATATTAGAGGGGTTATATATTCTAGGTTATATTAGAGGGGTTTATATTCTAGGTTATATTAAAGGGGTTATATATTCTAGGTTATATTAGACGGGTTATATATTATAGGTTATATTAGACGGGTTATATATTATAGGTTATATTAAAGGGGTTATATATTCTAGGTTATATTAGAGGGGTTTTATATTATAGATTATATTAGACGGATTTACCATCGAAAAAAAAATATAAACTCTTTTGGGTTATAACCCATGACACATGACCGAAGGTCACCTCGTAACCAGCGAATAAGCGGATAAATATAATGTGTATACAAGAGAATAAAAAAATTAACAGATTACATGCCAGTATGATGTGGAAAGTGAATCCAAAAAAAAAAAAAAAAAAAAAAAAAAAAAAAGGTGGCAATTCCCGGATGAAGATTTTATTAAAATTAAAAATGATGAAATGTTAATAAAATAACAAATATATCAACATTAGATATTAGGTCAATAGAAGATGCACAATTATGCTGCAGATAAAAAAAAAAGGTAAAGTACCCCCGTCACGCCAAGTGGCGTATAAGGAATATGGTGTTAGTGACCATAAATTTTACAGACCTTCAGCACATGATTTTGGGGTAATGTGGTCGATATTACGTCCGTGCCACCTTACTTTCCCAGAAAAAAATCCGGTACCCATTAAAGGCTGGGTGAACCGGAAGCCCACGGTTGGGATCGAACCATACCTCTTGTTCTTTGTAGTCCAATTCACTAACCACTGAGCTATCGCAGCTCCCACAGTTATGTTGTCATGTGATTTAATATCAGCACCCCCCCCCCCCAAAAAAAAAATGAATTAAATAGTCTGGAGACAATTCAAAATCATAAAAAGGCAGGACAAACTGCGATGTTTCAGCAAAAACCTTCATCAGATATATCAAACAAACTATACACATTGGATTATACATATATTTTAAATATTTGTTTCATTTACAAAGTATGTTTGCTTTACATAATGAAAGCTTTTGCCGAAACTTGATAGTTTGTCTGGTCTTTATATTAGTTTAGCTTCTCCCTACCGTTTTATGTTTATTATATCTGCTCTCTGCAGCTTTACTCGAGGTCCTGAATTGCATTTACTATTTTGTATACTTGATATTTGTGCTTATCTCAAAAGTATAAAACGGCTTTCACCGAGTGGAAAACACATACAGCGTGATTAAACATATATATATATATATATGTATATGGCCCTTTTCGTCTTGTCAGACGGTTTAGTGGAGGCTATTGTGTTTTATTTTGTTGTTGAGGTTTTGATTTGTCACGATTTTTCAACAGCTTCTCTTGTGGCTAATTCTACCAATGTTTAACAAACACACACGGCTACAGAATGAACAAGTCAGGCCCACTGATCAACAGAGTTTTCCATCCTTTTTCATTAGTCTTTTCTCTTCTAAGTTTTACCTTAGCACAGTCACAAATGATATTATACCATTCCTTATACATGCTCTCCATGATGTGCGATCACTTGCCAGATGTTTCCAGTCATTTTCACGGATGGAGAAGTCATTCAGAGATGATTTACAGATATCTCTATATCGTAGTTTAGGTCTGCCGTTTTGTCTTTTTCCGTGTATTAGTTCATCATATAGTATTTGCTTGGGGATGCGTTTTTCTTCCATTCGCTGGACGTGCCCCAGCCATCTTAGTCTTCGACATCATCGACATGATTGTTGGGGTCTTAGCACGTTGCATGACAGTTAAGTTGGTTATTTTGTCCTGCCATTTGATGTGCGTTATTCTGCGGAGACATCGCATGTTGTAGACATTTAGTCTTTCTTCGTGATTTGTAAACATACATTTAATAGTAATATACAAGTACATGTAGTTGAGTGTTATGTATTGTGCCCGGACGGTGAGACCCTAGCTTTTATTGTGTTATTATCACATAAATATCCATTACTTTATTACACAAATGAATAACTTGCGGCCATGAGCTGTTCTCTTTGATATGAAGAAAATCTCGAGCATGGGCTCAAGAGTCAAGAGTCTATTGCAACACTTGCACTATCATTAAATCTATCAAATGGACATTTGAAAGCGAGCGTTAGGGAAGATGAAGAGACGATATTGACATGTCAATAGTTCAACAAATAAACGATTCTATTACAATTTTTACTGCCTTTATTTCCTTGCAACTGGGAATGAATTAGACCCCCATTGTGGAACATAACTCGCGCATTATTACCAGCTCCTCGCTTCGTCACGTTCCTAATTCTTTTCTTTTCAAATTTTTTTTTAGATCAATTCCTCGCGCAACTCCACAATTATAACACAAATCTATTTAGTTACATTATACTTGACCAAGGGGAAAACAATAAAAACGGATATGTTTATATCGAGTGTCACAAGAGGATGCTATTTATATATATGATCGATCTGGTAACATTAAAGGGAAAAGCAAATCATTGCTAAAGTGTTTCTACATTTGGCACAAAATGGAACGAAAATAACGGATGTGTCCAAGAATGAGTTGTAGATACATGTTATGTGTTCTATATTTTTCTCACAGAGACAGATCAATCAGGCATGAGAACAGCATTTAACAGGAGATAAATGTTATCTTAATATAAGCACATACTGGAATTAAGCAGATGGTTCTATCGCTTTTAACGTGACAATAAGTAGCGACTGACAGAGTTATCTCCCAGTGGGAATAGACAACAATGTAGTCAAGCAATTTTAAGGAAAATCTCACATCTGCGACTCATTTCAGGGATATTTTAAAAAAAAAACGTATTTATTTCTATGTTCATTCATGACATTATGAAACAATCCTTAATATTTTTAAATTCTACACAAATATTGAAATTATATGTTTGATTATAATTGAGTGTCGTCTCCGCATCGAAGGTCTGCTACCATTCCGCACTGTATCTTGTTTTGATGGTGCAGGTTGTCATAGGCTGACTTGTCCATCTTTTAATGTTACTCGTCCATGTTAGTCTTGGTCTGCCTCTGCCTCTTTTACCTGGTTTCCCTTCCAAGATTAGTTTTAGTAGGCTACTGTATCTTTTAACATGGGCCAAAAATCTCATTTGCCTTGTTTAATTGTGTTTAGTTCTTGTTCACTTTTAGTTATTTTAAAACTTAACTTGTAAATATAACAACATATAAACATAAATTATGTGTTGAAAATCACATTTTAAAATAAATTCTATAACATTTTCCCATTTCAGATGTTTTACGTGATTCATCAAGCGATTCGGGGATCTGATACACCCTACGATCACTATAGTAGGGTTATTAATCTATAAACTGACTAAGGCTAGTTGGTCTTATAGGAAACAGCCTAGCCAACAGAGGCCAGAATCGCTGTGTCCCCGCATTGTTGAGATCTGCTGATATTGACGACCTACTATTGCAGTACCCCTGAGCAAGACAAGTTCCAACTTCCCCCACTAGAACTAGGTAATTTAAGAGAGTCACTGCAACCCGTCATTTTACCATCTATGCTGTTCTCGGAGACAACAGCTCGATCGAGTGACATTAGAGGACATACATCAAAGGACTTGTGATAAAAGCAACAACTGGTGTGGCCAAGTGGTGTTCATGTTCGCTTTTGATTTATTCGCGGGAGAAAGAGAACGTTAGACAATACCTTAATCTAATCGACGTATTCATGGAACACACACGACGAACTTAATTCTAAAGTAAACACACAGGAGAAGGTATAGTAAATGTACACTTGTAGAAATCTATATGGATCATTATAATGTACATTTTAAAAGAGATAGTTTATGGAGGTGTAGAAGTTTGAATTTTTTCTATCTAAAATAGCTGGTCATTTAAGAAAATAAAATGTGAGTAAAAAAAAAGACAGTTCATAGAATACAATGATTTAGTGATATGTGATTTTTAAATGTCATAATTATAAAGTTATTCTCGACAATTATTTAATATATGAAGCGCCATTCCTCGAATGGATTCCTTTATTGGTAGACAACCTGAGGAAGAAATGGAAGATAACAAATGTGAACATATCCTACGCTAAAATCGTTAGTAAACGTGACATGAGATATTTGATATGAACATAGCTGGCTGGAAGAGCTCGTTTAAGACAAGCCAGCCGGAGACTGATAGAAAACACTGACCTGAAAAATAAGGCGAACTCAAAATGAGATAAGCGCTGATTCTAGATGCACAGGAAGGGAAAATAGCATCCTATAACACGATCATTACAAGGGCACTAAGTCAACTGGCTCTTGAGATGGATAGGTTTGCACGCACAATACTGAGCTGTACAATTATTAAAGGATGTTATGCCTCTATTTGTTATAAGAAGAAAGATTAACATTCACGATATTAACATTTTGTCTACCAGAGGATACAGTGGAATTGGATAAAAGAAAAGAAAAGAAAACAGCTGTCTCGGTGCAGACGCCATCTGGTGTACAAGTCAGAGCATGTTTTATTTAGTTTTATTTATTTCAATTCTTACTGAAAACAAGAACCTTTCAGGTACCTAATTCCCGTCACTAAACTTGACAACTACAGGTACAATCCATTTGGAATCTAGTTAGCCGTGGCTGCTATCACTTACTATATTTGTGCAAGTCAGGCGCCCATTTATACGCCTGAATTAATTTAAAAGCGTCCGACTGAGCCTAGTCAAAAATGTTATTCCATCCCTTCTTCAGCTTTCTAGGTTCTCACATCGTCTTTAAGTGGATTGTGTTTGCCCCTTAAATCCCAGTACATCCATTTTATTCTTACTTTTGTTAGCAGTTTCATCTTTAATTGTGGGTTTTTAAAAATCCTTCTTCAATGCAGCCTTTCCTATCTTGACAATATAGACTTACCAAACTAACACTTCCTATGTAGGCTTGTATCATATTTTTGTCTCCATGGTCAGAATATCAACGAGGCCTACATGGAATGAAAAGCCAGGCTATAACAGTTTCCTTCAACTCTCGCCCTCTCTTGCAAATATCTGACCATTGTAACACCTCCACGTTGTTAAGAAAATAGCACATTTTAAAATAGACATTTCTTACGAAACTCAATCAATTTCCTTTTTTTTTTCTTACCAGAATTCAAATCTGAAAGACATAAATGATTGAAAAAAATGTTGGTTACTGAGATAGAGAGAGAGGGGGGGGGGAAGTGGGGCGCGGGTGTACTCACTTCTTGTGTCGTGTCTGGTCTCGCTGACGATCTTCACGAAAGGGTTGATCTGGTGGGCGTGGAAGTAGGGCCCCGGGTAGGTATGACGTGACGTCACGGTGATTTTGTGTTCCTGCATCAGCTAGGGAGATGAGCAACGACAAATGTTAAACGTACACAAGTAAGGTAGTAAAGTACAATGGGCAGAAGAATAGTCAGATATGTAAGGTAGTAAAGTACAATAGACAAAAGAATAGTCAGATATGTAAGGTAGTAAAGTACAATGGAGAGAAGAATAGTCAGACAAGTAAGGCAGTAAAGAACAATGGAGAGAAGAATAGTCAGACAAGTAAGGTAATAAAGTACAATGGAGAGAAGAATAGTCAGACAAGTAAGGTAATAAAGTACAATGGAGAGAAGAATAGTCAGACAAGTAAGGCAGTAAAGAACAATGGAGAGAAGAATAGTCAGACAAGTAAGGCAGTAAAGAACAATGGAGAGAAGAATAGTCAGACAAGTAAGGCAGTAAAGTACAATGGAGAGAAGAATAGTCAGACAAGTAAGGCAGTAAAGTACAATGGAGAGAAGAATAGTCAGACAAGTAAGGCAGTAAAGAACAATGGAGAGAAGAATAGTCAGACAAGTAAGGCAGTAAAGAACAATGGAGAGAAGAATAGTCAGACAAGTAAGGTAATAAAGAACAATGGAGAGAAGAATAGTCAGACAATAGAGTCAGTGAAGATCATCAAAATAAAAGATCTTACAAAACCATAGTCGAGGCAATACTAGGACTATATTGAGTCTTGAAACAATATTTCAAACATGCAGTGAGATGTTATTATTGAATCTTTGACGCATTATAAGAATTGTAGCATAAATTATTATATAATCGTTAGCTTACAATTAATAAAAAAGATTATATAGTATCTATCAGAGATTAATTAATGCATTATATAATTTGTCAATGAAAGTGAATAAACGGACATAGAATATTTCATAGACAATACGTAGACAACAAAGAAGGGTTAAAAGACTATAAAAGAATGCAATCTTGAATAGACAATTCTAAAATGTTACAGAAACTCTACTTTGCATTCTTCTACTTCTTCTACTTCTTCTTTCCTTTGTAATTTGCCTTTCAGCGTCGAGGGGAGATATAATTTGCGGTCTTTTGCTCTTCTTTTCGCCTCTGCTGCTGTTATGTTTCCTAGTGCTTCTAATATTCCATCGATCCATCTTTTTTCGTGGTCGACCCTTGGGTCTGTTGTTCTCACAACGTTTGTTGAAGGCTCGTTGTGTTGTGTTTTGTTCTTTCTGCCTTGTCACGTGGCCGAACCATTTTATCTGTTGTTTCCTTATATATACTATGGCTGGGGCTATTCCTAGCTTTTTTCTCAGTTCTTCATTTCTGATCTTATCTCTCAGACTGTTTCCTGTCATTCGTCTAACACATTTCATCTCTTTAGATGTTATTTTTCTTTAACTTTGCATTAGAGATATTTAATCACCTTAGACAATTATAGGACCAGATATAGATAGACACAAATATAACTTCTGCCCGCGGCAACTATTAACTATCATTAACCAATCTTTTATATATACATTGCTAAAATTAAGAATTGATTTATTATCGGTTCTATTGACATTGCTGTTACTATGTGATGACGACGATAATGCCCATCTGGAATGTTTTTCAACTTATTTATTATTTATCGCTTTTGTACCTATTTGATAGTGATGTGTCTTCCCATTTGTGGCTAACTCAGTGATCGTTTGAGCCGCGATAGCTCAGTGGTTAGTGAACTGGACTACAAAGGACAAGGGGTAGGGTTCGATCCCAACCGACGGCTTCCGGGTTCACCCAGCCTTTAATGGGTACCCGATTTTTTTTCTGGGAAAGTGAAGCGGCACGGGCCTAATATCGACCACTATACCCCACAAAATCATGTGCCGAAGGTCTGTAAAATTTATGGTCACTAACACCATATTCCCTACACGCCACTTGGAGTGACAGGGGTACTTTACTTTTTTTTTTTTCAGTGATCGTTTGCCCGCTCAAATGACCTATTTTTTGCTGTCACATCGGGTCATATTTCATGGTAATTTTTACATGCAGATCACGGTCAAAGTTATTGATTTATTGATTGTTTGATTGAACGATATATAGTTACGGGACCGATAAAAGCCGTTAGCCCCTGACCAAAATGTGTCACGTAGCTTGCTGAAATAGCTTTCTTGTGTCATACGCTTTGTTGGTGATACTTTTAAATCCTAAAGGTACAACAGTATTAGACCTTCTGTTTCAGTATAGTACTGCAGTACTTGGCCTTCTATATAAGTATAGGTGCTGCCGTAGTAGGCTTTCTGTATCAGGATAGGTAATGCTGTACTAGCTATTCTAAATCAGTATAGGTGCTGCTGTACTAGGCCTTCTATATCAGTGGACGTATTGCTGTACTAGGCCTTCTATATCAGTGGATGTAATGATGTACTAGGCCTTCTATATCAGTGGATGTATTGCTGTACTAGGCCTTCTATATCAGTGGATGTATTGATGTACTAGACCTTCTATATCAGTGGACGTATTGCTGTACTAGACCTTCTATATCAATGGACGTATTGCTGTACTAGACCTTCTATATCAGTGGATGTATTGCTGTACTAGACCTTCTATATCAGTGGAGGTATTGCTGTACTATACCTTCTATATCAGTGGATGTATTGCTGTACTAGACCTTCTATATCAGTGGAGGTATTTCTGTACTAGACCTTCTATATCAGTGCATGTATTGCTGTACTAGGCCTTTTATATCAGTGGATGTATTGCTGTACTAGACCTTCTATATCAGTGAATGTATTGCTGTACTAGACCTTCTATATCAATCGATCACACCTCAGCGAGGGATATGGCGAAGCTCAGTTCGTCGATTAGTCCGCTTGAACACAAACTGTTTCCCCGGGAGAAAAATAATGAGGTCTTGATCAGTTCCTGTTTGCCAATGTTAACGTAGAGACAGCAAGTCGTCAATTTCTTGCTCATAATATCTTTAACTCTTCTGAACCCAGCAAGCTGGGACTTCGTGCTAAAATTAAGTTTAGTTAATGACTCGCTTACTGACTGGTTTCTGCTGTTTGTAGCACGCGAGTTGCAAGAACATGGCGTTAAATAATATTTAAACAAAAAAACAACAACAACCGTGGAGCAGACCGACAATCATCATCAAGTACCGGGCCTGCTGGCGTAGGTGATCATGTCTCTCCACAACTTTCGATCTCGACAGTTATTTATCATTTCTGTTGTTGACCCCCTGCCAAGTCATTCTCTTAAGCTGTCTGGTATCTATTCTCTTTGCTTCCCTCTATCTCTTCGTCCCTCAATTTTTCAGGTTGTTATAATATATTCCAGTTGTTCTCTTCTTATTACATGACCAAAAAATAATGATTGTTTCTTCATAATATTTGGAATTAGCTCTCTTTTTGCTTTGACCTCTTTCAGAATATTTTCATTACTCTTCTTAGCTGTCCATGGTATTCTCAACATTCTTCTGTAAAACCACATTTATACAGACTCCAGTGATTTTCTTGTCTGTTGTCGTATTGTCCATGATTCACATCCATATGCCAAGACTGGCTCTACATAACATTTAAGAACTCTTTTTCCTGTTTCTATTGTAAAAAATGGATTGCATAGTATCTTCCTCATCTTTGGAAAGCTGATTTTGCCAGAGCCACTCTGCATCTCATCTCTTTTGTACATCTTCCGTCTGCGGTTAACAAAGTTCCCAAATATTTAAATTCATTTACCTGTTTTAATATTGTTCCACTTGTCTTCTGTTTTTCATAAGTTGTTACTATTACTTCTGTCGTATTAAGACCGACAATACACACTTGAAAATACTTGTCAAAACGTACATCTTTAAATAACGAATTAACACATATAACTAGGGAATACTACAGCCGCGCTGACATAGACACTAGATAATACATGTAATTACAGGAGGCACGAAAATAAGATGCTTCCGCATTGTAGGAACAAGTAGACTTTCGTAAAGAATTCAATATTCTTCTTCTTTTCCTCTCCCACTTTGTCCTGTGGAGTATAGGTCTTCAGAAACACTTTCTAAGCCGTTCTGTTTCTTGCCATGCTTTTAAGATCATTCCATTTCTTTCCCATCCTTTTCATCTCTGTTTTTTTTACCATTCCTGGATAACGGATTTACTTTACTTTTCTTTTCTTTTCTTTTACTTGTCCAAGGTTTCGCGGCTTAGATTTTTTTTTTAACGGTACGATAGCCAGTCCCATGCCCAACCCTCCCTTTTCGCCTCTTACGAGCAAGCCTGGTAGGGAGGGAACAACGCTACAATTCTTTACTCCCCTTCTAGGCCCCAGCAGCGCGCAGGCGAATTAGATATTACACAACGTTATCTTCCTTCCTTGCTCGTTTGACTTCCTGCTTTGAGATGAGATACAGTTTGGATTCTCTAGCTCTTACGTTGACCATTTCTGCTCATGTTTTAAAGTGCCTCTAATATTTCATCACTCAATCTTTTTCATGGTCAGCACTTTGATCTTCTTTTCATTCCAACTATGGCGGACTGGTTGGCAACCTTTCTGTCTCAAGGCAAGACGTCGGCCTTGAGACAGAGAGGTTGCGAGTTCAAATCCTGGCTGAACCATTTGGGATTTTTATTTATAATTTCTCTCTGCGGTAACCACCCCTGGTCTCAGCAGGAAGACCCGGCTCGAAACGTCAATTACTGATTGACGAAAAAAATATGAGTACCTCCAAAGTTGATAACAAGCAAAAAATATGGACTAGAAATGAATATCAAAAAGACTAAAACTATGATCATAAAGAAAGAAAATTCTCAAGACCTACAATTAAATATCACAGTTGAGGGAATACATCTGGAGATAGTCCAGAGCTACAACTACCTGGGACATACTATAACCAATGATGGAAAAAGCAAAACTGAAATGAACAAAAGCATAGGTATGGCAAAAAGTAATTTTAATGCCATGAAAAATATACTAACAACAAAACAAATATCAGCAGGGCTGAAACTAAGAATGGCAAAATGTTACGTCTTCTCAATATTCATGTATGGTGCAGAAACATGGACATTATACAAGAAAACATAACAGAAAATTGAAGCCTTTGAAATGTGGATTTATAGAAGAATAGGTAGAATTGGATGGAAACAAAAGATAACAAACGATGAAGTTTTAAAACACTGAAAATAAAAAGAGAACTACTAAATGCAATCAAAGCAAGACAAATGAAATTTTTGGCGCGTGTCAAAAGACACAACAGCTTTACTAAAAGTAATTTTGGAAGGAAAAATAAAAGGTAAAAGAGGCAGAGGCAGACCAAGACTAACATGGACGAGTAACATCAAAAGATGGACAAGTAAATCTATGTCAGCCTGCACCATCAAATCAAGAAACAGAGTAGAATGGCGATCCATGGTAGCCAACCTTCGTTGCGGAAAGGCACACGATGATCATGATGACCTCCGAAGACGGAGTTATCTGCCTATATGGCGAGGGACACCTGTGCACACGGCTGTCAGGAAAAAATGGATAACACGCAAAATTAATTTCCTATTCTCTAGGGACTTCGCCAGAGGTGAAAACTGGCGGATGCAAAAAAAAAAAAAAAATCCAACAATGTCCGTTGCTGTCTTGTGTCACCATGTGTTTTTCTATTCTAGTAAGTGGTGAAATAATTGCACATGTTGTCTCTTTATCTATTCAATAAAGAACATCAACTGTTATCTAGATTTTTAACTTCTGATCATCATCATCTCTGTCAGATTGTTTAATGTTATTGATCTCTAACTAATTTCATTTCAGTGACGCCTTTATAATCATTAAAAGTAGTGAGTAAAGTACCACCGTCACGCCAAATGGCGTATAGGAAAATATGGTGTTAGTGATCATATATTTTACAGACCTGCAGCACATGATTTTTGGGGTAATGTGGTCGGTATTACGCCCGTGCTGCTTTACTTTCCCAGAAAAAAATCCGGTATCCATTTAAGGCTGGGTGAACCCGGAAGCCGTCGATTGGGATCGAATCCTACCCCTTGTCCTTTGTAGGCCAGTTCACTAACCACTGAGCTATCGCGGCTTCCCCTTTATAATCAGATTATTCATAATTCTAGCGTCCTTGTCTGGCAATAATGGCACAACGTTTCTACTACCATCCATAAAAATGGTTAACTAATTAAAGAAGAGTGATAGAATATCACTAAACACTAACGGACAATTACATGTTGAAGGAAATTAACAAAATATCAAAACACAAGATCTATTAAGTCCACCGGTAATTCGTAAATTGTTAAAGGACTCCAGTGCTTCGTCACTTTCAGGAAATTGATTTTCTAAAAATCGACAGAGAAATTGATTTGACTTCTGGCTTATCCTTGAAGGAATGACCTGCATGTCGTGGCACGTTTTACAACACAAAGACAGTGTTTACACATCTCGGACGGGAACATTCAATTGTGAAGGGAGTTTGTTTGCACTGACGAAACTGCCAGCCCAAAATACGTCTTTATTACTGTTTTTTTTTTACATTTTGTGTCATACAGGACGTCAATTCTTTCACGTGAACCGGACGAGATGAAAACTGGTTGTAGAGGAAGAACTGTTCTTTCACAGTATTATCTTTATGGTCAACATTTTGATCTCTTTTCTTATCATTTACTGGCTCGCTGTTGATACAACAAGTAATCGAAATACATGATGATCTTTTGACTGCTGTGAAGAGACGGAAAATGAATTGGTTTAGCCACGTATCTCGATTGTCTGACCTAGCAAAGACCATTCTACGCGGGACTGTGAAATTAGAGAGAACGGGAGGTAGCCTCAGTAGGGAAGATATCATCAAATAATGGGAAGGGCATCGACTTGGCAGAGTTCTAAAGAACAACTAACTTCCTCATCTTCTTCTTTCCTTCCTCGTCTGCCTTTCAGCGTCGAGGGGAGATACAATCTGCGGTCTTTTACTCTTCTGTTCGCCTCTGCTGCTGTTATGTTTTTTTTTTATGTTTCCTAGTGCTTCTAATATTCTATCGATTCATCTTTTTTCATGGTCGTCCCTTGGGTCTGGTGTTCTCACAACGTTTGTTGAACGTTGAACGATTAACGTTGGAGAGAAATGAAGTCGGTTGACCTTTGACAGTGGTTTCTCTTACGACCTTCCCCCCCACCCCTACTCCCGGTTATGGGGTGAAGAGGAGGAACATGGCTCATGATCATCTGTGCTTCAGACTTGACATCATGACTTTAATGCTGTCATTGTGTATATGACCTCTTGATATTTTATATAACCCGCATCGCTAAATTCCACAGCATATGGCCACGACTGTCGACATTGTCTTATCTAGTCATCACATAATTTAAACTGTAGTCAGAAGAATGATTAAATTGCCAATACTTTTTTAATCAAACCTAGAGGTCACCTCTTACCATAAATAAACTCAATGTTAAAGAGTCTGCAATATCTACCTTGGGTTTTCTCAAACTGCTGACTTTTGGTGTCGCCATCTCAATAATTATTATAATAACAGCTAAACTCGAAATTGAACCAGCCATCGAATACATAAAGAAACAACAGATAAATTGGTTCGGCCACATAACAAGACAAAAAGAACTAACAATGACTCAAAGTGCCATAAACAAACGCTACGAAAACGCCGGATTAAGAGGAAGACCGAGAAAGAGATGGATAACGGGAATACTAGAGTCACTAGGAGGGATAACACCAGAAGAGGCCAACAGAAGAGCAAAGAATTGCAGATTGTATCTCCACTCGACGCCAATGGCAAAGGAGGAAGGAAAGAGGAAGAAGAAGAAGAACTGCGATTGGTCAGTTTAATGGTAACTAAAATAGACTTAGTAGCATTCCAGACACTCCATACTTGCCCATTTATTTGTCTTTTTTTCTGGAGACAGTGAAACGTATCCATGACGAGTAACTAAAATGGCGTGCTGGTTAAACACACATTTCTTTTGTGCCATCCTTCGTACTTAGGTCACATTAAGGTACCATATTTATATTGTATCTGAATTTTAATATAATCAACTGAAATCTTTACAAGCATCAAGTTTTATGCTTTCTTTCAATCGCGTGTCATAGAATGAAACATGATATTGCTTATATCAGATATCAACTTTATTTTTAAAAAATATTTCTAGCAATAAATGTTGATCACATCAACCTTACTGATTGATAACGGACAATCTAGTTGTGCTTGATATATCTGTCATGGTGGTTATTCAATTTGTCATACAAACTCACACAAACTCGATATCGCAAACACAACAATTGACAACATAAATTATGAACCAGTTTCCGTCACAAACTTAACAGTTCTGACAATGACAATAAAAAATCATAATAGCTTCATAAACACAACAGTTAATAGTAACAATTATAATTCCTGAACCAGATGTCGTCACAAACACAACAGTTACCAGTGACAATTAAAAATCCTGAACCAGATGTCGTCACAAACACAACAGTTACCAGTGACAATTAAAAATCCTGAACCAGATGTCGTCACAAACACAACAGTTACCAGTGACAATTAAAAATCCTGAACCAGATGTCGTCACAAACACAACAGTTACCAGTGACAATTAAAAATCCTGAACCAGATGTCGTCACAAACACAACAGTTACCAGTGACAATTAAAATTCCTGAACCAGATGTCGTCACAAACACAACAGTTACCAGTGACAATTAAAATTCCTGAACCAGATGTCGTCACAAACACAACAGCTCAACGAAAATTTAAATACATGAACTAGCTGCCCACGCACTCCTCACCCCCCCCCCCCCCCCTCAACGTGCTACTTCCACGAATCACATTTATCTCATTTGCATTGATCGTCTCCATTTCTGTTTAGAACAGGGGAGATAACGTTATTAAGATATTCCTGCTAAATTCAACAACATTTTTAAACGTGAAAAGCTTATCTTTTTTTTTTTTAAACTTTCAAGCATTAAAAATTCAGGGATTTTATATTTTATTTGACGGTATGTAAAAGGTATATATATCATCATCATCATGTGCCATACCGGTTAGAGTAGGTGATCATGTACCTCCATAATCATCTATCCACAGTGCATCGTATCAGTTCTGTTGTTGACTGTTTTCCATGCCATGACACCAAGCTATCCAGTATTTTCTCTCTTTGTCGTCCGCGATCTCTCTTTCCTTTTATTTTGCCAGTTGTAACCAAGTATTCCAACTCTCCTCTTCTCATGATGTGCCCGAAAAATGTTGATTGCTTCTTTCTAATGTTTTTTAAGAGCTTCCTTTTTGTGTTGGCCTCTTTGAGAACTTCCTCATTGGTCTTTTTATCTGTCCAGGGAACTTTCAACATTCTTCTGAGAAATCCCATCTCTGTGGCTTCTAATCGTTTCTCCATTTGTTTGTCTATTGTCCATGATTCGCTTCCATAGGTCAAAATTACTTCGTAACGATTATCTAGTAATTATTATGATGCTACTTCGTGTGCGATACATAGGAACGTGAGTGCATAGCTCAAATCAGTGTGAGTGTGACTTTGAGTTCCCCGTTTTTCTCCAACTATATTACATTTCTAAAAAAAATTAATCAGCTTTTTTGTACACGTTATTATATTAAACACATGAAGATCTGATCATTAGAGTTCGTGTACTGTGTAATCAATGCAGGTTGGGTAGTCGTGGCTAAACGTGTTCATTAAAAACAAGGATCCTTTAAAAGCCAAGAATATTTTAAATAACATATATATATATATATATATATAAAGTAAAGAGCCCCGTCACGCCAAGCAGCGTATAGGGAATATGGTGTCAGTGACCATAACCTTTTTATAAACCTTCGACACATGGTTTATGTGGTTATGTGGTCGGTATTACGCCCGTGCCGCTTTACTTTCCCAGAAAAAAATCCGGTACCCATTTAAGGCTGGGTGAACTCGGAAGCCGTCGATCAGGATCGAACCCGACCTCTTGCTTGTCCATTGTAGACCAGTTTGCTAACGACTGAGTTATCGCGGCATATATATATATGTAGACCGCGGCATTTGGGAGAAGACAGTTTCTATATATATATATTACCCAACAAGTCATTAACGCCGATAGAACGAGAGTATTGCAGTGTTAAATTGACCAGTGTTGCTCTATGATTTCGAACTACAGAGAGTAAACAAAGAGATAATACATCGGACAGAACTCGCTGAGATGTGGATTTTAGGGTAATGCTAAAGGCACCGTAGGGAGATAAAGAAGAATTTAGGGATACATTAAAAGTTATATATGTGAGCAGAAAGATAATAAAACAAATTAGAAAAAGGTAGGCTAGATTAGTGGGGATTGTGTACAGAAGAAGTGGATTGGAAACACTTTGCCAACAACAAGGAAAATATAAGATAAGGAAGACAAAGGTTGTCAATGAAATGAGATGCTGGAAGGACGTAACAAGGAAAAAAAAGGTCAACAAAATTGCGTACAACGCACAAGATCTAATGTTACGGATAGACATGATAGTGTTTAATGATGAATGCATCTTGGCATGAATCAATATCAAATAAGTGTAGATAAAATATGTGTTAAATTATCATTTATTCTATTTATCATTTATTGCAGTTGTAGAAATGTATCGTTAAACAAGTATCCACGCCTCTCTCCCCCTAGCGTGACATTGCTTCTTAAATGTGTTTACTAACACTCCCCCCCCTTTTTTTCCCGCTCCCACGCCATCTGCCATACATCAACGTCATCACTAACTATATTAGACGCAATTAACTTCGTTAACAGCGCCCTTGCCTGTTATCTGCGCCACTGTGTTTACATTTCCACGTTATCTTGACGACTACAACGTAGCAGTTTTTGTAACTTACACAATAATTAACTTAATTCATATATTACAAGTCCTCATCTTTTTTCTTCACTTCCTCTTAAGACTTTTTCGATGTAAAAAAAAAACAAAAAAAACCAAACTATGTTATCTCCCCTTCTTGCCCGAGGATTGACATTTCACGCTGTTATGTTTGCTTGATGTTGTCATTCTTGTTTTACACTGGGTCTGCCACCAAATAAATCATTTGTTGTTTGAATTCATACACAATTCTTTGCTGGTGCACAAACATTTTAATTTTAGCTATGTATATTTTGTTCAAAATTGCTTATATTCATCATCATTGAGTGGTGTCTCCGTCTCGAAGGTTGGCTACCATGGAGCGCCATTCTGTTCTTTCTCTTGTTTGGTGATGTAGGTTGTCATAAGCTGCTTCTCCATATTTTGATGTAACTTGCAATGTTAGTCTTAGTCTGCATTGCCTACCTTGTATTTTTTTCATCCAAGATTACTTTTAGTAGTCTGCTGTGTCTTTTGGCATTCCTCCAAATTCTCATTTGTCTTATTTTAATTCTGTTTAGTACATCTATTATCATATTTAGTTATTTTAAAACTTCATCATTTGTTTTCTTTTCTTTCCATCCAATTCTTCATAATCTATAAAATTACATTTCACATGTTTCACTATTCTGTTCTGTTTTCATATTTAATGTCCATGTTTCTACACCATACAGG
This sequence comes from Megaustenia siamemsis, assembly GCA_032433765.1. NCBI lineage: Eukaryota > Metazoa > Mollusca > Gastropoda > Stylommatophora > Ariophantidae > Megaustenia > Megaustenia siamemsis. The sequence goes on along the minus strand of JAVIAB010000073.1, from coordinate 19,693,587 downwards.
AATGATGCGAAGATATAACATTTTGCTATTCTTAGTTTTAGCCCTGATATTATTTGCTTTGATGTTAGTATATTTTTCATGACAATAAAATTACTTTTTGCCGTTGCTGTTCTATTGTTTATTTCAATTGTACACTTTCCATCATAAAAATGACAGCTTATTTATATTCGAGCTATTGACTAAGCAATGTTTACATTGAACAACACGATATATAATATTGCTGCGAGTTGGCAGATTTTTGAAAATGTTTTCAAGGGTTTGAACATAAATGTTTGTTCACAATTCGTTAACCTTCGCTGTAGATAAAGTCGTTAATTCGATGGCTTCGTTTCAGACGTTTGGGACGTTGGTAGCTAAGGACCTAAGTTGTGCAAACGGATGGCATTGGCAAGGATCATTTTGAATCTATGAAGTGGGCTCATTGTGTGTTTAACTCAAAAGCATATGTGCTTTTTAACCAAAGACCTTTTTATTGGGGACTCAATGAAGATATCCCGATGGAAGAATAAACTGTACTATTAGTCCCATAAATGATTCGCTTGCATGGGTTTATGATGTAAACAAAGCAGTTTTGTCATTGCAAGTGAATAATGTCCACACCTATAATTGGTCAGGATTGTGTAGCAGCAGCAGCTTTATAGCGAACAAAGAAAACATTATAGGATTGTGCTGTTCTGAAACAGCTATGCCATGCTACCCTAGAATTGCCTTTAATGGGATTACTGTGACCACAAACCACTCTCCATGTGTGTGCCACATATTTACACCCCAGAAAGAAATACTGAATATAACAACATCATGTGCCGTCTGTGCTATTAATGACCACAGACCAGGAGCCTCCTGTATGATTGATACAACTGTTGCACCAAGCACTTCAGCAGCAGAGCCATAACTATGGAATGTTAATCTGACATTGTTCTTGAATGATATCCAAGTTAATGAGACATCAGAATCGTGTGGCGGCAGCTACAAGAAGGGAGCGGATAACATCAAGTTCTGCTGCTATAAAGGAGACTTGCCTTGCTATCCCAGAATTGCCTTAAATGGGATCACTGCAGTTGAAAACTTCTCCTCTTGTGTAAACTACACATTCACATCTAAGAGTGAATCAGTGAAGGTCACAAAATCATATTCTCTCTGTGGTTTTACTAACTACAGGTCATGTGGCTTCTGTTGGATTGGAAATGATAACTTACCACCACTGTGTGTCTATATGTTTGGAATTGGAGTCATCAATGACGGCCTAACATCATCAAGTGCTATGACGATCATCATTTTCGGGAGGACGTGAACTCCCATGGTATATGGTAGATAGGCGGCAGGAACCATTGAAGGCTATGTCTGAAAAGTGTTCCTTCTTGCAGTTTCCTCATATTCCAAGTCCGGCTTGTTGCAGGAGCTACTGAGTTAAGTGCTCTGTGCACACCGTGAGCTGTGTGTCTCATCCGTTTTGATCCTGCTTCGATATCCCGCTTGTTTACGATGAATGATGATATCGTATGACAGGGAACAGTTGGCTGTGTTCACTTTCTGCGCGGTTTCGCCTTATGTCTTTTGGCGTGTGCTGAGACTGCTACGATGGAGACTACAGTTATCTTTCTTTGTTTGGGAGATGAATTAGTAATTCGGATGATTCCACTGGCACGGGCGGTTGAGCAATTATGGATTTTAATTCGTTTGCTGTGAAACCGAGGCCTTCCATAACCAATAATAACAATAACTTTCCATCACTGGTTATAGTATGTCCAAGCTGATGTATTGAAAAGTCTCCAGGTCTACTCATTCCGCTTTGAATGTAGGTTTTGAGATTTATCTGTTTACGATCATAGTTTTCGTCTTGTTTATATTTATATATAATCCACATTTTTACTTGTCATGTTTATTTCATTAAGTAATTATTGTTGCTCTTCAAGATTTTCTGCTTTTAAGACATCAGCATATCTCGGATTATTGGTTATCATTACATTAATGATTAGGCCTATGTTATAATATACACATTTAAGTTTTTGTGGCCTCTTATATAACGTGTCACATCTGGTCACAACAACAAACCACCTGCGTTAAAAGTGAAGATAATTTAACCTTTTTTTAAAAAATCAAATGTATAGTGTTATTTTCTTCGTCATCATTATCTAGCTAAAGCTTTAAAATATCCGTCCAAGTTTTGTGATCACATCCCGTCTACGTCTCATGCCTTCTTTCCAAAACACTCATTCACATTTCGTTACATTAAGCCCGATTGCCTATGTCTGCACGCTCACATAATGACACTATTTTAGATTATTACGCATATCACTGATCTTAATAAAAGTATATGTACATTATTTCATCGGTGTTGTTGTTTAACAATGTGTATTATTACATGTTTTATATTACAAAATGGTGTGTATGTACTTTGAGACATGGTAGGCATTTTGTGTTTCTACGTAGGGAGGTCAAAAAGTAATGCACACCAATTTTTTTCTCGGCTAATAATAAAGATAGGAATATGAAATTTTGCACACTTGGAATATGACATGTTCCAATTATGTGCACCAAATTGCACAGCATTCAGAAAAATATTACGCAATCTATTAACCGTTAAAATGGAGCTTGTCAACAATGTCCGTTACAAACAGCGAATTGTCATAGAATTTCTGGTTGCGGAAAAAGAAACTGTGGCAAACATTCATAAACGACTGTGTGCAGTGTACAAATGTTCTGCAGTCGATAGGAGCACAGTTAGTCGCTGGGTTCAGAGAATTAAAGCTGCAGAAAGTGTACGAGTGGAGCTGCATGATTTACCACGTTCTGGACGTGTTGCCTCGGTTACCAGCACAGACATGTTAAACCGGGCTGATGCCATTATTCGTAAGGATAGGCGTATCACTAGTCAGCAATTGGCATTGCAGCTTACAGTCAGCAAGGGAAGTGCAATCGCAATTTTTAAAACTCTCGGATATTCAAAGATTTGCGCTCGATGGGTTCCTCGGTGCCTAACAAATGATCACAGAGTTCAAAGGAAAACATTCTGTTCTGAATTGTTGGAGCGTTTCGGTGTTGAAGGAGAAATGTTTTTGTCCAAAAATTGTTACCGGTGACGAAACGTGGGCACATTATTATGAGCCTGAAACAAAAATGCCTTCAATGGAATGGCATCATCCGCAGTCACCAAAAAGAAAAAAATTCAAAACATCTCCATCAGCCGGAAAGGTGATGATCACTGTCTTCTGGGACATTGATGGTGTGATTCTTGTTGATGTAATGACAAGAGGTGAGACAATCAACTCGACAGCTTACATCAATACACTGACAAAACTCAAAAATCGGTTCCACAGAGTTCGGCCTAATAAGCCATCTGCAGATTTGTTGCTTCAACATGACAATGCACGCCCTCACACAAGTCTGGTAACACGGGAAGCAATCAACAAATTTGGTTGGACTGTACTGCCCCATCCTCCTTACAGCCCTGATCTGGCTCCCTCAGATTCCCATCTGTTTGGACCACTCAAAAAATTCCTGCGTGGGAAACACTTTGACAATGATGAGGATGTGATCCGTGCAGTTAAAAAATGGCTACGCGAGCAGGACAAAACTTGGTACAAACGCGGCATTCATGACCTAGTTTCGCGTTGGCGTAAGGCAATACGCTTGGACGGAGATTATGTTGAAAAATAGGTAGTGTCAAGGGGATGTTCAGCTACAATCTGTGAAAATTTCACACATTTCGCCCGAATAGTTTCCGAGAAAAAAATTGGTGTGCATTACTTTTTGACCTCCCTTCAGTACATCATCGTTTATGTAAATAAAAAGTAAAGGTAAAGGTAAAGTACGAGACTTGAACCGGCGTCTTAGCACGCGAGTGTACACCCATATGTGCTCGGCCGCCTATACAGAAATGTTCGGAGATTTCTGTATAGTGTAGCCTCAAGCATCGAAACTCAGATGCGAAGCGGCATTCCTCACCTTCTCAGGATAATACCCTGGTACCCATTTCTGCCAACGGCTGGGTTGATCATGGGGTATTTTTTTTTCCAACCACGAGTACAATTCACACTGCTCCCAGTGGGAATCGAACACGGGTTGTCCGAACGTCGGTAGTCTAGTCGGGTGGTTTTCCCAACTAGGCTACCGAGGCCCCCAAATAAAAAATGTGTTTAAAAAATGTAAATTGTATAAAATACATATTTGTATAAAATAGTAAAAAATGTTTATTGTATCATTGGTGATGGCGTTAAATGGTATGTGTAATTGTATCATTGGTGATGGTGTTAAATGGTATGTGTAATTGTATCATTGGTGATGGCGTTAAATGGTATGTGTAATTGTATCAATGGTGATGGCAATATATAAAACATACATTGGTATGTGTATCTTTATAAATAAAATATATAAATATAATTACCATTACAACCTTTAAACGATTGTAGGGTTTACCAGAAAGGTAGACTTGGAGAATACAGACCGCATGCTAAGTGAAATCTCCACAAGGTGTTCTGATTAGCGATTCTACTCTTCATGATGTAATACACCATTCTAGAGAGGAAAGTGAAATACAATGACAACGTCAAAAGACACAGTGGGCTGGAAAGAATGATAATGGAGGGCATGGTTCCTGTGCGACACATCAGGGGCAGACCAAGAAGAAGGTGGTGTCTCGACATCAAGGAGACCTTGAAAATGGCCGAAGAAGTGGGATATCTAGGTAGAGACATATTCTTTTAGACGGGCTGTGGTGAATGACACGTTGTGTGGGAGATCTGGTTAGAGACATATTCTTTTAGACGGGTTGTGGTGAATGCCACGTTGTGTGGGAGATCTGGTTAGAGACATATTCTTTTAGACGGGTTGTGGTGAATGCCACGTTGTGTGGGAGATCTGGTTAGAGACATATTCTTTTAGACGGGTTGTGGTGAATGACAATTTTATGTCTGCAACGAAGAAAAACTTAAAGAACTAACAATGACTCTAAGAGCCATAAACAAACGCTACGAAAATGCCAGATTAAGAGGAAGACCGAGAAAGAGATGGATAAAGGGAATACTAGAGTCACTAGGAGGGACAACACCAGAAGAGGCCAACAGAAGAGCAAAGAATCGCAGATTGTATCTCCCCTCGACGCCAACGGCAATGGAGGAAGGATAGAAGAAGAAGAAGAGGAACGAAAAAAAAAGATGTAAGCCTATGCTTCTTTCTTATCCATTGTTAAACATGTCCTCTACTAATTAATTTTATTCGTCTCACGTAAAGATCAGAAATGAAGAACTGAGAAAAAAGCTAGGAATAGCCCCAGCCATAGAATATATAAGGAAACAACAGATAAAATGGTTCGGCCACGTGACAAGGAAGAAAGAACAAAACACAACACAACGAGCCTTCAACAAACGTTGTGAGAACAACAGACCCAAGGGTCGACCACGAAAAAGATGGATCGATGGAATATTAGAAGCACTGGGAAACATAACAGCAGCAGAGGCGAACAGAAGAGCAAAATACCGCAAATTATATCTCCCCTCGACGCTGAAAGGCAGATGAGGAAGGAAAGAAGAAGAAGAAGAAGTCTCACGTACAGCTGCATGTGTCTGCAGTCTTCATCTCAATAGTTGACATGTTCTAATCTTTTCTACAACAGTCCTCCAACAGCCTGGAATCGCAACTTTTTCACGTGCACACTGTCATGCTTGAGATGTTGAATGTCCTCCCCCTCCACAAAAATATAAATAAATAAAAACAGCAGATAGAAACACTTTCCTTCAGATGTGAATTCTACCCAAAATTATAGATCTAAAGACCCATTCTCTCGTGTCTCGACTGCCGCTTTAAAGCGAATCAATTCAGAGGAATAGGTATGTTTACGGCATTAGGAAAAAAAATGAAAGATAACCAACAAGAGAAAAAAAAAAACAAAGAACAATATATAGACCAAAAGCCAAACACTAAGGCGCTGTGGCACTGAGTACGGGTTCGATCCTGCTTCGGTCCATATATTGTTCTTTATTTTTTGTTCTGTTGTTGATTATTTGTCATTTTTTCCGAGTGCTGTAAACATACCTCTTCCTCTGAATTGATTCCCTGATTATCACCTCGGAAGTTTCACTCTATAATAATATTCATTGATTATTATTTGTCTCCTGCCACTTTAAAGCCTTTTTTTCGAACAAAATAATCATCCAACACGATAAATTTACCACACACAAAAAAAATATGAAAATTAAAAAAATAGTATGTAATCTCTTAAAAATCTACTTGTTCACTTTACGATGACGATAAGCTTTCTTTTCTGCGTATTCTACTTTAGAGCTTCTTCGATATTCTGTTGAACTCTTTATGGTATTCTCGTATTTCTTCTGCAAAACCGTATTTACGTGGAGTCTAACAAATTATATTGAGCCGCGATAGCTCAGTGGTTAGTGAAATGGACTACAAAGGATAAGAGGTAGGATTCGATCCCAATCGACGGCTGCCGGGTTCACCCAGCCTTAAATGGGTACCGGATTTGTCTGGGAAAGTAAAGCAGGACGGGCGTAATACCGACCACATTTAACCAAAAATCATGTGCTGCAGGTCTGTAAAATATAAGGTCACTAACACCATATTTCCCTATACGCCACTTGGAGTGACAGGGGTACTTTACTTTTTACTAACAAATTATCTGTGAAAAAATTAATTGTAATTAAAGAGACGCTTCACCTGCCAGCACATATATGGCTACCACTTTGTGGGTATCAGCATGCTAGACACCATTTTACTACAGCTTTTACACATTCTCGTTCTTAGGGCTGGCATTACTCATACACTAGTCACAAATTGAAGGCTAAAGAGTGTCTCTACTCTTGTACAAAAATGAATAGTGAATCGCACACTAAAGATTGTTTCTATTCTTGTAGTAGATTTAGTTCCGAATCGCACACAAAAGATTGTTTCTATTCTTGTAGTAGATTTAGATCCGAATCGCACACTAAAGATTGTTTCTATTCTTGTAGTAGAATTAGATACGAATAGCTCACTCAAGATTGTTTCTATTCTTGCAGTAGAATTAGATCCGAATCACATAATAAAGATTTTTTTCTATTCTTGTAGTAGAATTAGATCCGAATCGCATACTAAAGAATGTTTCTATTCTTGTAGTAGAATTAGATCCGAATAGCTCACTAAAGATTGTTTCTATTCTTGCAGTAGAATTAGATCCGAATAGCTCACTAAAGAATGTTTCTATTCTTGTAGTAGAATTAGATCCGAATAGCTCACTAAAGATTGTTTCTATTCTTGCAGTAGAATTAGATCCGAATCGCATAATAAAGAATGTTTCTATTCGTGTAGTAGAATTAGATCCGAAAAGCTCATTAAAGATTGTTTCTATTCTTGCAGTAGAATTAGATTAGAAAACAAACAAAGAACAATATATGGACGAAAAGCCAAACACTAAGGCGCTGTGGCACTGAGTACGGGTTCGATCCTGCTTCGGTCCATATATTGTTCTTCTTTTTTTGTTCTGTTGTGGATTGTTTGTCATTTTTTCCGTGTGCTGTAAACATACCTCTTCCTCTGAATTGATTCCCTGATTATCGCCTCGGAAGTTTCCCTCTATAATAATATTAATTTATTATTATTTGTCTATTGTTATTTGTGTAGTAGAATTAGATCTGAATAGCTCACTAAAGATTGTTTCTATTCTTGTAGTAGAATTAGATCCGAATAGCTCACTAAAGATTGTTTCTATTCTTGCAGTAGAATTAGATCCGAATCGCATACTAAAGAATGTTTCTATTCTTGTAGTAGAATTAGATCCGAATAGCTCACTAAAGAATGTTTCTATTCTTGCAGTAGAATTAGATCCGAATAGCTCACTAAAGAATGTTTCTATTCTTGTAGAGAATTAGATCCGAATAGCTCACTAAAGATTGTTTCTATTCTTGCAGTAGAATTAGATCCGAATCGCATAATAAAGAATGTTTCTATTCTTGTAGTAGAATTGGATCCGAATAGCTCACTAAAGAATGTTTCTATTCTTGCAGTAGAATTAGATCCGAATCGCATACTAAAGAATGTTTCTATTTTTGCAGTAGAATTAGATCCGAATCGCATACTAAAGAATGTTTCTATTCTTGCAGTAGAATTAGATCCGAATCGCATACTAAAGAATGTTTCTATTCTTGCAGTAGAATTAGATCCGAATAGCTCACTAAAGAATGTTTCTATTCTTGCAGTAGAATTAGATCCGAATCGCATACTAAAGAATGTTTCTATTCTTGTAGTAGAATTAAATCCGAATCGCATAATAAAGAATGTTTCTATTCTTGTAGTAGAATTAGATCCGAATAGCTCACTAAAGATTGTTTCTATTCTTGCAGTAGAATTAGATCCGAATCGCATAATAAAGAATGTTTCTATTCTTGTAGTAGAATTAAATCCGAATCGCATAATAAAGAATGTTTCTATTCTTGTAGCAGAATTAGATCCGAAAAGCTCATTAAAGATTGTTTCTATTCTTGTAGTAGAATTAGATCCGAATTGCATAATAAAGAATGCCACTATCCTCATACTAGTAGTCTAGAGTTAACCCTATATAACATAACACAAATGATTCTGTTCTCAAACTAGAAGTGATCTAATATGCTATAAAGAACCCCTATGTTCTCATATTAGAGATTGGGTTCGTTCTTAGACTAGAAATCATCTTCATTTTAACAAAATCACTTGTTTCTGTATTCTCTCTAGACGCCGTTGTTACATGAAGTCCAGTTTCGTCCAGGAAAATAATGTTCTATGAAAGTAATAAAAAATGAATTATGAATTTTAGAAAAGAAAGTATAGCATGCAGTCATTGCTCTAGCAATCTTCTATATTTGCCTCTTTAATGTTCAGTAACATAAGGATGGGCGGCAGACAATTATAACAAGTGGAGGAATTTAAATACCTAGGATATCTAGTGACATACGACAATTCACAAGCAGCAGAAATAGACTCAAGATGCAACAAAGCTTGTCAAATCATCAGACAGATATCACCATTATTGTTCAACAAGAAAATAACTCTAGAGATAGAACTCTATAATACAATCGGCATTCCAATTCCAGACCTGAAACTTAAATGCAAGAACAATAAGAAAATAACCACTACAATGATGAAATGTGTTAGACGAATGACAGTAAACATCATGAGAAATAAGATCAGTAGCGAAGAACTGAGAAAACAGCTGAGAATAATACCAGATAAAAAGTACATAAAGAAAAAAAATAAGTAAAATGGTTTGGCCAATTATAAGGAAGTAAGATCGAAATAATACACAACGAGCTTTCAATTAACGATGCGAGAACACAAGACTCGAGGGTCGACCACGAAAAGATGAATTGATTGAATATTAGAAACACTAGGAAACATAACAGCATGAGAGGCCAACAGAAGAGCAAAATACCGCACATTATATCTCCCCTCGACGCTGAAAGGCAAATGAGGAAGGAAAGTAGAAGAATGTTTATTTCTGAACGGAGAGATTGAAACTAACATTAAAAAGTGTCACAACAATACCCGTTTAGTTCCGACATAGCTGTGCATATATCTGGCTCGCACATAGTCACAAGTTATCGGTTCAATGAGTGCCCTAGACATTAAATTATATTGCAACAACCAAAAAGGTAGACAAAAATGTATATAATCGAGTATTGATTCTGGAGACGGGAACATTAAGCAACCTTTTAGTGTCGTTAAACGTCAAACAGAGCTGACCTATCTTGCCATAATCTTCCTGTGTAGTGTGAGCCTTTCAATCTCAGTAAAAGGAGTTAATACCTACTACACTCACTAAGCGTTTTTTTCCTGCACATACGAAGCCCTGATATGGGAAAGAAACTGAAGAAGAAACACCAGTTTCGATAATAAAGAAACTGAAGAAGAAACACCAGTTTCGATAATAAAGAAACTGAAGAAGAAACACCAGTTTCGATAATAAACCACAGACAAAGCACATCGTAACTTGTCTGTGCGTCTGTCCCAAAATTCTCACTGATTTATATATTTATAATATAAACCAAACATACATCACCTGTAATAATAGTTATCTAAACTGTTCATTATCATAGAGTCACCTGTCCCTAGGATACTTTGTAGATGGAGTCCTTCGTGTGGTGATCCCATCGGCTTCTAGGTTGCCCCCTTCTCTAACTTTACTTTATTAATCGACCTTGTAAATACTACTGGTTTATGGAAATTATATATATATCTATACATTTACGGCGTCTTGACAGACGGTTGGTAGTAAGCAATCATAATAAGTCAGTAGTTTAATAAAATATTAGTGTCTTATGCTGAATGTTGTTTTTGCTGAACAGCTTATCTCGTGGCTGAATATGTCAATATTGGATAAGCAGATTCTACTGCAGAACAAACAAGTTGTATTCGTGGCTCCTGACATCTTTTCCTTTCTTTTGCACCTTTGTCTTCGGAATTTAATATCACCATTGCCTGGAAAGTTGCTGTGTCATTTTTTTTATTTATTTTTGTTCTCCATGTCCTAGGATATTCAGCTAGATTTTAGCAGTTTCTTTCACTGATAGAGAATTCCCTCAAGAAGTCATGCAAACATCCTTATATCTCTGCACTGGTCTGACCTTTGGTCTTTTTTCCGTCCCGAAGTTCACCATAAAATATGTGTTTGAGGATAGAGTGTTTGCCTTTCTTCTTACATGACCCAGCCACCTCATTCTGCGACTCCTATGTTTTGCCATGATGGATGAGAGTTTGGCCCGTTGTAGGACGTTAGATTTGATTACTTTGTTTTGCGATTTCATGTTCATAATCTTTCGAAGGCAACACATATGAAAGCTGTTTAAACTGTTCTCATGCCCTGCATAGGTAGTCCAAGTTTCTGATCCGTATAGAAGTGGACCAAGCACTCAATTTGGTAAATTTGAATCTATGTTCTGTGTGTTAGTTTGGTGTTGGTGCATGCTTTATCTTTAAGTTTACCAAATGTGGAAGCTGCCTTTCCAATTCGGGAACGTATTTCTGCTTTAAGGGAGACGGTGGTTGTGACCATAGAGCGGAGATAGAACTTTCTCACATATTCAAGTGGTGTGTTATTTAATAGTATGATTTCAGGAGTGGCTACACACTGTTGCATACTATAGAGAAAACTGAGGAAATTAACAAGCTTCTATTTCCAAACGATCAGGGACTAATACACGGAACGTACAAGACACTTAAATAGACTCAACAGCACAGGCGCAAAATACAATATGGAAATCAACATCAACAAAACTGAAGTCACGAACATCGCAAAAGAGAAACAGAATATCAACATAATGATGGACGGCAGATAACTAAAACAAGTGGAGGGATCCAAATATCTAGGAAGACTAGTGATATAACAGATCAGAAAAAGCAGAAATAGACTCAAAATGCAACAAAGCTTATCAAATTATCCTACAGCTGTCAGAACTAGCGCCCAACAAGGAAATAACTCTAGAGGCAAAACGGGCATAAACTTCTACAATACAATATTGTTGTGCTACTAATGCTAGACATGGACCCTAGGTGCAAGAACAATAAGAACAAATAACCTCTACTGAGATGAAATGTGTTAGACGAATGACAGGAAACAGCCTGAGAGATAAGATCAGAATGAAAAACCGAGAAAAAAAGCTAGGAATAATTACTACCATAGAATATATAAAGAAACAACAGATAAAATGGTTTAGCCACGTAAAAAGGAACAAAGATGAAATCACAAAACGAGTCTTTAATAAACATTGTGAGAATACCAGACCCAAGGGCCAACCACGAAACTGATGGATTGAAGGAATACTTGAAACACTAGGAAAAATAACAGCAAGAAGACCAACAGAAGAGCAAAAGATCTCAAATTATATCTCACCTCGACCGTGAAAGACAAATAAGGAAAGAAATAATTAGAAGAAAATATATGTATAATTGGAAATAATTTGTTTTCCTTCACTAAGATCTTCTTTACACTTTAGGACGACGTGGTGAGAAATAAAGACTATATTTTTTTCCTATAAAAACATGAAAGTTATTTATTAATTTATTATTGTTTAGCGTAACATAATGTTTAACGACAATAGAACAACAAACAAGAAAATCTCTGGAGGCTGTAGAAATGTGGTTTTACAGAAGAATATTGAGAATACAATGGACGGCTAAGAAGAGTAAAGAAAACGTTCTGAAAGAGGCCTAAGTAAAAAGAGAGCTGATATACAATATTAAGAAGAGACAATCATCATTTTGTGGCCATGTAATGAGAAGGAAACAGCTGGAATATATTGTAACAACTGGTAAATTGATGGACGAAGAGATTGAGGGAAGCAAACAGAAAAGTTACCAGACAGCTTAAGAGAATGGCTTTGCAAAAGGTCAACAGCAGAAATGATAAATAACTGTCGAAATCGAAAGTTGCGGAGATACATGATCTCATACGCCAGTAGGCCCGGTACTTGATGATGATGTTTAGCGCTTCAACCTTTTCTTCTGTCTCTTCTCTGACCATGTTAAGACACGTTAATGATTGAGCTGAGTGAAAAATGTTGAAGTTGGCAAAAGTAGAAATTCCAACGATGTTTTTCTCCTGGGAAATGCATTGAACCTCTCAGAGTAAATATCCAAGAGTTTATCGTATTACGACATTATCTGTGCTGCCATAAACAGAACTGAGCCCGTCTGATAACACTCAGCTCCATGTCTAACCGATCGATGACATTTTATTCACGTGACATTTCTTGGGGGCATTTAATTTGTCTTACGATTTCTCTGCCCTTTTATTACATAAGAAGGATACTTTGTCCCTGGACGCAGTCGAACACGTTGCTCCTCATATCCCGGTTATTTCTGTTCCTTGTAGGTTCCATTTTATGTCTTTTCCACATACACAGATACGTTGAAGATGATCTTTACAATTTGTAACTGTTTGCTTTTGCCTCTCCTTCTTTCTGTTTTGTATGTTATGACAATGCGTGCATGTTTCTCTTTTCTTGCTGCATTACCATAGAGGGGGGATTGCTTTGTTTATATGCTCTTCTGACGTTCTCTTTGAACACTGGCTTCCTTCAAGACATCTTCAGCGCTTCATTTTGCTGCCAATCCACAGACATTTCTTCTGTACAATTTCTACCATTTCTAGTACTTCAATGATGCTCATGCTTATTGAAGTTTACCATGATTCACTTCCGTAAAACATGATTGCATTTATGAAACACGGAAGACATGTCATGTTTATTATCTATCAACATAAAGGAATATAATTAATATATTTGTAGATGAGAATATTAATAAAGCTAAGTATGTTTGTAATAATTATTACGGCCTATGGGGAATATGGTGTAAGTTGTAACAGAGTAGGTGAATGAAAGAATGGGGTAGGTAAATTAAGCTGGTACCCATTTATTGATAGACTATGGCAGTAACATATGATAGCGATCATCAGTAATTAGTGACAGAATGACAAGTTAGGGGATAACGCAAAGTTCATAGTGTAGGGACACCCACCGAGGAATTACACTCGGACATAACAAGTTAATAGCTCTCCTATCACACAGCCACCAACAGATGCAAGATAAAATGAGTATATTAGATGAGAGATCACAACAGCTAGGACTAAAGATTAATAGAGATAAGACCAACATTATGAGAATTAATGCAGTTGGCAATAACCAAATAAAACTAGGAGAAATACCTCTACTAGACGTACAATCTTATATATATCTGGGCAGTAATATAGATAAAGAGGGAGGAACAGAAAACGATACCAAAATAAGGATATCAAAAGCAAGAGGAGCTTTCATTGCACTGGGAAACATATGGAAATCCAAAGAAATTAGGCTAAATACAAAAATACAAATTTTCAACTCCAATGTTAAGTCGGTTCTATTATATGGCTGTGAAACATGGAGAATAACAAAATTGACAATCACGAAGGTACAGACTTTCATTAATGGATGCTTGCGCAGAATAAAGGGATGGAAATGGCAGGACAAAGTCACAAACGTGGAATTATGGAAATGTACCGGTCAAATACCAGTGGATAAAGAAATACAGCGAAGACGATGGCGATGGATAGGACACACACTACGGAAACCAACTGAGAGTATTACACAACAGGCCCTTTTTTGGAATCCCCAGGGGAAAAGACAAAGAGGAAGACCAAGGAATTCTTGGAGAAGACAGATTGAAGCAGAGATGAAGATGATGGGGAAGACATGGAATGATCTTAAAAGAATTGCAAAAAACAGAACGACTTGGAAAGTGTTTGTTGAAGACCTATGCTCCACTGGGAGCTAAAAGGTAGAAGAAGATAACAAGTTAAGGGGATAGAAAGTTCATAGGGGGTAGTGGACACTCAGAAAGTGGGGAGGAAGGAAAGGTTCAATTATAATATATACATAATAATATCAAGATACAGTAATATAATTACAACTCTTTAACATAAGTGACAATTTATTCGATAAAAGCAAACACAACGAATATTGGCCTGCTGAAGGTAGGCAACACTTAGATTGAGACAGGCAACTAAAGTTAGACAATCACAAAACAGGAAACATCGACTTCTCACACACACACACACACACAACCATTAATATCCACGTACACACATGCACTAATATCCACGTACACACTTGCACTAATATCCACGTACACATAAGCGCTAATATTCACGTACACGTAAGCACTAATATCCACGGACACACAAGCACTAATATCCACGGACACAAGCACTAATATCCACATACACAGAAAGCACTATTTTCCACGTACACACAAGCACTAATATCCACGTACACACAAGCACTAATATCCACGTACACACAAGCACTAATATCCACGTACACACAAGCACTAATATCCACGTACACACAAGCACTAATATCCACGTACACACAAGCACTAATATCTACGTACACACAAGCACTAATATCCACGTACACACAAGCCCTAATATCCACGTACACACAAGTACTAATATCCACGTACACACAAGCACTAATATTCACGTACACACAAGCACTAATATATACGTACACACAAGCACTAATATCCACGTACAAATAAGCATTAATATCCACGTACATATACGCACTAATATCGACGTACATATAAGCACTAATATCCACGTACATATAAGCACTAATATCCACGTACATATAAGCACTAATATCCTACGTACACACAAGCACTAATATCCACGTACTCACAGGCACTAATATCCACGCACTCACAGGCACTAATACCCACGTACTCAAAGGCACTAATATCCACGTACACTAAAACAATAATATCCACGTACACAAAAGCAATACTATCCACGTACACACAAGCACTAAAATATGGCGCCTCACGAGACAGAGAAGGTCATCACCGACTAGATCAATCAATCAGTACTTACATTATATCTACAATATGTTCGTGTCCTTTTTTCCATATGAATAGAAGCATGTATAACAATGTTTTCATGTAATAATTACTAACATAACGGATTCTTAAGTAAAAGCTTAATTTAATTGCTTAGCTTAAGTTAATTGTTGCTAGAAATTAAATTACGGCATTCCGGGCTAACCCACAGGTGCTTAGTCATTTGCAGCATAAGATTGTGCTCAAGTAGCTCTTGTTGAATGTTCTTGTATCTAGAGAGTAATTGCCACTTTTATTTTAAAATGCTAGACTTCAATACCACGTCCTTTTTGATAGCCTCAATGATTTACAAAGATACAGTAGTTGGAGGCATTATATACGTCAGTAGTATACAAGGGTCCAACTAGTCGCATTGTGGCGCTAAATTAACAAAGATATATAGTGTGGCGCGCGGCGCGCATAAAGCGTGTGGCGCAGGGGGAGTTAACCGTGACATTTCGTGTCGAGGTATTGACCTCTAGTCCCGGTGACCCGGAAGTGACGTGTTTATGTCTGGTGTGTGCTGACTTTGGAGCGCTTGGTGTACTTGAGCGATAGTGATAGGTTAGTAGATTATACAACATCAATGAAAAACGATCAATATAAGACAGAAGACAAAGATATATTTTATTCTTTTATTATCTCAATAGGTGTATAACATACATTGATATTATATAACATTACAAAAATATTCAGTACATTGAGTCAATATATAGTACATGGATAACATTTATTTATAGATAGGTAGTTGGATGTCGGCTTAGCTATGTGGCGTCGATGAATCATAAGGGGTGAAACTGTTAGAGATTCCTGGTTAGGCTAAGCTGGTAGTGTAAAGAGTTAAATATCTAAAGGCGTAGTCGAGACGTTATCATCAGCTACCTTTCTTTTTATATAGAAATAGGAAAGAGCATTTCTTGTTTGACTGTAGGAAAATATGGAATTATTTAAGACTTTGAAACCTACATTTTTCCCACCCTTAGCCTTTTGCGTAGCGAGAACCTCTAAAAACATATCTTTATCTAATTTGTTGTGTTGCTTGCTTAGCCCTTTACAACTGATTTTATCGTAATCCCCACTACAATGGTACGTCTTACTACATAAGCTAACAAGAGCTGTCCCTTCGTACTCTAGTTTAAAAAGCCCGGGCGTTCGTTTGGTGTATGCTTTAACACCCTTACAGTTTATACAGTCTGTCTTGCTAGTATGTTCATCGCAAAACTCGGCAGGAAACCAGTCTTTATATACACTATTAAACTCATCCCGCAGACCTGACTTAACTATATCCTCTAGCTTAGGTGCACTTAAAGCCAAGTATAAACTATCAGTATCTGTTTCACATAACTGAAAGTTGGACCTATCTACAAACTTATCTAAGAACTCGAAATAAAAATCTAACATACGAAGTTTTGCATATTGATAGACGAAGAAACCAATTTGTAGGGGCAAGTCCCAAACAGTTTTCTTTTTCTCCATCTCAATTTCAAAAAGATCCTCCCCTATTTCAGTCATCTTTTTAAACCGGGAACTATTAATCATTTTCGATATCTCATCCCCCTGAACATACGAGACAGCGCTATGATTGACCTTATTGGTTAGAGTCTTCCCGTAGGCTGAGTTTCCTAAGAGCTTCATCGTATCGCTTACTATAGATTGACTTTCATCTAGATCACCAGCCCGCCTAGCGTCAGAAACCATTTCGCCAAACTTTTTAAAACAACTAGACGGTTGATATTCTATAACTTGATAAATTTTTGTTACCGCCAATCCGTGGTCTAAATACCATTTTAACAGTGGTGTTGCCAACAAAATTTTATCAAGTTATAGAATATCAACCGTCTAGTTGTTTTAAAAAGTTTGGCGAAATGGTTTCTGACGCTAGGCGGGCTGGTGATCTAGATGAAAGTCAATCTATAGTAAGCGATACGATGAAGCTCTTAGGAAACTCAGCCTACGGGAAGACTCTAACCAATAAGGTCAATCATAGCGCTGTCTCGTATGTTCAGGGGGATGAGATATCGAAAATGATTAATAGTTCCCGGTTTAAAAAGATGACTGATATAGGGGAGGATCTTTTTGAAATTGAGATGGAGAAAAAGAAAACTGTTTGGGACTTGCCCCTACAAATTGGTTTCTTCGTCTATCAATATGCAAAACTTCGTATGTTAGATTTTTATTTCGAGTTCTTAGATAAGTTTGTAGATAGGTCCAACTTTCAGTTATGTGAAACAGATACTGATAGTTTATACTTGGCTTTAAGTGCACCTAAGCTAGAGGATATAGTTAAGTCAGGTCTGCGGGATGAGTTTAAAAGTGTATATAAAGACTGGTTTCCTGCCGAGTTTTGCGATGAACATACTAGCAAGACAGACTGTATAAACTGTAAGGGTGTTAAAGCATACACCAAACGAACGCCCGGGCTTTTTAAACTAGAGTACGAAGGGACAGCTCTTGTTAGCTTATGTAGTAAGACGTACCATTCTAGTGGGGATTACGATAAAATCAGTTGTAAAGGGCTAAGCAAGCAACACAACAAATTAGATAAAGATATGTTTTTAGAGGTTCTCGCTACGCAAAAGGCTAAGGGTGGGAAAAATGTAGGTTTCAAAGTCTTAAATAATTCCATATTTTCCTACAGTCAAACAAGAAATGCTCTTTCCTATTTCTATATAAAAGAAAGGTAGCTGATGATAACGTCTCGACTACGCCTTTAGATATTTAACTCTTTACACTACCAGCTTAGCCTAACCAGGAATCTCTAACAGTTTCACCCCTTATGATTCATCGACGCCACATAGCTAAGCCGACATCCAACTACCTATCTATAAATAAATGTTATCCATGTACTATATATTGACTCAATGTACTGAATATTTTTGTAATGTTATATAATATCAATGTATGTTATACACCTATTGAGATAATAAAAGAATAAAATATATCTTTGTCTTCTGTCTTATATTGATCGTTTTTCATTGATGTTGTATAATCTACTAACCTATCACTATCGCTCAAGTACACCAAGCGCTCCAAAGTCAGCACACACCAGACATAAACACGTCACTTCCGGGTCACCGGGACTAGAGGTCAATACCTCGACACGAAATGTCACGGTTAACTCCCCTGCGCCACACGCTTTATGCGCGCCGCGCGCCACACTATATATCTTTGTTAATTTAGCGCCACAATGCGACTAGTTGGACCCTTGTATACTACTTACGTCACCTTTCTGTATGTCTTTCAACTCTACCACAGGGTCAGCCTATCAGTTCATTTGTTGCCATGGATCCGTGAGTGATCAGAGAAATATATCCAAACAGTCCGCCTTACGATATATAATTAGTTGAAGCTTATTGTTACCTGCTCATCATGAAGATAGCGACTATGATATTCAATATTTTGTATATTTTATGTTTGTGCCTATTTATTCAAACCATTTTATCTGTTGGTGCTTTCTTTATTCTGTGATGAGAATTATTCCTAGTTGTATTCAGTTCTTTATTTCTAATCTTATCTCTCAAGTTGTTTCGTGTCATTCGTCTAACACATTCCATCTTGATAATTGTTATTTTTTCTTATTGTTCTTGAGTATAGGGTCCAGGTCTGGCATAGGAAGCACAATGTTGGAAGGGAGATTGTACTGGAGAAGCCCCGTTTTGCTTCTACAGTTATTTTATTGTTAGACAAAAGTGGTGATAACTGTCCAATGATTTGACACGCTTTACTGCATCCCGAGTCTATTTCTGCTGCTTATGAATTATCGTTTATCACAAGACTTCTTACATTTTTTTAAATTTCTCCACTTGTTTTAATTGTATGGAGTCTATCGTAATGTTGATGCTCTGTTTTTTTGTTGTTTTTTTTTTTTTTTTGCGGTATTCATGACTTCTGTTTAGTTGATTTTAATTTTGCGGTGATCGCCTATGTTGTTAAGTCTATATATAGTATGCAGTTATGTGGTGTGAGAAAGATTATATTAATACATACATGCGAACATATATATATATATATATATATATATATATATATATTATATATATATATATATGTATTTTACATACATATAACGCATAGATTGTGTGATGTGAGAAAGACAAGTGCCCAGACATTCAATTAGATGTTCAAGAGTTGTATTCCCAGTAAAAGATGGACACGTCACCAAATATGGGTCATTAATGAGCCGATCTAGAGCGACATCTTGACAACCCAGACCAGCTATGAGGGAAAATCAAACGCCATTTTGCTGGCCACGTTGTCCTCTGTTTAACCGAAATTACTTTCTGTGCTGTTCAAATTTCCTTCATGGAAATTTTGGTTCCAAAATTATCTTTTCTTTTTCAAATGAAAATTGTTTGACTTCTGTTTGATTAAATTCATCCACCAGTTATTATTTACTCATTCAAGGAAAATGAAATGAGACTGCGACAGACTATTGCAGACACACTGCAATTTTAAGTAAAGCTAATGACATTTGAATCACGTAGCAGTCCCAATTTTCTCATCTTCAAATTATAAACGCGTAACAGTGTAAAATTACTTACGTTTTGGATGATGATTGTATAACTGAATAGTCAGTAATGATCTATAATAATGAATGTTTTTGTGTGTGTGGAAATGTAACTTGTTAATGTGCTGACGACATTGATGGCATGGTCTGGGCGGCTATTTCTTCCTTCTATAGTCTGTTCGTTTATTAGTGCAAATGTTTGTTAAAAATAAATTAGCAGAATTTTGCTAAAATATATTCATGCGGCTGTTGTATGTGTATATATATGTATATATGCATGTATGTATATATGTATGTATGTATGTATGTATGTATGTATGTATGTATGTATGTATGTATGTATGTATGTATGTATGTATGTATGTATGTATGTATATATGAATGTATGTATTCTTGCACATATATGTATGTATGTATAAAGTAGGTGTATATGTAACATGTATGTAAGATGTATATATATATATGTACATTTAGCTGCAGTTTTTTCAACTGATTATTTCTGCTTTTGAATTTCGTTTGTGGTGACAGCGGTAGCCCCGTCGCATTTATCTGACCACGGTTTTAGCGCCCGTACGCCGCGGTAGTGCTGCAGGCGACTGACCGTAGAATTTAGTGAAGTGGTACCAAGTCCCGGCTTTGCCCTAGGACAGGATGTGTGAACTATGTTCGACTGGATATTTGCCATAAGCTGGAATGCGGTCGATAGAGTGTCTCACCGAAGTGGAGGCCTGAATTCATTTGATGGAGCGGCGACTCTTGGGGCACGTTCACTGATCATAAAGTCTATACACGGATATGACTCCATGTAAAAAAAAAAAAAAAAAGTAAAGTACCCCCGTCACACTAAGTGGCGTATAGGGAATATGGTGTTAGTGACTATAAATTTTACAGACCTTCGGCACATGATTCTTGGGGTAATGTGGTCGGTATTACGCCCGTGCCGCTTTACTTTCCCAGAAAAAAATCCGGTACCCATTAAAGACTGGGTGGATCGGAAGCTGTCGCTTGGGTTCGAACCCTACCTCTTATCTTTTGTAGTCCAGTTTACTAAACACTGAGTTATATCGGCTCCCTTTTCTCTCCATGTGCATGAAGATTATTATTCTGCCCGCGACGACGGTCATTACGGCCATCTGGAAGTATTCATTATGAGCTGCGCGCCACTTTTACAGACCGCAACTCATTCAATATAAAAGTATAGCCATCAGATTGAACACTTTGTTGGATCATGGAACGGTCTCTGAGCAGAATGCCCCGCCAGCAGTGAAGCTTCCGTTCTAAAGTTTACAGTCTAAAGTTAGGATAAACTAATGGATGTAACCGACGTGTAAGATTATATAGAATATATCGTCGAGAATCATGATCGCCTTTACCAACCAGCACAGTAAAAGAGGATCAACAGAAACTAATAGAAAGAGATGAAAGCGAATGGAGAATGTTGAATGTAGGTGTAAGAAATAGAAGGGTTACATATGTTAATTATATATAGCTCACATTCTTAGCCAAAGTCATGGGAACGGGGACAACGTTGATACATTGTAACAGTCATTAAAGTATAGGGACAAAAAGGAATGTGAAAACACGGAATTAAATGACTAGGCGATCAAAAATCTGGAATAGAAAGATATCAACAACAGCAGAGATAACTGAAACTGATGGCAGGTTAACATGGAAGTATCTGATCGCCCACGCCTGTATGCACAGCACAATAATGTAGTAATGATGAACCTCATCCAGGAGAAGCTCATTTAAAATTAATTATTTTTTATCCAAATTACTTTGACAAATTAATTTTAATTCAGGAAAAGCTCATTTTAAATTAATTATTTTTCTTTTATCCGAATTAACGTGACAAGATCATTCAACAGTGCTATTAAAAATGTCGAACTTTTGATCAATCGAGCCTATTCACAGTACTATGAACACCCTTGTTTCTGGGAATTATGGGAAGCACTTCAAGGAAATGGAAACCTGACAAAAAATGTGAATTGAAAGGGACGAAATTAAATGCTAAATAAGATTGGACTGTGTACCTTATAACTCAGCTCCAGACATTATTTCGCGAAATGAGTGTAAAGTTGCTTTTCGCCACCACTACTCTCTTTCTCAAAAAAATAAATAAATAAATAAAAGGAAAGACACAAGTCCAGTCGTAAATAGTCAGTTGCTTGTGTTTGAGAAGCGTGATTATCTACTACTTGTTTATCAGTAGCGTAGTTTTGGTTACCGACTCGTGGGCGTGGCAAAAGAGGGGGCTTCTATCATCCGGTTCCAGGAAGCTACTGCTGCCTAAACCTGTTTTTATTATTATTTGTTATTAATTCTCTATGCTTTTTCTATTAGAAAGAATCTGTTTTTGTTCGGACATGTTATGAGGAAGGAACAGCTGGAATATATTGTAACAACTAGGAAAATTGAGAGACGAACATATAAAGGAAAGCAAAGAGAAAACATACCAGGCAGCTTATTAAGAGAATGGCTTGGCAGGTCAACAACAGAAATGATAAATAACTGTCGTCATCGAAAGTGTGGAGAGACATGATCACCTACGCCAGCAGGCATGGTACTTGATGATGCTGATTATTACATTAGCACCATAAAGAAATTTGCACATGGGGCGTTTGCCTCTAACGCCCCTTCTAATGTGCACCAGTGGTACAGAGAACTGATATATTGAAATATTTCATTTACAAAAGTTAAGGTCGTATATGGTGAATGAAATAGTAGCACTTCGGTTCGATGATCATATCTACAGAACAATCATCATCAAATGTCGTCAATATTATTTAGTTCCTCTGTTTTGTTGACCACTGAAGATCTCAGCACAGCCCACGAATTCCGCTGCATCATCTTTGGTTCTTTGGTTATGGAAGGCTCTGGTATCACTGCAAACGAATTAAAATCCATAATTGCTCAACCGCCCGTGCCAGTGGAATCATCCGAATTACTAACTCATCTCCCAAACAAAGAAAGGTAGATTTAGTCCCCATCATAGCAGTCTCAGCACACGTCAAAAGACATAAGGCGAAACCGCACAGAAAGTGAACACAACCAACTGTTCCCTGCCATACGATATCATTCATCGTAAACAGTTGTAATATCGAAACATGATTAAAACGGATGAAACACACAGCTCACGGTGTGCACAGTGCACCTAACTCAGTAGCTCCTGCAACAAACCGGTCTTTTTTGTGTCTTATGCAGGATGATGTTTTACTGAGCAGCTTATCTCGAGGCGGAATGTCTCAATATTGGATAGACAGATCCGACCTCAGCTGCATCATCGAGAACTCCTAAATCTATTCCAGGAAACTGACTAGCATTATTTTATGGTAGGATATCATAACTACACATTGATTGACTGCATAGGAGTATGGATAATATCATGAATATGGTTATGGTTAAACTAAGGCCCCCGTATCACTACACATTGATTGACTGCATAGGAATATGGATAATATCATGAATATGGTTATGGTTAAACCAAGGCCCCCGTATCACTGCACATTGATTGACTGCATAGGAGTATGGATAATGTCATGAATATGGTTATGGTTGAACTAAGGCCCCCGTATCACTACACATTGATTGACTGCATAGGAATATGGATAATATCATGATTATGGTTATGGTTAAACTAAGGCTCCCGTATCACTACAAATTGATTGACTGCATAGGAATATGGATAATATCATGAATATGGTTATGGTTAAACTAAGGCCCCCGTATCACTGCAAACGAATAAAAATCCATAATTTCTTAACCGCCAGTGCCATTGGAATCATTCGAAATAAACTCAATCCATTGAATGATCCAAACAAAGAAAGGCAGCTACAGTCCCAATCATAGCAGCAACAGCGCAAGCCATAAGACAAGGCCAAGCGGCACCGAAAATAAATGCAGCTGAACTGTCCTTCCTCATACGATATCATCATTCATCGTAAGCAATCGGATTATCGAAACACGAACCGGAAGAAAAACATAGCTCACGGTGTGCATAGAGCACTAATCTCAGTAGCTCTGGCAGGAAGACGGACTTGGAATATATATGAGGAAACTGCAACAAGCAACACTTTTTAGACTGAGTCACAATAGTTCCTGCCGCCTATCCACTATATGGACCGGAAGCACGATTAATACCATGTTAATCATAAATGAAAATAATAATTCTTTGTTTTGAAAGTTTTCCACGGAAGACCTGTATAACCTGCTTATTTTTTCAACTGCCAAGTGCACAGTTTGTACAATGAACTTGCTCAGACTAATAAATGAAATGTATATTGTGTCGTTCGTTTCCAGTATGACTAGAAATTATATCCCATCTATCCTAAGATATAACGGTAATTGGAAAGAAGCACGCACAAACAAATACACGCCATTGTCTCATATGAAATATGTCAAGGCACCTATCAAAGTGAATTATAATTCCTTAATATTAACGATGTAGCTTTAGATGGCCGCTACAGTTTCATTGAGAAACGATAACAATATTACTCTTATAAGATAGCATGCAGTTTTATGTATCATAGACATATTGAAGAGACTGCAAAGAATAGATAGTGGAATAGCAGCAAAACTGGAAAAACATACAGCCCAGTCGATGAGTCGAACCGTGCACGGACATACGAACTTTGTAGTTAGATAAACAATTATAACAATTGACAGAAAGGTGTTATCGAACATAAAATAAGACATGAGATTTACCAGTCAGACAAACAGACAAAATAACAAACATACGTTTATAAACTCTGACGATAGGCTTTGGAGAAAGGTGGGCTAACAATAATACACACGTGGACAGATAGACAGACAAAGTAACCGTCAGAATTTCTTTAAACTAAAAAAAAAATTACATATTAGCAGTGGAGCAGTCGTCAGGACATTACCTTAATGAGAATAAACGGGTTCGTTTCTCACTTTGATCGAATTCACGAAATGACCCAGCCTTAAATGGATAACAGAAACAATAGGGTAGCTTCTAGTATAGAAAATGGTATAACTTCTAGTATGGATAACAGTATATTTTCTAGTGTAGAGAATGGTATAGCTTATAGTATAGAGAATGACATAGCATCTAGTATAGAGAATAATATAGCTTCTAGTATAGATAATTGTATAACTTCTAGTATATATAACAGTATAGTTTCTAGTGTTGAGAATGGTACAGCTTATAGTATAGAGAATGGTATAGCTTCTAGTATAGAGAGTAGTATAGCATCTAGTATAGAGAATTGTATAGCTTCTAGTATAGAGAATGGTATAGTTTCTAGTATAGAAAATGGTATAACTTCTAGTATAGATAATGGTATAGCCGTTAGTATAGACAATGTTATAGATTCTAGTATAGAAATTGATATAGCTTCTAGTATATAAAAAGGTATAACTTATAGTTTAGAGAATGGTATAATTTCTAGTACAGAAAATGGTATAGCTTCTAGTATAGAGAATGGTATAGCTTCTAGTATAGATAATGGTATAGCTTCTAGTATATAGGATGGTATAACTTATAGTATAGAGAATTGTATAGCTTCTAGTATAGAGAATGGTATAATTTCTAGCACAGAAAATGGTATAGCTTCTAGTACAGAGAATGGTGCAGATGTAGTGCTGTTCACTTTACTTCATATGCCGATTGATATAATAAAATAAGCCCTAAGATAATGTGTTATATACGCATTGCTCGATCTGTGACGTATTTAGTCCCATCCTTTATTTTACCTGTTCTGCTTCGTTGTTAAGTTTTTCTTTAACTAGTCGTTAATCTTCATCCGCGACTTCCGAATTCCCACGAAAGTCAGACACTGACGGGTCTATAAAATTGCGTTGCCAATAGTAGCCAAGTTATTTCGACTGGAAAGCACGGCAACTGGCTAGGATAAACCAATACAGGTAATTTAAACTATTTTCCAGTGTTTTGTGTATTAAGTGTAGTTATTTTGTGCCTAACATACTGTGTGAGCCTTAGTGGCAATGCAGCAGGAGGTCGACGCCTGGGAGTCATGACCCAGGCGGGCCCACCTCCCCATGATTGTCAAAAAGCTAAAGTGCCGAAATACTTGATCGACGGGTCTACTTCTGATGATCAGATTACTTCCTGCTGCGAAGCTCTGTACAAAGAGTTTCCTACTAATTTCAAAGTGGCTGTTGTTTTCCCATGTCTCATTCTTCACTTCATCCACGCATCACACTTGTCTGGGAGCTGCGATAGCTCAGTTGTTAGTAACTGGACTACAAAGGACAAGCGGTTGGGTTCGATCCTGATCGACGTCTTCCGGGTTCACCCAGTCTTAAATTGGTACCGGATTTTTTTTCTAACAGAGTAAAGCAGCACGAGCGCAATATTGACCGCAAAAGACATGTTCTGAAGGTCAGTAAAAATTATGGTGACTAACACCATATTGCCCATACACCACTTGGTGTGACGGGACTCTACTTTTTTTTTTTCCATGACACTTGTCTGTACTTTACTCTCCTTATAACTCTTACTAACTTCTCTTTTATTTTGTAAACTTAAACTTCGTATTTCTAATCCTTCTTGTACATGCATACTTTCCTCTGTTATAATTTTACTCTATTATTTTTTTATTCTCCGCTTATAATTGATCTATTTAAGATGACTATTTTCAATTATGTATTAATATGCCATCATCTACATTTCCTGAACAACAGGGCTTTAAACAATAATACAGTCCGGCCTTTGGCAGTCATCACTATTACCTGTAGGGAGCCGCGATAGCTCAGTGGTTAGTGAACTGGACTACAAAGGGCAAGGGGTAGGGTTATATCCCAACCGACGTCTTCCGGGTTCATCCAGCATTAAATGGGTACCGGAATTTTTTCTGGGAAAGTAAAGCAGCACGGGCGTAATACCGACCACATTACACAAAAAATCCTGTGCCGAAGGTCTGTAAAATTTATGGTCACTAACACCATATTCCCTACACGCCACTTGGCGTGACGGGCTACTTTACTTTTTTTTTACTTACTATTACATGTACTTGCCATGCTGTTAGTCACTTCCTCAGGTTCCATATATCCACCTGGCCTGAAGGTCTCACTATCAGATCTTTGAGATGTATTGTTTTTGGCTGTCATGATTTCTCGACAATCTGCAATCGGTACTTTGCCGTTTCTTTCTGATTGGCTCTGGCCACTTAACACGTTACGTCCCTGTTAGGGTCGGCCACATACGATTGTGAAACATCGACAATCTCGCAAACAGCCAGAAAGACAATCGATTAACTCGAAACAAAGAAGCAAAATGCAACAAAGAAAGTCTTAAGAAACATTGGATAATGAAAACTGGCAATGAAGGCATATTATGTGGTTTAAACAATAAAATTAACTGGATTATAAACACATTTTTACAGAGGAAATTTAAACACTATGGCCACGACAAAAAGCCACAGCGGGCTGGGAAAGGGCAGTAAATGAAGGTATGGTTACTGGGCAAACCATCAGGACCTGACCAAGAAGAAGGGAGTTTAAAGACATCAAAGAGCCCTTGAACATGAGAACAGAAGAAATGGGAGATCTGGATAGAGACAGATTCTTTCACACGGGTTGTGATGAATGCAACTTTCTTCACAGAACATACAGCCTGATGATGATGATGATGTCATAATTGTATTTATACTGAGTATATTATACTAAACTATTAATTAAATTAGGAAATATTACTAGCAGGAATATGCAGAAGAACAAATAGTGTTTAAAAAACAAACATATAAGTTATACAGATACAGGGTGTTTATAAAGTCGCTTGGCAGTAATTTTAAAAATATTTTTGAAATTACGTCACCGATTGATGAAGTTTGCATCATGATATGCTCTGTGCACAATTCTGTCTGCAGCATAACACAACATCCTGTTGTCATATTCAAGGTTGCATTGCTAAAATAAACTATATTGTGCTAAATATTGAAAACATGGTATTTTTGGTTGAAAATGTTTTCCGTAATGGTGGTAATTATGCCGAAGAAGTAATTCGACAATTTGTGGTTAAATCTCCAGACTCACAAGTCTCCCACAGCAATGCGGTGACAAATTTCATCGACAAGTTTCATGCTGCGGGTAGTGTGGTAGATACATACCGATCTGGAAGGCCTTCATCTTCAGAAGACTCAGTGCTTGATATCCAGACCAGAATGAGCCCTAATAAATCTTTAAGGCGGTTCTCTCAACAGGTACATTTACCAATGAGTACCGTCCACACGGTTCCAAAGAGTAAGCTTCACCTCCGTCCTTACAGATTAACTCAATCGCCTCAACTGCATGGAAGAGAACGTTAATCCCGACTGAACTACTGCAGGTGGTTTCAGAACCTTATTTCTGAACAAGGTGATGAAGTCCTTGACGTGACTTTCTTCACTGATGATACATAGTTTCATCTCTCCGGTTGCGTCAACAGTAAGAACAATTGTGGAACAGTGAAAGCCCCGATGAATTACATGAAGTGCCTCTTCACGATCAGAAAGTCGGAATGTGATGCGCCTTAAGTTGTATACAGATAATTGGACCAATATTTTCAACGCAACAATCAACGCAGAACGTTATCGTACTTTAATCCTGGAACCATTCATAGCCCACCTTACAGAGCGGGAAATTAAAGAAGCCTGGTTTTATCAGGATGAGGCAACGGCACATACACCCGCAACATCACTTACCTATGCAAAAAGCATATTTGCAAATTGCATTATGTCATGTGGAACCTGGCCTGCTCGTTCACCAGACCTACCTCCGCCTGACTATTATCTCTGGGGTGTCGTGAATGGAAACGTTGATCTAAATAATCTACAAACAGTTAAATGATCTGAAGGTAGAAATCGTCACCCAAATCTAACAAATATCACCGGTGTTTATCCATAAGGTTTATGAAAATATGAAGAGTCGAGTAAAGAAATGTCCTGAGGCCAGTGGTGGACATTTTGAAATTCTGTAGACACAACTTCACCGTGTGAACAGCTACTTTACCCAATACAAGCCAGCCAAGAGCATTAGTTATGGTTATGGCAGTAGTGTCTAGTTGAATAGTAACAATTTCGTTACACTTTCATTAATTTCAAAAATATTTTCACTGCACAGCGACTTGATAAACACCCCGTACAATCTTCACACTCAAACAGCTAATGTAGAAAAATACGTAAAGAATCATTTCATTCAATTTGTAGAACAAGAGATCGTTTTTAATAGAGTGGATAGGAATGTATTTTGGCTAAAATTGGCTCAGTACGGAGGAAGTGGTCACCTTATTAGATGATGCAAAAGTTTGTACAGTGAATGTAGAGGTGTAATTAGAACAAATAATTGAATATCTAAAATATTCCCGGTAATATCTGGAGCTAGATATGAGTGCTTATTATTTGCACTTGATCAGCTACATCGACATGATAAGCAAGAATGCCAAGCCACAAAATGGACATATCAATGAACTAGTCTTTGCTGATATTCATGGCCTAATTGTTTTCTATGAAACAGAACTTCGACAGCGCCTATCGTCCATAAATAATGTTTGCAAAATGAATTATGTGAAGATTAAGACTGATACAGCAGAAAACAGGACAACAAAAGCAGATGTTAAACATAGCTAAAGAACAACACATTATTAAGGCAAGTGACAGACTTCAAATATATAGAAACATTATTTTCTGATGATGGCAAAATGGATAAGGAATTAAACATTCAATGTAACAAGACAAACCGAATATTAGGACAGCAGGGCCCTACACTTCAACACAGATAGTACCTATCATAAAAAACCCCTTTTATCTAGACTATATTCACTTCCACCTTGTGTTAACAGTGCCAAACACGATCGCTCAAGAATAAACATAAAAAGGAAATAGTCACCGCTTATAAGATAAGGTGTTGAGAAAAAAAACACTTGGAGTGACAAGAAGAAATAGAATTAGAAATAAATGTCGTAGAAGAGAGAGAGAGAGAGAGATAGAGAGAGAGAGAGAGAGAGAGAGAGAGAGAGAGAGAGATTCGGCATTGAACCAGCTATAAACTATTTAAAGAGATAGCAACTGAGATGCTTTGTTCATTTGGAAAGAATACTAACAGATTCTAGAGCAAAAAAAATGTCGAAAGAAGTGTTGGAAGATGAGTCCGTAGTAGCTGCAGAGTTAGATGGAGTGACAACATCCAAGATCGCTGCAAGGGCATCAACATACAATAGTTAAGACTGCAAGTATGACAAGAGATAGAACTTTGTTTCTCCCTCGACATCCAATAAGGTATATATTTTTTTTCGTTCGCCAGCTTTTACCTCTGACGAAGTCCTTAGAGACTAAAAACTGAATTTAGCGTGTCAATCCCTTTTTCCCTAGCAGCCGTGTGCACAGGGGACCTTCAGCACAGACAGATAACTCCGACTTCTGAGGTACTCATATTTTATCCGGCCATGAGTAATTGACGTTTCAAGCCGAGCTTAGCTGCTGAGACCAAGGGTGGTTGCCGCAGAGAGAAATCATAAATAAAAATCACAACCGGATGAACCCACAACCTCTCTGTCTTGAGGCCGGCGTCTTGCCTCGAGATCAACCACTCCACCCGATAGGGTATAAGAGGTGGCGAAGAGACTAGAAGACATATAATGGAAGACACCCCTATGTGGCCATACAGACACATATGAAGGAATGTTAGTGATATCTAGTGACCCAGGAGAGATATCCCAGTACCTTTATTTCTTATCATTCTCTCACTCTTTCCAAAACGCTACTTTCATATCCCTTTCTCTCTCTCTCTCGCTCTCTCTCTCCCTCTCTGACATACACATTTTCATCTCGCTAGCCCACACTGCCTACATTTACACGATAACCTCTTGTATGTCTGCCTTCCATGTTTTCCCGCCGAAGCTATATTCAATCAAGGCAAATGGATTGTAATAAACGTAAAATATTCCTGTCTTATTTATATAACTGCCATTAATTCTCCCCTGTCATACTTCTCGCTTGGTCTCCTTGTTTTTGATTACATTAAAAAACAACAACCGATCAACTCAATGAATAAGACAACCACACAAAGCACGTACATCACAGAGCGTGCACGTGTTTCTCCCGGAACCTGATAAATGACTTCCGGTGTGAATTGGCAGGTGTTTTATTTGATGCATGTCATGGTTGGCGTGGTGTAAGATTCCACCGAATTAGAAGCTGGAAGAAGAATTCGTGTTATTGGTGAATTCTTTACTCTATTTTTGTCGTTGAAGACGTGGGTAACATAGAATAGAGGTAATAAGAAAAATGAATTAAGAGAATATATGTGGTGAGTGCAGGCAATTCAGTTAACCTAATACAAAACGTAGGCTATTGCGCATACTAATAATATCAAATTTCTTGGTAAATTTGGATCACAAATACAGATTTAAAAAGAAGAAGAAAGAAAGTGAGCTATCAAATGAGTTACTACCACACGATGATAGGCCACTCAAATAGAAACCACATCACAAACGAGAAACTCAACAGGGACTCACAAATACAGCGTTTTTTAATCATCATCAAGTACCATTCCTGCTGGCGTAGGTGGTCATGTCTCTCAACAATTATCGATCACGACAGTTATTCATCATTTCTGTTGTTGACATTCTGTCAAGCCATTCTCTTAAGCTGTCTGGTATCTTTTCTCTTTGCTTCCCTCTATCTCTTCGTAACTCAATTTTCCAAATTGTTACAATATACTTCAACTGTTTTCTTCTCATTACATTGCAAAAAAATATGATGACTGTTTCTCCCTAATATTATATATTAGCTTTCACTTTCATTTGGCCATTTCAGAACGTTTTCATTGCTCTTTATAACTGTCCATGGTATTCTCAACATTCTTCTGTAAAACCACATTTCCACAGCCTCCAGTGATTTTCTTGCCTGTTGTTCTACTGTCTATGATTCACATCTATATATTAAGCCTGGTTCTACATAACATTTAAGAACTCTTTTTCTGTTTTCATTTGTCAAAAATAGATTACAGTATCTTCCTCATTTTTTGGAAAGCTTATTTTAATAGTTGAAGGAAAGAAGAGGTTTATACCAGTACAGCGGAGAAGTCACATGAACCAACAGTCTGATCAACGGAACTCTACAGTGAGACGCCGGATACGTGTTGACGTCTACAAGGGAAATATAGACCAGTGATACTAAGGGCTGAACGAGGTAGACTTTCAAATAAGGAACCAGAGCACAAACGTGAAGAATGTAAGAGGATAGTCAACAACTGCTCCGGAGTCTCAAGGGCTGCAACATGGAGTTGGGGAATCAGGCAGGCAATTGATGAGTTTAGAAGGTATAGCCAGCTTAGATGTCGGCAAACCATGTCGTGACTTGGTGCTGCAAAACAGGTAAATTGGAGATAAGCCTGTTGATCGTAAGTCCCAAATGTAACGCTAGCCAAAATTAAGGAATAAAATATGGACAATGCAGATTCAATGAAACTGTCATTACAACTTGTACAAAGTCGATTGACAAGTCCAGGTAGAAGTAACTAGAGCAAAATATTTATGATATGGTACATACAAATGCTAGAAATCAAGGTAACAATAGGAAACAAATAAAACAAGAAATGTGCTAAAATAAATGTCATTGAATTAGACTAATGTTTTCACTAATATCTCTAGGGTTAGCGAATGTCTCTTTGCACTCATGAAAGACCGGAGCACGCTGTACTATTTGATCATAGAAGAAATAAGTGCTAAGAAAACCAGTCACGATTTCATATTGAAGGAAAACATATTAATGGAAAACAGGTAACATTAGAATTCATAGTTTAAAGGATAGAGTCATAGTAAGGTTGCATACAGAGCAGGCGGAAAAGATAGATTTAAAAATGGACGGAATGAGAATACAAGCATAAAATATCTAGAATAAGATGGATAGAGATCAATACAAGAGATAATCACGTAAAACCTCAAGACAACCAACGGTCAACAAGACCCAAAGAATTTCCTATCATATAAAAAATTGCGCAAACCTAATATCTGGCCACCAGGGTACCATATCACCAGAGACATTCATATACAAGTTGCAAAGGCGCACACAATAGAAAAAAAAGTTGTCACTAACATTTTGGATGACAACTGCGCTCTAGAAGACATAGTCTGATGTTGAACGGATAAGTCTTGCCAAAAAGTGGCCAAAATCCAACAACAAAACATAAAATGATAAAGATCAAACAGGATACACTATTGGTACAAACAGATTCAAAGAGTGTCAAGAGATGGACTAGTTATAAAACGAAACTATATCGAGACGACAGACTCAGCGAACTAGAAAATCAATCGAGATGACGTAATACCGTCAAAAATGAGAGAGCTTAATGTCGTTAAACATAATGCAACAATTGTTGTCAATGATGAACTGTCCAACAGAAACGGAGGAAAACTGTGACGTGATGCAACCTAGAAACTCCACAATGATAGTAGTGTGCATAAGTAAGATTAAAGCGAGTTAAACTATAGTGAAGTCCTGCACATTATTAAATCTCCTCGAAGTTGTTACCGATGTATAATACAACCACACATATAGTGAGCTTCAGTACGTTGTTTGGCAACTAAACATCCTGACAAGCTGTTGGTATACAGCAATACGTTTGCCTTGTTGAACAGGCTTGAGGGCATGTTGATGAAACAAACTCTGATCATCCAGGTTTTCTAAAAATGAAAAGGACCCACAGCGGTATGTACACATACAAGTAAATGAAGAAACGACACTAGCCAGGTTTATGGTCTGGGATGAATATTCATAGTATGAAGCTTTCATGGTTAAGATTGTTAATTGTATGTCCTGGTCACGCTTCCGCTGCTGGTCTTTCGGACACCACGAGTCCATCGCTTCATATAGACCATGCTTGGATAAATACTCGTATTTCGTATAGGTTTTTGTATTAGTGCTAATTGTCTTGTATTTACATCTCTCTCTCTCTCTGTCTCTCTCTCTCTATTGTCCTTTCGAGCCGAAGACGGCACATAGGGCAGAACCACAATCTCAAAAACAGAAACCTTGCGTGCCAAAGTGGCACATATTGCAGAGATCAATGTTTCTAAAAATCTATGGCTCTGTTTCCATAACAATACTTTTTACAATGACAGCTTGTCAGGCCATCGATCAACCTCCTTAGTCGCCTCTTACGACATGCCTAGAAGGTCACAGTGTCACTATTCTTTACTTTCCTCATAATGACGCCCCGGTAACACACATGAATTACATCTGGTGAAGGGATTACCGAAACGTAGTTTGTATCTTCTCTCTACAGGTTTAGCTACTAATATAAATTTATTCTATTTTTCCAATCGGATTGCTAAGTTTAATAAGGAAAGTATAAATGCAAAACTGAATGTCCTCACTAGAAATCAAGTATTTTCTTATTACCTTTGTTACAGACCAGTAAAGGTCAAAGTGCTCCCCCCCCCCCCCCCAATCCCTATTGCGAATCATAGGAAGAAGAGAAATGTTTTACTGCATTCAGAAAAAATAACAAATAAACAACAACATAAATGAAACAAAGAACAATATATGGTCCGAAGAAGGAGCGAACCCGTACTCTTTGGCACTGCGCCTTGCCACGAGAAGCAGAACGCTAGGGAACACTGCCACTCAGTTAACTTTGTTTTTTTCTGTTGTTTATTTATCACTTTTTCTGAGTGCTGTAAAACATACCCCTTCCTCCTATGATTCGCTAAATTATAGCCTCAGAAGTTTCCCTCTAAAATAATATTCATTTATTATTATTTGTCTGTTGGCCTCCCCCCTCCCCCTTTTCCCTGAGGCAAATTTTCTCCCTTGCCACGTCACATGGCCATTGTTGTCAGATGACCAAAATCATGCCAGCTGATTCATCTCTCCTTCTATTGCCACACACCAGGTAGTTCAATGACATACACCAGGTAGTTCATTGTCATACATCAGGTAGTTCATTGTCATACACCAGGTAGTTCATTACCATACACCAGGTAGTTCATTGTCATACATCAGTTAGTTCATTGTCATACATCCGGTAGTTCATTGTCATACACCAGGTAGTTCATTGCCATACACCAGGTAGTTCATTGTCATACACCAGGTAGTTCATTGTCATACACCAGGTAGTTCATTACCATACACCAGGTAGTTCATTGTCATACATCAGGTAGTTCATTGTCATACATCCGGTAGTTCATTGTCATACACCAGGTAGCTCATTGCCATACACCAGGTAGTTCATTGCCATACACCAGGTAGTTCATTGCCATGCACCAGGTAGTTCATTGCCATACACCAGGTAGTTTATTGTCATATAACTGGTAGTTCTTTGCCATACACCAGGTAGTTTATTGTCATACATCAGGTAGTTCATTGTCATACATTGTCATACATCAGGTAGTTCATTGTCATGCACCAGGTAGCTCATTGCCATACACCAGGTAGTTCATTGTCATACACCAGGTAGTTCATTACCATACATCAGGTAGTTCATTGTCATACACCAGGTAGTTCATTGTCATACACCAGGTAGTTCATTGTCATACACCAGGTAGTTCATTACCATACATCAGGTAGTTCATTGTTATACACCAGGTAGTTCATTGTCATACACCAGGTAGTTCATTACCATACATCAGGTAGTTCATTGTCATACATCAGGTAGTTCATTGTCATGCACCAGGTAGCTCATTGCCATACACCAGGTAGTTCATTGCCATACTCCAGGTAGTTCATTGCCATACACCAGGTAGTTCATTGCCATACACCAGGTAGTTCATTGCCATGCACCAGATAGTTTATTGTCATACATCAGGTAGTTCATTGTCATGCACCAGGTAGTTCATTGCCATACACCAGGTAGTTCATTGCCATACACCAGGTAGTTCATTGCCATGCACCAGATAGTTTATTGTCATACATCAGGTAGTTCATTGTCATACACCAGGTAGTTTATTGTCATACATCAGGTAGTTCATTGTCATAAACAAGGTAGTTCATTGCCATACACCAGGTAGGTCATTGCCATACACCAGGTAGTTCATTGCCATACACCAGGTAGTTCATTGCCATACACCAGGTAGTTCTTTGCCATACATCAGGTAGTTCATATGTTGCCTCTTTCCCGCCTACCTGCAGGTGTCCACGATATAGCAGTTTTTGAAACTACTTCTGTCTCCATTGTATACAAATGTATATTGCAGCTTTACAAGTAAAATAAGAAACAAACTAGAACGTTCTGGCATTAAATCTTCATTAGCAATCTCGACAAAATAAACAAGAAAAAAACGTAATAG
Source organism: Megaustenia siamemsis (assembly GCA_032433765.1). Lineage (NCBI taxonomy): Eukaryota > Metazoa > Mollusca > Gastropoda > Stylommatophora > Ariophantidae > Megaustenia > Megaustenia siamemsis. The sequence continues at coordinate 19,657,456 of JAVIAB010000073.1, read as the reverse complement.
GTAATCACATAACACTGACTCAGGAGGGGGCTGGACTGGATGGTCCTGAGGAAAGACATCGACCTTCGGACAGCAAGGTCCCATATTTAATTCCGCTATAAGCGTTGGAAAACATGTCATGGAAAACAGTCAACAACAGAACTGATACGATGCACTGTAGATAGACGATTGTGGAGGGACATGATCACCTACGCCAACCGGTATGGCACATGATGATGATGATGATGATGATAAGCGTTGGAGATTTTTCACATCGAACCTGTGGTTTCTCTGAGACTTTACTTTCCCCTGTGCTCTGGGTAGTGAGATCCGAAGTCTAGTCTTCTCTGAGTAGTGAGATCCAAAGCCTAGCCCTATCTGGGCAGTGATATCAGGCTCTTTTGGTGGTGAGATCCGAGGTCTATAGCTCGTTTCAAAACATATGCCCAACTTCAAAACGCTATTACTGACTAACCGTTTGTTAAATACTTTTGAAATTTTCCAAATGTTATTAGAATGCAAAAGACCTTTTAAATGTATATTTAACAAATATCTTGCAGCTGCAGTTTTCTTAAAGCGGCGATATTTCTTTGATGTTTGTCAAAATTGTAAATTGTGAAGCCCTAAAGAATAGAAATTACCGTAGTTGCTGGTCTACGATTAATTTTCACTAGGTAAAAGCGTGGCCGTAATGGGGAAATAACTGGATAAAACAAAACACCAGGAGAATTATTGTCTGCTCAGTTCGAGGACGGACGATAATAATATCAAGGTATACCTGTATGTCCAATTTTCATAGTTGTGTGGTCCTGAAAAGGACCGTTTGTTGAACTAATTTAAGGTAATATAGGGGCCAACATTGTGGGGGCTATATACTTTCATTCTGAACCAGACGGGGTTGAACATTCCACAAACCATCATTTTTCCAATATTCCTCTTCCTGTTTTAAGACGTGGTCTTCACATTTAGCCCAATAATCTTTGTCTATATTTAATAAAGCGAGATTAGCAAGAGTCTTTACATCGCATATTTTGAATGTTGTATTTTCATCTGCCACTTGTCCTTTTAATTTTGCCCAGATTAGTTCTATTGGATTTAAATGAGCATGGTAAGGTGGCAGCCTCAAACTTATATGACCGTGCTCTTGGATAATCTTATCTATTTGAAAAATCTTTGTCCTCTGTTTTTGCTTTACTAGAGATAGTAATTCAGGTTTTAAGTACATGTTATTAAATTGTATGTGCTCCTTTGTGAGCCATATCTTAATAGCATCTTTTGTACTGGATGACGTCGGGACTTTATCTTCAAGTGCAACAATGTTGTGGTACGCTGCATTGTCCATTATTAGGCAAGATGGTCGATCTAGTGCTGGGAGAACAGAATTTTCAATCCAATGTCTAAATATGTGACCATTCATCTCAGAGTGATAATCCCGATTGTCTATGGATTTTGAAAGAAAAATGAGCTCTGCATTCTGTATTAGTCCATGTTGTCGACTACCTGCATGAGTAATTATCAAGCGCTGTCCTTTGCTGCTAGGTATTAATCTCTTAATCTTTCCATCTGATGACTGCCATTCCCTTTGGTTAGTGTGGTGAGCATTGATCCATGTTTCATCCAAGTACACAATATCATAACCTTGCTTGCGCACCTCTTTTACTTCACGTAAGTACTTGCTTCTCATGACTACTATATGTGGCTTCTCACAGATGATGTTTCGTCCATTGGAATACTTTCTGAATGTAAAGCCTGCAGCTCTCACATTCCTCCATAATGTAGACTTTGATATTTCAATACTGTTGTTCTTTTTCAGCGATACTTTTAATTTTCTTATTGTAACAGTTTCATTCATACCCAACATTTTGCGAATTTCACTTCTAATAAGTTCACTGTCGAAATTATCCAACATTTTTGCTCTTCCTTGTGATTTTGTATATTTGGAACATTGACGGTCACGTGCTTGAATCCAGCGATTAAATGACCATTTAGATAAATCCAAAATGTGTCTTGTCCTATTCTCAGGGTTTTCTAAAGAATGAAATAATCTTCCTCGTTTAACCTCTTTGCAAAAATAGTCATACATTTTTATTGCGATGTTTTGTAAACTGCAGAATTTCATTTTAAGACTCATGATAAATGTTATTGTTCCACGTTACGCCGCTGAATTAACGGAAATGGAACACGCAATGTCTCGTGTTTACTACAAGTGTCTAATTGTGTCAGACAACTCACGCGGAAAGCGTGCAAAAACGTGTGTATGGATTTGTAATCGCTATTTTTAACTTAAATACTGTAAACACTAAGTTTTGACTACATCAATGGGTCGTTATAAATTTATATAAATCAAATAAGCAATAATAATAACCAAATGTTTGTTTTTAATGAAATTAATTCCCTGTTGGGTTCTAATCATTATAACTATACATGCAAATTTTGAAAAAAAAATACAAAAAGCGGTTTAAAAGATATTGATTTTTAAATTTGGGCACGACTTATGAAACAAGCTATAGCTCTCTCTTGGTTGTGAGAATTGAGGTATGCCCTCTCTTGGTAGTGAGATCCGAGGTCTAGCTCTCTCTGGGTAGTGAGGTCTGAGGTCTAACCCTCTCTGGTTAGTGAGATCCAAAGTCTAGTCCTCTCTGGGTAGTGAGATCCGAAGTCTAGTCCTCTCTGGGTAGTGAGATCCGAGGTCTAGCCCTCTCTGGGTAGTGAGATCCGAAGTCTAGCCCTCTCTGGGTAGTGAGATCCGAAGTCTAGTCCTCTCTGGGTAGTGAGATCCGAAGTCTTGTCCTCTCTGGGTAGTGAGATCCGAAGTCTAGCCCTCTCTGGGTAGTGAAATCCGAAGTCTAGTCCTCTCTGGGTAGTTAGATCCGAAGTCTAGTCCTTTCAGTAAGCGGTGAAATGCAGTAGGTCTGGTGCGCACGTTAAATGACCTTTAGTGTTTAAAAGTTGTCGCTGACCGGGGAATAATCCATAAGCTAATCTACTCATGCCAAAGTCTGATGTGCCGGGCCGATAGGCATAGACATTGCCATAAACAAGCGATGCAACGCCTCCCTACCTATTCAACGGGGGAACGCTAGCAAAGGAGAAACGGACTCAGATTTACATCTTTCTACTACGTTTGTATGACTCAACGATACGAGCTCAATTGTATTTTCTCTTTCTCTTTCTTCTTCCTCTTTTATCCAGTATCCTGTTACTGATGTCTTTAAGAGTCGCAGAGAAATGAGGTTGTTTTCAGTATACTGTGGTGCCTCTAGATGTTTGTTTGCTTGTTTGATTCTCTCTTTTTCATCAATGGAGCATTTTTCTTTGCTTATATGGCTGCTGTTAAAAAGCAAATATTTTGGTCTTTGCACATGGCTTTTATTCAGTCTATTCACTTTTTCATTGGTCTTTCTCTTACATTGTGTTTTGATGCTCTTAGATAGAATGTTCATGATGACATTTGGTCCGGTTTCATTTTAAGTGCCAATACCATTGCACTTGTAGTTTATATATATATATATATATATATATATATATATATATATATATAATATTCCAAACATGGTTTAATTTCGATATCTTCTGTAATTTTTACATTTGAAACTCATCTGCCCTTGTTTTGTTTATTTTCAACAAGCACATCATTTCGGATGTGATTTTCTGTCTTGGGCTTTGTTCAATGGCCATGTTTAACATTAGTAGCATTGTGTTGATGTGAAGATCTATTTATCATCACACAATTGATTAATCTAATATCTATTCGAAGCGTATAGCCAATGCAGGGTCCTCTGCATATTATCACTGCAATCATCTCATATGTAAAACAACTATGTTTCTGGTAAGAACAAAACAATATATGTACATTTTGGAATAAACACCAAAGCTAGAAAGTGAAGCGATGAATCTTATTGACTGGAGAAGGATGAATGAAGTCATAACTAAGAAACAGGAATCGCGCTAATTAAGAAAACGATGTGGACAAAGAAACTAAGGAGATTTAGAACGTGAGCTGGATTACGCTTGCCTTTATATTTAGAACAAAGTTGCGTGAGGCTCTTTATTTTTCGAACATAATTATCAGCTCCCCATAGTTTTGTGTTTATTTCATTGGTCACAACGAACTACTATCTGGATGTAAATCGTGAATAATGTATGCACCAAAAGCGTTTCTGTGCACTTTTCTTTTATACAATCCATTGAATGATATTTATCTTTATGTCTAATGTACTATGTTTTGCTATATATCTTTTTAACCCAGCCATCTTATTGTATGATCTGCATTATTATCAGTAACATCTTTGCTCTTTATGGCTTTATAAAGGATTGTTTACATCACTTTCTAGCCACCTTATCTTCTTGAGACAGCAGCTCAGAATTATCTAGGGTATAGTTTTATCTGGAATCCCCAAGAGAGGAGACAAAGGGGAAGGTCAAAATATATTCGGAGAAGACAGGCAGAAGAAGAGCTGAAGAGAAATAAATTATTGAGTTTTTGCAGGTCATCATCATTGCACTCCGAACATGTCTATAAGTGATCAGATCCCCTCCTCGGCAAGATGAAGAGAATGTGGAAGATATTTAACGAATTGAAGAGAATGGCAAGGAACGTGACGGTTTTGGAAGGTTTTGTTAAAGACCTATACTCCACAGATAGTACAATATTTGAAGAAGAAAAGCTGAAGAAAAAGAAACAGACGAGGAAGATTAAGAGGAAGATTGCTTTTTTAAAAATTATATTATTTTTCATTATATTATTTATTACTAGTATTTGAAAGAAAAGTGTTTTTTTGCTTCTTTTCATAGTTCTTTCAGCCGAAACTTTAAAACACCGTCCGACAGTCGTGTCCTCATTGGACAATATACCATACACTGTTTATGTTTATCCTCATACATTATCTATTACTACAGTCTTAGTCTCTAAGAGTGAAATTGAGTTACAAGAAATATGAACATTATAGTGAAAGAAAACACAAATAAAGTACTCAGTCTTGATAGCAAAAAGAAAGAAGTAATGGTAGCAATAAATAAAAAGACATCACCTCAGTGCACAATTAAGTAAAGGGAACAATATTTAAAAAGGTAAATTAATTTAAATATCTGGAACACTATTAACCTTAGATGGTAGATGCACAACAGAGGTGAGATGCAGAATGGCTCGGTATAAAAGCAGCTTTCCAAAAAATGAGGATATTTGACAAATTTGACAATAAACACCATAACAATAGTTCTTAAATGTTATGTAGAGCCAGTCTTAACATATGGATGGGAATCATGGGCAATAGCACACCAGGAAAGATAATCACTGGTGTCTGTAGAAATGTAGTTTTGCAGAAGAATGTTGAGAATACCATGGACAACTAAGAAGAGTAATGAAAACGTTCTGAAAGAGGCCAATGCAAAAAGAGAGCTAATTTTCAATATGTGCAAGAAACAATCATCATTTTTTTGGCCATGGAATGAAAAGGGAACAACTTGAATAAATTGTAACAACTGGAAAAATCGAGGGACAAAGAGATAGAGGGAAGTAAAGTAAAAAGAAACCAGACAGCTTAAGAGAAAGGCTTTGCAGATGGTCAACGACAGAACTGATAAATAACTGTCGACATCAAAATGTGTGGAGAGATATGATCACCTACGGCAGCAGGCACGGTACTTGATGATGATGATAATGATTATCTATTACAAAACCCCAGATAAAACCACTGTTTTATCACTTACACAATCCCTTTTCCAACCAGCTACTTCAATAAGCGCAATTGTGAATGTCGATCCTCTTAAGGGAGAGTATCGTTCCTTTCCCGTTGTGAGACTTTCTAATTATGTTTGAGTGTTCCCAATGCAGAGAAATGGTTCTCTATTTACTAGACACTTCAGGCTTGAAAGGTCAATCTTAATTCTGTGTGTGACATTTTTGTTGATATTGGTTGTTGTCCAGCAGCTCACAATAGACATCATTACTATGTTCCATGCTTTCTAGTATTGACATTTCGCTCAACACCATCTGTCATTTGTCATTTAAATATAGTGATTGATACGTTGATCAAATACATTGATCAAATACACTGATTAACTACATTGATTATAACTTCTCTTTTCCCTCACCGCGATATCATTGCGTTCCATAATTTTCCAGTTTACACACTTACCTTATCTTGACTTTTATATTTTCTGTCGACACAAAAACGTGTGAAACATTTCTTTCTAAATGTAGTAAGAATAAAAGAAGGTTTTTTTTTTAAAAAAAAAGAAACAGAAAGAAACGAAAGAAAATAAATAAAAAGAAAAGAAACAAAGAAACAAAAAAGAAAGAAAGAAAAAAGAAAGAAAGACAGAGAGAAAAACGAACCCTGTCAAGTCTCGAACATGTAGCAAAAAGAAAACGGTGTTAATGTCTATATTATTGACACTCAGTGACTTTTAGAGCACTAAGGCATTCTTTACTACCTAAGAAGATATGTATTTCCTTTTAATTCCGCAGATCTCAACAAAAACTAAGGGGTTTGTCAATTTGGAAACGAACTGGAGCCCTTTCCTATGCGGCATAGGTCACTGGTCACTATATTACCACGGAAGAATAGTTATAAACAGTCTAATAAGAATGATGCAGTCCAAAAAAAAACGTGAGGTGAAAACAGGTCTATTGTTTCGCAGAATGCTAATCAGAGGAGCAAACACAATTCGGGGCAAATTAGATATTAATCTAGAGATATAATTTTTCAATTTTTCATAAATTACTATCCAGTTGATCCTAACAAACGTGTGAATTGTTCACAGTAACGCCATCTTTGTTGCCGCATGTATTCTTTAGAATTCCTTATCCATAATTCATTATTCATATCCATAAACACAGAGAATGATACCAAGAAAAAAGGATATCAAAAGCAAGAGGAGTATTCGTTGCACTGGCAAAGATATGGAAGGTCCACAAAAATTAGGTTAAATACAAAAATAAAAAAAAATGTCAACTCCAATGTTAAGTCAGTCTTATTATATGGCTGTGAAAAATGTAGAACAAAAAAATTGACAATCGTGAAGATACATACCTTCATTAATGGATGCTTACGAAAATTAAAAGGATGGACATGACAGGACAAAATCACTTTCATAGAATTATGGAAAAGTACCAATTAAAACCAGTGGATAAAGAGATACAGCGAAGACGATGGTGCTGAATAGGATACACACTGCAGAAGCCTGCTGAGAGTACACAACAAGCTCTTTTTTTTTTGGAATCAACAAGGAAACAGACAAAGAGGAAGACCAAAGTATTCATGGAGAGAGCAGATGGACGCAGAGATGAATATGATGAGGAAGAAATTGAATGATCTTGAAAGAATGACAAGAAACAGAACGGATTGGAAAGTATTTGTTGAAGACATATGCTCCACAGGGAGCTGAAAGGTAGAAGAAAATATCCATAAAACAATACTATACCTCACGTCGACCATTCTTAACATTCATTTCTTCATTGGATGCCGTCTCAACTTCGAGGTTTGGTTACCATGAAGCGCCATTTTATTCTGTCTCTTCATTTGATGGTGCAGGTTGTCATAGGTTCACCTGTCCATCTTTTGATGCTATCCGTCCATTTTACTTTTTAGTCTGCCTAGCCTCGCCTGCCTTGTATCTTCCTTTCCAACATGACTTTTAAAAGACTATTATGTTCCTTCACATATTCCAAAAAATGTCAGTTGTCATATTTGAACTGTGTTAAGAAGTTTTTTAAATATATTTTTATTTTCTTTCTTTACGTCGTTATTAAAAAGTCTGAAATTAATTCAACCAATCATTTACGCCAATTTCCACTAATTGATGTGTGTCAGCGAGTTTACTGATTGCTTGGAAATAAAGGCGCGTGCCTTGTGATGTGCTTCCGGCTGGTAGCTTACATGTTTGGTAATTCATCGCTCTCTAGGTCCCTGATATAATAAAAAGAAAATTGTATAAACAGCGTTATTTCCTTCCACTGTGTCTTGTCATTTTAACTAATGTCAAATGTTAAACTATCATCCATCAAGATGGTGTGTGACGTGGATAATGTATCCAATCAACAAAGTAAATTATTTACCAAATAGTAATAGAAAGCAAAATATAAAAAAAGCAGGAAAAAAAGACAAAAGCAAAGACAGCATAGAACAAACATTTTCCCTGAAGTGCCAATTAAAGAAGCCGAGACAAGTTTACAGTCGGTCAATACATACAAACATCTAGAAACTATTTTAATTTTGTATGCATCTTGTGCAGCATAGATTTTGTACAGAATAACATTAGCAATGCTTGCATTTCAAACTGTAAACATATATTCCAAGACATACAAAAAACTGGGGGAAACCATATTTGTACTAGCTCATTTTCCAGCATACTTTTTGCATGATGACAGTCATGCTAATTATATTATAGATCGGATCTTTCTTTGTTTCATTGTGCATTGTATACATACATGTTCAGAAGTGGCGACTTTTTGTATTTGCAACAATATAAGGTATAATTGTAGAGAAAATGGCATGCAAAATGCGTTGGAGTGGGGATGAAAACAAAAGAAAACAAAAAAGAAAGACAAAAAAGAAAAAAGAAAAAAAATGTTTTATTTGTTTCTTTTTAATTACATGAGCTACCTGCATTGGAAATATTAATTACAACACCATAATGTAACATTCCCTGAATAATATATATTTACACAATTCAGGTGAATTTTATCACAGCTAAAAAACGCACAAAAAATACACTTTTATGACCATTAATGGACGATATGTTCATTTTGGCTGCTAATCTAAAGAAGCTAAAGTAAAAAAAGAACAAACTCTGTATCTGTATGTCTCTTATTTTGCACCGGACTAAAGGATTACAAAATGGTGGTACTAGTCACGAGACGAAAGGGAAGTTTCCGACACAAAATGTTACTGACATGTATTCAGTGTAAAATAGCTGACAATTCATTTTAGGCTTGTAAAATGGGGAAAAAATTGTTCTCCATGCAAGTTGGACGCTCGCCAAATTTGAAACACCCATTTCCAACTACATTGGATCTCCGTCTACTATGGGTTTTGACCAATTATTTTACAATCATCATCATCAAGTACCAAGCCTGCTGGTGTAGGTGATCATGTTTCTCCACAAATTTCGACCACGACAGTTATTTATCATTTCTGTTGTTGACCTACTGCCAAGCCATTCTCTTAAGCTGTCTAGTATCTATTCTCTTTTCTTCCCTCTATCTCTTTGTCCCTCAATTTTCCCAGTTGTTACAATATATTCCAGTTGTTCTCTTCTCATTACATCGCCAAAAAATCATGATTGTTTCTTCCTAATATTGGAAATTAGCTTTCTTTTTTGCATTGGCCTCTTTCAGAACGTTTTCATTACTCTTCTTAGCTGGCCATTGTATTCTCAACATTCTTCTGTAAAACAACATTTCTACAGACTCCAGTGATTGCCTTGTCTTTGCAATAGAGATAATGAAACCAGTTTTACATTTTTATTTAGAACGTTATGCTTCTATGAAAGCGAATCGCGACAGTCGAACGAAAGACAAGAGAAACGTTGCTGACAACAGAAATTAAATTTTCTTTAAACGTCAACAATACCAAGTGCAGCGTTAAAAAGGAGAGAGAAATAAGAACGAAATAAAGGAGACGTAAGCTAAAAGAAAACGTATTACTAACATCAGCAACTAAATAAGTTCACCATACACGAGCAAACTATCATAGTCAGACTCAAAACTGAATACTGTAGCTGATCGCTGAAGAACTAACATCAGGAATAAAGAAATTTATAAAGGAATAGCTGGGACATAGTCTGAGTACATTAAAACTTCAGGGAAAAATAGATAGAGAGAAACAGTGAGATAATATATAGTCAGTTGAGAGAATGGTTTGAAAGGAAAACAACAATAGAATTTATAAACAATTTAAATAGATGTAGAGACAGAGCGTTGTGGAGAGACATAATCACCTAGGCCAGAACCTACGATAGTCGATAGTGAAGATTGACAACAACCTGTACAACGAGAGAATAATAATGTAACCACGATTGAGTTAACTATCGCAGTAGTTAAGTTAGTTGTGTACAGTTCACTTCATGGATGACGCAATAGTTGAAAATGAAAAAAAAAAAAAACAATTATTACGTTTTAACTTATCACAAGCATGAGACGAACTTGACATATCGGAGCGTGGTTGTATTCTTCATATTGTAGAGGTAAAGAAAGTTGAGTGCGGGTTGATTACGTGAGTTATTGAGTTATTTATTGAGTTATTTGCGTGTCATCATCATTGCACCCCGAACATGTCCGTAGGTGTTCAGATCCCCTCCTCTGCAAGTCCCGCAGCGACTGACCGACTCCAGTTCTGTGTTGGTTGATTAGTCTTCTTACACGCCCACAAAGTTTCTTATTTCTGGCTGTGCCCATCTTAACTCACATCTCATGATATCCGCCCGATCCACTGGTTGACCGTCCTCAACAATATCGCAACTAGCCAGCCTGTCCGCTCGTTCATTTCCCCCTACTCCGGCATGTCCTGGGACGTAGACAAAGATGACCTTACGTATTTTTGACTTCTGCAATGACTCTACCCATTGCATACGCACAGTGCCCGCCTCCACTTTTCATATCATGCTTATCGAATCACTCAGTATACAGGCCGGGGTGTAGTCTTGTGACTCAACCAGATGACTGCCTTGGTCACTGCCATCATCTCCATCGTCATTCTACTCGTAGAATTACGTGATTTTGCAGCGTGTATAAAAAAAAATAGGATAGAACTTCGTATATTCTACATTTCCTAATTTGGATCGCGACGTTTAGGCTATCAGCTTTTTCTACTCATCAAGTAGGTAAAAGAAGGTCATCAAGTTTGCTGTCTCCACGAAATGGTGTACGGAAGATTGATCACTGATGCCTCTTCAAATAATGATATATTGTCTGAGCACGAAGCGTGTTACTCCATCAAGTGATTAAAGGCTACGTGTGTTACTCCATCAAGTGATTAAAGGCTACGTGTGTTACTCCATCAAGTGATTAAAGGCTACGTGTGTTACTCCATCAAGTGATTAAAGGCTACGTGTGTAACTCCACCAAGTGATTAAAGGCTACGTGTGTTACTCCATCAAGTGATTAAAGGCTACGTGTGTTACTCCACCAAGTGATTAAAGGCTACGTGTGTTACTCCATCAAGTGATTAAAGGCTACGTGTGTTACTCCATCAAGTGATTAAAGGCTACGTGTGTTACTCCACCAAGTGATTAAAGGCTACGTGTGTTACTCCACCAAGTGATTAAAGGCTACGTGTGTTACTCCATCAAGTGATTAAGGGCTACGTGTGTTACTCCACCAAGTGATTAAAGGCTACGTGTGTTACTCCACCAAGTGATTAAAGGCTACGTGTGTTACTCCATCAAGTGATTAAAGGCTACGTGTGTTACTCCACCAAGTGATTAAAGGCTACTTGTGTTACTCCACCAAGTGATTAAAGGCTACGTGTGTTACTCCATCAAGTGATTAAAGGCTACGTGTGTTACTCCATCAAGTGATTAAAGGCTACGTGTGTTACTCCATCAAGTGATTAAAGGCTACGTGTGTTACTCCACCAAGTGATTAAAGGCTACGTGTGTTACTCCACCAAGTGATTAAAGGCTACGTGTGTTACCTCGTCAATAAATAGCAGATAGTACGGACATTTCACATTAGGAGAATGGAGAGTTGATTATCTAAATAAATAAAATAGTTCATAAAGGTCTTCTACATAAATATTTACAGTAACAGTCATCATGATGATGACGATGATAATAATGATGATGATAAAAATAACAATTATAATAATGATGAAAACGAACGTTTTGGGGATAATCTTGATAACCAACTGTAGAGACCTTGAATTGTTAAATGCTATTTTTACAATTGAAATAACGAATTCAAGCCAGGGAATGCACACTCAGTAGTGGACTATGTGGGGACATTCAATTTGTCATTTAACAGGAAAGCATAAAACATAAAAACCGCGCAAAAAAAACTATACACAACGACTTAGAGACTATTCTCTCTCATTGTAACAGTTTAGAGACTATTCTCTCTCATTGTAACAGTTTAGAGACTATTCTCTCTCATTGTAACAGTTTAGAGACTATTCTCTCTCATTGTAACAGTTTAGTTTAGCCAAACAAAATTGTAAACTGGAAAAACAGATTAAACTGTGCGAGATCCGCCATCAGAACTAGTTTTCGTGAAAATAAAAGAAGACCGGAAATAAAGTCATCGTCAGAACAATCCGCTGACTCCGGATGTAATCATCTTTAAGAAGTAGAAGACGGTGTGGCTGAATAGTTAAAGTTCAAGGTGGTATAGTTAAGGATTTTCATTGGTTGTTTCATAACACGTGATCTGGCCTGTGTTTCCTCTGTGTGACTAGTACTGTGAGTTCAAGGTTTATAATTAGTCAGCATGCTCCAGATCTTTGTTGGCCCTTATTGCTAAAATTTGTATTTGAGTCGAATCGGGTGTTTTTTTTTAAAATATATTTTTGTGTTTGTTCATTGCTTCACTTTCTTGTATTTGATAAATTAATTGTTAGAGAATGTGTTTTTGTGTAATTTTAGTTGACAGGTTTTGCGTATTTTAGTGGATATTAAATATGTAGGTGTTTCTGTGGTTGCAGTTAATATGTTCTTATTTTAGTGGTTGCCATTAATGTTATTAACACCATATTCCCTATACGCCACTTGTCGTGACGGGGTTATTTACTTTTTTACTTTTATTAATGTTATTACACTTGTGTGCTTGTTACTGTTATAAACTTTTTTTGCACCCGAGTGTTGTTTTTAAAAAAATGAATTTGTATTATTTTGGTGGGTTTGAATACGATTGGACACATTTGATGGATTTTGTATTTGTTGGTATAGATGAAAATTGTTGGTATTTCTGTAGATAATTTTGATGGTGGATTTTGTATTTGTTGGTATAGATGAACATTTTTAGTATTTCTGTAGATAATTTTGATAGATTTTGTGTTTCATATATTATTGTTATTTTTATATGAATAGATAATGGTGGTAGATTATGTGTCTGTTGTCTATTGATGATATAATTTGTATTTACGAGTTTTGACAGATTTTATGCTTGTGTGATTACTGTTGGTAGATGCTGTGTTTGAGTGGATTGTGTTGCCTAAATATGTGTTTGTGTGGTTTCCTTTAGTAGGTTGTGTATTCTAGTGGTTAATATTAATACAATTTGGGTTCATGTGGTGATTTTTTGGTAGGCTTTTGTTTATGATTAGTTAATTTTCATGGATTCCCCGTGTTATTTTTTTTTTATTGTCAGTAGGATTTGTATAAGAATGTTGAGAATACCATGCACAGCTAAGAGTAATGAGAACGTTCTGAAAGAGGCCAAAACAAGGAGAGATAATTTCCAATATTAGGAAGATACAATCATCATTTTGTGGCCATGTAATGAGAAGAGAACAGCTGCAAGGTATGATTGATTGCTCACTGTTTGGTTATGAGTTTGTATGGTGGCGTATGATTGATTGCTCAGTGTTTGGTTATGAGTTTGTATGGTGGCGTATGAATGATTGCTCAGTGTTTGGTTATGAGTTTGTGTGGTGGCGTATGATTGATTGCTCAGTGTTTGGTTATGAGTTTGTATGGTGGCGTATGATTGATTACTCAGTGTTTGATTATGAGTTTGTATGGTGGCATATGATTGATTGCTCACTGTTTGGTAATGATTTTGTATGGTGGCCTATGATTGATTGCTCACTGTTTGGTAATGATTTTGTATGGTGGCCTATGATTGATTGCTCAGTGTTTGGTAATGATTTTGTATGGTGGCCTATGATTGATTGCTCACTGTTTGGTAATGATTTTGTATGGTGGCCTATGATTGATTACCCATTGTTTGGTTATGAGTTTGTATGGTGGCCTATGATTGATTACTCACTGTTTGGTTATGAGTTTGTATGGTGGCCTATGATTGATTGCTCACTGTTTGGTTATGAGTTTGTATGGTGGCCTATGATTGATTACCCATTGTTTGGTTATGAGTTTGTATGGTGGCCTATGATTGATTACTCACTGTTTGGTTATGAGTTTGTATGGTGGCATATGATTGATTGCTCACTGTTTGGTTATGAGTTTGTATGGTGGCCTATGATTGATTGCTCACTGTTTGGTTATGAGTTTGTATGGTGGCCTATGATTGATTACCCATTGTTTGGTTATGAGTTTGTATGGTGGCCTATGATTGACTGTTGAGTGTTTGGTTATGAGTTTGTATGGTGGCGTATGATTGACTGTTCAGTGTTTAGTTATGAGTTTGTATGGTGGCGTATGATTGACTGCTCACTGTTTTGTTATGAGTTTGTATGGTGGCCTATGATTGACTGTTCAGTGTTTGGTTGTGAGTTTGTATGGTGGCGTATGATTGACTGTTCAGTGTTTGGTTATGAGTTTGTATGGTGGCGTATGATTGACTGTTCAGTGTTTGGTTATGAGTTTGTATGGTGGGGTATGATTAACTGCTCACTGTTTGGTTATGAGTTTGTATGGTGGCCTATGATTGACTGTTCAGTGTTTGGTTATGAGTTTGTATGGTGGCTAGTGATTGACTGTTCAGTGTTTGGTTATGAGTTTGTATGGTGGCCTATGATTGACTGTTCAGTGTTTGGTTATGAGTTTGTATGGTGGCGTATGATTGACTGTTCAGTGTTTGGTTATGAGTTTGTATGGTGGCGTATGATTGACTGTTCAGTGTTTGGTTATGAGTTTGTATGGTGGCGTATGATTGACTGTTCAGTGTTTGGTTATGAGTTTGTATGGTGGCGTATGATTGACTGTTCAGTGTTTGGTTATGAGTTTGTATGGTGGCTAGTGATTGACTGTTCAGTGTTTGGTTATGAGTTTGTATGGTGGCGTATGATTGACTGTTCAGTGTTTGGTTATGAGTTTGTATGGTGGCGTATGATTGACTGTTCAGTGTTTGGTTATGAGTTTGTATGGTGGCTAGTGATTACAAGTTTTATACTTTCACATCTTTATTTGTTACGGAGACCTTTGACTGTCTTGTTGCTTTTCTTCCTTCCATAGCAGGTTTTAATTTATTTGTATTTTTGTCATTCTTGGTGAATTATGTTTGTTCTTACCAAAGTTCTTGGTAATGATAATTTTTTGCTTTTATATTTCTGTTTCTTTCCTTCCTCAATTACCTTTTATCACTGAGGGAAGCTATAGTTTGTGATATTTTGCTTTTTAGTTGGCCTCTGCTGTTATGCTTCCTAATTAAAAAAAAAACAAAAATACCATCAATCCAACATTTTCGTGGTCAGTCCTTGGATTTGTGGTTATCGCAACATTTATTGAAGGTTCGCTGTGTTTTGATTTTTCTGTTTTTATCATGTTGCCATAACAATTGCGTATGTTGTCTCTTTATGTATCCATTAGCAGAAATTACTTCTGTCCTTTTTCATACCTTTTAACTTCGATCTTGTCTCTCACGCTATATCTTATTATGAATTTAACATATTTCATTTCGGTAGTGGTTATTTTTCTTACTGTTCTCAGTCTAGAGTCCAGGTCAGGTACAACGTTGGAATACAGATTTTGTTGTAGATTCAACGTGTTTTTACTAGTAGTTTATATACTTCCTCAGCAGTTTCTTTTCAGATTTATTGTTAGTGTGGTTTTGTGTGTGTGTTATGGTACATTAGTTGTATGTCTGCACAAATGAATTTTTTTCTTTGACATTGTGTTTGTCTGTCTGCTTTTGGTGTAAATAAAACCTACTTATTACTATCTCTTCTTCTAATCTTTTTTCCGCAAAATGATTTGCACCTTTTAATATTAATGTGTGTGGGTTTTTTTTTATGATACGTGATACATGATGAATTGTGTATCTACACAGTTGGAATTTTTCTTTGACATTGTGTTTGTCTGTCTGCTTTACAGATTGGAACCTACATATTACTATTTCTTCTTGTAATCTTTTTTCCGCAAAAGGATCCCCCCCCCCAAAAAAAAAAAAAAAAAAAAAAAGTAAATAAATAAATAAATAAAATAAAATTAAAATTAATTATTTGTTTTCTTTATTCCTTCTTATTTTTTTCTTTTCCTTTCATTCTAATCCAATAATCCTCTTTAAAGTTTGAGCATCGTACACTTCTTATTTTTCAATCATCTCTATTTGTAATTACACATTATTTGCTCAAGATGTCAAGGCCAATGCATTCATAACTTTATATTTCAATTTCCCCTCCAGTTTGTCTTATCTTTTTTTATCCTCTCCTTTGTCTTACACATTGCTAACGACGAGAACATTTTATGTACAGAAAGGAAATGTGCTACAAAACGATCATTTTTTGTGTGTGATTTTTTTTCGACATTCTTTCTTTCTGTCGGTCCTTTCTTATCTCTTTCATTCCGTCTTTCTTTCTTTCTTTTTCTTTCTGTCTTTCATTCTTACTTTCTGTCCTTTCTTTTTCTTCAGTTGTCATTTAGAGTGGAGGAATGAAATAGTTTCGAACATTTTATTGTTTTTTTTTTTATTGGCATCTGCTGCCGTTGTTTCCTAGTTTTTCTAATCATTCATAAATCTCTCTTTATCGTGTTCAGCTCTGAGCTGCTATTCTCCTAGCAATTTTTGCAGGCTTGGTGTGACGTATTTTTATATTCCTTTCTACATGGCCAAAACGATTTTTATTAAAAAAACCCAGGAAATATAGACTTTTTCTTCATTCTTCATTGCAGAATATATCTCTCAATTTGCTCCTTGTAAGCGCGTGTAACAGCTTTCATTTCTTCGGTGGTTCTTCTAATACTAGTAACATCATCATTATTATCATCAAGTACCATGCTGCAGGCGTAGGCGATCATGTCGAGCCACAACTTTCGATCTTGCCATTTATTTATCATTTATGTTGTTGACCTTCTGCCAAGCCATTCTCTTAAACTGTCTGGTATCTTTTCTCTTTGCTTCCCTCAATCTCTTCGTCCCTCAACTTTCCCAGTTGTCACAATATATTTCAGCTGTTCCCTTCTCATTACATGACCAAAAATGAATGATTATTATGATATTGGTAATTATGATATTTATATTATATTATATTATATTATATTATATTATATTATATTATATTATATTATATTATATTATATTATATTATATTATATTATATTATATTATATTATATTATATTATATTATATTATATTATATTATATTATATTATATTATATTATATTATATTATATTATATTATGTCATATCATATTATATCATATCACATCACATTATATCATATTATGTTATGTTATGTTAAGTCATGTTTAATTATATTATATGTTATATTATGCTATAGGTTTAAACATTTCAATGAAAATTTCTTTAAATGAAAATTTAATATTTCTCACTGGGACGATATTCATGAAAATTTAAAAAACAACTGGAGCTTTTATGATTTTTTTTTTAAATGTCAGAAATAGATGCGAGAAGATACATTAAGAAATGGACTGAACTAATTTCACAATAACACAGTCTGTGGGACGTAATGTAAGACATTTTCGTTCCACTTCTCTTTCTAAAATTAATTCTAGAAGCAGACTCCAGGAAATCAATTTACAATCTTCTATACTTGTGGCTTCCCACTTTCGTGATTTTTTTTAGGCCATTTCACTTTGACTCCATCCAGGAATTCTTCCGAATGTTGACAGACTTAATAGTGAAAGAATGATGAAAACAAGAAAAGGCGTGGTTCGCCAAAGCCTTATATGCGACACTCAGGGACTGTTGTGTTTCAGTCACACTTTGTCTTTTTCTGAGAGTGGCACTTTAGTTATAATCTTTACTTTTTGCATAATTTATGTAGAAGGGTGTCCAGAATGACAACTACACTCCACTCAAACTTATCATTGGTATTTTATAGAAGTGGTTTCAACTTTTGAATCAACACACAAAAAGTACAATTTTTGGTTAAAATCAATATGCACTAATTTGTGTAATAATGATGATTTAGTAATTAATGATAGTATCAAAATTATCAAAGATGACAACTGTGAGAGTTTCGGGAGATGCAATATTCCATTTTTAACAACAATTGTTTAGGTATTTTAAAATACAAAGTTTCTAGTCCCTTTCAGTGTATAATAGATGTATGTGTATTTTCTGTAGCCTGTAGAAATGTGGTTTTACAGAGGAATGTTGAGAGTACCATGGACAGCTAAGAAGAGTAATGAAGATGTTCTGCGAGAGGCCAAAGCAAAAAGAGAGCTAATTTCCAATATTAGGAAGAAACAATCATCATTTTTTGGCGATGTTATGAGAAGAGAACAACAGGAATATAGTGTAACAACTGGACAAATTGAGGGACGAAGAGATAGAGGAAAGCAAAGAGAAAATATACCAGACAGCTTAAGAGAATGGCTTGGCATAAGGTCAACAACAGAAATTATAAATAACTGCCGAGATCAAAAATTGTGGAGAGACATGATCACCTACGCCAGAAGGCCCGGTACTTGATGATGATGATGAATAAGAAGAGAACAGCTGGAATATATTGTAACAACTGGGAAATTTGAGGGACGAAGAGATAGAGGAAAGCAAAGAGAAAAGATACCAGACAGCTTAAGAGAATGGCTTGTCATAAGGTCAACAACAGAAATTATAAATAACTGTCGAGATCAAAAATTGTGGAGAGACATGATCTCCTACGCCAGCATGCCCAGTACTTGATGATGATGTGTATTTTATCTTAGTGAGAAGACATCACAGATCAAATCAACTAGAGTAGCAGTGACAAAGAACTGTCTTTAGGACATTTGATCATCTGCACATTTTGGGATAAATGTGCAAGCACTGAATTGTTTCTTGGCTTAATTTGGTTTCATATGTGCTATATAGAGCCAGTGGAAGTAAATCATGGACAGTCTTTCTTCTTCTTCTCTTTCCTCACTTCCTCTTGGACCGGTTGGGGTATCAAGTGAGCCACAAAGTTCTGGTTCTCGCCCTTTTGGCGGCTTAACTCATTGTTAAATGATGTCATTCTAACGTTTCTGTCTGTCCTTCTTACTCTGGCACTGCCTCTTGCTCTTCTCCCTTCTTCTCTTTTAATATATACTTTGTATGGTAAGGACCTGTGTGTTACCGGGGTCTCATTATGAGTAAAGAATAGTGACACTGTGATCTTCCAAGCATGTTGTAAGAGGCGACTAAGGAGGTTGATCGATGGCTTGACAAGCTGTCATTGTAAAAACTATTGTTATGGAAACAGAGCCATAGATTTTAGAAGCAGTGATCTCTGCAATATGTGCCATTTTGGCACGCTAGGTTTCTGTTTTTGAGATTGTGGTTCTGCCCTATGTGCCGTCTACGGCTCGAAAGGACAATAGATAGAAAGATGGTAAGGAACTGCATGAATTCTTTCTAGATGAACAAACCAGTTAATTTGTTGTTTCTATATGTAGCTTAGGATTGCTCAATGCCTACTTTTTCTTTTAAAATATAATTTCTGATTCTGTCTTTTCTGGTTACTCCAAGCGCTTTTCCCAGGCGTCTCATGTGTGTGGTGACTAGAGTTCTTTTTATGTTTAGTCTTAACTGACACTGTTTTGTATTGGTAATACAATATTGGAATGGATATACTCTGTTTAAAATGTCTCTTGGTGGCAATAGGTATTGTTTTGTATTGAAATAAAGGAGATTGCTTTCCCAATATTTGGTTTGTATCATGGGCAGTAGACAAACAAATAAAAAGAAGATTAGATGCCACAGAGATGTGATTTCACAGGAAAACGTTTAGAGTTCCCTGGACAGTCAAAAAGACCAACAAAGAAATTTCTTATAGGGCAACAAATAAAGACAATGAGTTTTGTTTTCCTGCATATCAGGAAAAGAGAAATGGTGTAGTACTCTGTTACAACTGACAAAATACAAGGAAAGAGAGATCGCGTACGACAAAGAAAAATGATACTAGATAACTTGGTGTCGTGGCACGGTAAACAAAGTGGTCACTAAGGAAATAATCCTGGCTAGGAGTGATATATAGTTTATTTGCTTACTTAGCTGTTTATGCGCGCTTGTGTTTGTGTGTGTGTGTGTGTGTTATCCACTCTTCCTGCTTAAGGCCTATTGCACCGAAACGTCGTACGATTTTATTATCCTTCATTCGCGTAAAGCTGTTACGATACCTTTTATTTCTTTTTCTCCCAATAAATTCTCCCTTAGGATATCAAGAAAAACACAATAAAAAAGGCTTCTATTAAATTGAAAAAAGTTAACAGTTGAAGATCGACACGCATTCAAAACTAATGGTGCTTAATTAAGAGCTGCTTACAATCAATGCTAGTGTATAGCTTTGAAATATAGGAAACATCAAGACTGTTATTATTTCAAACATTCTCAATGATACAAGTTCTTATTCTCGTAATATTTTGGCCAAGCATAATTATCAACGAAGAACTTTTTAACAAGCACAATAAAAATTATGACTGAGTGATACCTGCTTCATTACATTCATTACAGTAAAATGGGCGTTGTAATGAGAATGAAAAATAAGTTATATAAAAAGTAGTAGTGGTAGTAGTAGTGGCAACAGCATGAGTAGTAGTAGTAAAAGTGGTAGCAATAGTAATATCACTTACAACAGTAGTAGTATTTGTATTGTAGGTAATACTACTACAATATTTTTTTGTAATTGTAGTAGTAGCACATACAGTATTAAAAGTAGTTATTGTAGGAGAAGTAGTACAGCAGTTAAAGTAATAGTTGTAGCAGTATTAACAGCAGTAACATTAATTTTAATAGCAATATTAAAAGTGTGTGTTCGTCTGACAAGATAAATGTTAAAATTATTCACACCTTGCATTATTGGGTATTGGAATTCGTTTTTTTTTTTTTTTGTTATGTCATGCTTGGTATATTTTATATTCCACTTAAAAAAGACTAACAAGGAAATCCTCAAAGAGGCCAACACAAAAGAGAGCTCCAACGAAATATCAGAAAGAATCAATCAACATGTTTCGAGCACTTCATGAGAAGAATAAAGTTGGAATACTTGGTTACAACTGGCAAAATACATTCAAACATAGATCGTGGACGACAAAGAGAGAAAATACTATAGTTATTTCAGAAATTTGTGCCCTCAGAGTTTTATAATTATCTCGGAAACTGTTTGATGAATTTCTGTAATTCTTTTCGTGAAATCTTACTTTTTCACCGACTTTCGGTCATGCATTTAGGAAAGATTTTTGCTTATTTGAGGTATATACAAATATTATTTTCTTGCTTGTCCTAAATTTTAGGATTTTACAATACCCACATTTGTTGTAATCAACTCACCATCTAAAAAGGTAAATTTCAAGTGATCTCCACACAATCTTAGCACCGTCTCGCACTCGTAACTTGTAATACCTAAGACACTCCGAGGTTGTTTTTTTTTTTTTTTTTGGTCATTTCATTTCCGGTTTCTTGTTAAATCGGTTCAGATGCGTATTTTGACAAAATATTTACTATTAATGTATATTCCTTTATATGTGATAATTTGTAAGCTGTTGTGAAGGGGTAATTTGATGTTTAAAACCATGAAGAGTTTAAAGTGTAAATTCATCACAATGCAAAAGGTAACTGTTATTGTATCGGCTCTTTTGCAAGGAATCTAAAATGGGCAGGTGATATTACCATATAAAAAAAAAACCCAGAAAACAGAACACGGGCAGCTCTAAATATAGATAGATTATCTTTCAATCGATGGATAGGACAGAACTTTGACTCTGTTGAGACGACGGTTTTGAAAATGTTTGAAACGAATAAACGTGTTACACTGCGCAAACTTAAAGTTTGATTGCAATTAGAATGTGATATTGAGATGTCAAAGACGACTCTTTGGAAGATCGTAAGATGCGTTGGTTTCACTTTTCGAAAATCTGCTAGTGGTAGAAATATTGTTTGTGCAAAACCACATCTGATAGCTGCCCGAAGCAAATACATGTAGCAGATCCGTGAGCGACGAATGGAAGGCTACGATATAGTATATTTGGATGAAACATGGGTCAATGCTCATCATACATATGAGAAAGAATGGCAATCAGTCGACAGAGAAAGTAAAAGAAGCATTCCCAGCAGCAAAGGACAACGCTTTATATCGGTACATGCTGGCAGTAGAGAGAATGGTCTTGTTAATGACACACAACTTATTTTTCAATCTAAGTCTACAGACAATAGGGACTACCACACTGAAATAAATGGACGAATTTTCAGAGACTGGATAGAGAACACTCTACTCCTCACTCTGGATAGACCTTCATGTCTTGTAATGGACAACGCATCCTATCATAATGCGGTAGAATTGGAGGACAAAGTTCCTAATTCGTCAAGCACAAAAGATCAATTCATCACATGGCTTAGAAAATAAAATGTTTCCTTTCAAAACACCCAGTTAAAACTAGAGTTGTTGCAACTTATTAAACAAACAAAGAAGACAAAGTTATGTCAAATTGATAAAATAATTGCAAAGTATGGCCACACATCTCATCACCTCCCACCTTATCTTTCGCACCTCAACGCAATAGAACGTGTGTGGGCTAAAGTCAAAGCGCAAGTTGCAGAACATAACAAATGTTTAAAATGTGTGATGTTAAAGAATTG
The DNA here is from genome assembly GCA_032433765.1 of Megaustenia siamemsis. Classification (NCBI taxonomy): domain Eukaryota; kingdom Metazoa; phylum Mollusca; class Gastropoda; order Stylommatophora; family Ariophantidae; genus Megaustenia; species Megaustenia siamemsis. The sequence goes on along the minus strand of JAVIAB010000073.1, from coordinate 19,634,860 downwards.
ACGTGATGCCCTCTCAACGATAGACATTGAATACTGGAGAAAATGTGACGACCATGTGCTCAGAGAAGAGGAACAATACTGGAGAAAATGTGACGACCATGTGCTCAGAGAAGAGGAACAATACTGGAGAAAATGTGACGACCATGTGCTCAGAGAAGAGGAACAATACTGGAGAAAATGTGACGACCATGTGCTCAGAGAAGAGGAACAATACTGGAGAAAATGTGACGACCATGTGCTCAGAGAAGAGGAACAATACTGGCAACAGGATGGATTGCAGTTTGCCCAACCGATAACAGTTGTTAACCTCTTAGAGACTTCTGATTCGGAATGACATATGTATGACATGTGCACATTTTTTTTAATGATACTCTTACTATTTGCTGACTATGTGTGTTTGATGTTCTGGTCGTTCCATATATTTTGTTGATGACACGCCTGCTATTTGGCGAATATGTGTTTTTTCATACTTCAAAGTTTACCTATCTCTATGACAAAGATGTAAAATCAAATGAAAAATGTTGCCCTCTTCAAAGTGATACAGATACGACTTTGGCTTGTATTGTTAGAAAATTAACATAATTTACGGTAAAATCTAATGTTTAGGGCACGCGGTTTGATATTTTCCTAAAATTATATAACAAAAAACAATTTGTGCAAAATTCAGACTACCATTGTACTTAAATGTAATTAAATCTGAAGGTCGGTGAAAAATTAAATTTCATGAAAAAGAATTACAAAAATTCATCAAACAGTTTCCGAGATAACAGATCAACTCTGTGGGCATCAATTTGTGAACGAACTAAAGATAGCTTGATGTCATGGCATGGAAAACAATCATCAAAATAATTGATACAATGCACTGTGTATTGAAGATTGTGGAAGGACATATTCGTTTACGCTAACCGGTATGGCACATGATAATGATGATATCCCACTTACCGCCCTCTCACTTATACAGTGTCTATAGGGAGCACAGACGAGAACATAAAATGCTTTCACTTAAGACTGAAAGCTGGATCCTGAAAGTGCCACGCTTGAACAGCTAATGTAATGCTGTATAATGGCTCTAAGATGTTTGTTTATTCCTTTACCATTTATATTTCCATAAATTGACTCGTCAATGGAGAGCTGGCTTTAGAAACTTGCACAATCAAGGCAATTTACAATCAAGATAGTGATTCACATGAATTGCTATTTAACAGAATTCACTGGAAATTTTCCAATTAAATCGCTTGTTTAGTTCCGAGTTTGCTGTTGCTTTTTGTGTCTTTTGGTGGTATGTTTTTATCTCATTATCTCGTTTGTCATAGCTTTTCCCTCTGGTCCATTTCCTCTCTTATCTCCCCTCTCCTAATCTCGCCATCATTTTCTCCGCATATCACTATCAATCATTATTCGCCGTTCTCCGTTTTCATTATCTATCTTCTTATTTATTCTATATTACTTTTTCCCTATATTCATCATCTTTCTGTAAACATCATCCTAATTTACTCTTATTTTTACTCTACCTCCGTCTTTTTTTTTTACTTTTCCTTGTGTTCTCTCTCTCTCTATCATTATCTCTCCCTGTCAAGTTTCTCTCCTCAATCTCATAATTCCTTCACCCGTTCTTCTCTCCCACTGTCTCTCATTAACTCGAACGGGAACACAAAGGCTGAAAAATTTCTTCGTGAAATGATATAATTAGTCCTCAGATATGAAATCTGCCTGGAAGCTGATAAATATTTCCAAACTCATCGCGTAAGAAGACGTTTCGGCGTTGCTGAAACCATTGACATGAGAGTGAAGGTTTATAGATTTAGCTTGTTGGCGTCGGGTTAGGCAAATTACAGACCTCCTCAGTAAAAGTAAAGTAAAGTGCCCCCGTCACGCCAAATGGCGTATATGGAATATGGTGTTAGTGACCGTATATTTTACAGACATGATTGTTGGGGTAATGTGGTCGGTATTACGCCCGTGCCGCTTTACTTTCCTAGAAAAAAATCCGGTACCAATTAAAGACTGGGTGAACCAAGAAACCGTCTATTGGGATCGAATCCTACCTCTTGTCCTTTGTAGTCCAGTTCACTAACCACTGAGATATCGTCACTTCATATATATATATATATATATATATATATATATATATATATATATATACATATATATATTGACGTACGATACATGACTGTAGAACAGATTTTGCTAGCAGGCACGAGACTAGATGATGACGACAATGATGATGATGATAATGATGTAATAAGTTATACCATAATGAAATGAAGTTAACTTTTATATATTCCCATCATGTTTCCGTCATCAACTCTCATAAAATCCTTCTATATAGCGCATGAAGCAAAGATTAGGATCTGTTCGCAATGCACTTTCATTTTCTAAAAGTTTTGTTCATAGTATATACATAAATTACGCCGTTGTCCTTGATTTATGCAAAACTACATTACTTTTTTGTTAACGTGTTAAACATTAAAGTTTGCCAGCCAGGAATGTGTTCTAACAAGGATAACTCTCATAAGATTTGTAATGTCCCTTACCTTATAAATAGTTTCTGCTGTAATGTTATACTCGTCTGCTTGCCGTTGAATAAACGTGACTCGATTCCATTTAAAGAGTTTGAGAATGGACACCACGCTGCCTGATATCTGGGAATCTGTCGGCTTTGTCCTGGCGAATGTCGGATACAGCCTCTTGTTACTGACTTCAGCGTCGGTACAGTACTGAAATAAAGGCACGCGGAACATATTTATAATATTTATTTTTATTATAACCTACAAGTTACACGCAAGTCAAAATATATATAAAATATTTACAAAATGTAGAATAATTTGAAAAGAAAACAAACGATAAAGTTTTAAAACAACAGAAAATAATAAGAGAACTACTAAATACAATTAAGACAAGACAAATTAAATTTTTGAGGCATGTTAAAAGACACAACAGCCTACTAAAAGTAATATTGGAAGGAAAAATACAAGGTAAAAGAGGCAGAGGTAGACCAAGACTAACATAGACGAGTAACATCAAAAGATGGACAAGTCAATCTATGACAGCCTGCACCATCAAAGCAAGAAACATAGTAGAATGGCGATCCATGGTAGCCAACCTTCGTTGCGGAGAAGGCACTCGATGATGATGATGAGAATAATTTGATAAATAATGAGTTGTTGTTGACGGATTGCTGCGAGTTGATGCGAGCAGATTGTCCTTTGACTCATAAGATGTGGCGGGTCGTAATGGCTTTCTTGACATTGCCGGCTCTTACTGGAGAAGTTGGACTTCGTCTGTCCCAGGATGCGCTCTATACTTAAACTCAAAGGAGTTTAGCTTCTAATGAATTTAGCTTCTAGTGAGTTTAAATTCTAATTAGATTACATTCAAACGAATTTAGCTTCTAATGAGTTTTACTTGTAATGAGTTTAGCTTCTAATGTAATTAAATTCAAATGATTTTAGCTTCTAACGAGTTTTACGTCTGATGAGTTTTACTTCTAATCAGATTTACTTCTAATGAGCTTTACTTCTAATGAGTTTACATTTTAATAACGACTGCAGACTTTAACTCCTGCCGTTGTTGGCTATTTTATTTTTTTTTAAATTAAGCTTAAAAGTAGTAGTTGTTATTTGTCGTTGAAATCATTATTGCTGTTATAAGTGTTTTAGGAAATCGACAAATGCAAATTAACAGGCAAGAACTGTGTGTGATATATTGATATAATACTTATATGTGCGACCCAAAAATACATATATTTTATGTATAAATAAAACAGATCTAATATTTACACAAATACAAATACAACAACACTCATTAAACATATACATTAACTACACACATTAAACAAATGCAACAATTACGCTCATTAATCAAATACAACAACAACACTCATTAATCAAACACAACAACATTCATTAAACAAATACAAAAACTACACTCATTAAACAGAAACAACAACTATACCCATTAAACAAATACAACAACTACATTCATTAAATAAATACAACTACACTCATTATTAAATAAATACAACAGTTACACTCATTAGATAAATACAAATACAACAACTACACTCAATAAACAGATACAACAACTATACTCATTAAATAAATACAACTACACTCATTATTAAATAAATACAACTACACTCATTATTAAATAAATACAACTACACTCATTATTAAATAAATACAACAACTACACTCATTAAACAGATACAACAACTATACTCATTAAATAAATACAACTACACTCATTATTAAATAAATACAACTACACTCATTATTAAATAAATACAACTACACTCATTATTAAATAAATACAACAACTACACTCAATAAACAGATACAACAACTATACTCATTAATAAATACAACTACACTCATTATTAAATAAATACAACTACACTCATTATTAAATAAATACAACAACTACACTCATTAAACAAATACAACTACAAGTTTTTTGCACGAAGAAAACAACTAGAGAAATTAGAGAATATTGCCGTGGCGTGTTCCATAAATACATTTCCTCTACTACCCACCAAACGATATAAGCCAGCCATCTTGGGGAAAAATGAACAAAAATGTTTGCCAAAGCACACACTCAGACACGCACAAATAGACACCCACACAGTTACACAAAAAGGTTATTTAAATCCACCTACTTTTCAACCAATGGTTCGTCGTCCTATATATCGCCATTTTGGAAATATTTTAATAAAAACGCTGAGTGTTCATTCACCAAATATAAACACGCCTCATGGCTTAATATCCGATCTGAAATGATTAGTTCTCTCTTCAGAAAAAAAAAACAATTGTTCTGTTATGAAGTATGTAGTTTTTTTTAGACTATGAGTATGAATTATCTTGAAAAATTATCTAGTTCAGGATCAAGGTTGATCATGTGATCTATCTCATTGATTATTTTTTAGATTGTATATAAATGTATAAAACTGAAGTTGTAAACACAATGAGGTAAACATTATCAAGAGTCATCGATGTCTAATTAATGTAATTTCTTTACTTAAACACTGCTGGACATGATTTGTAAGAGTTTATGAGTTCGTCTTATTTTCACATAAATTCACATATAAAAATGAGAATATAAGATATATGAAGCCCTGCGACTAAGTTTCTAAATTGTTACAATTGAGTTATGGGTCAAAGCAAAGAAATACATATAAATGCATAAAAATCAGAAACTGCTTTAAAGCTAATAAGGAGAAATGGAAAAAAAATTATAGAAAAAAACGGTATGGTTAAAGCTTTACGTAATAAGTGGACGACACAAAATAGAACAGCGTTTCGGCACAATAGGCCTTCAGCATGAACATAAATACATTATACTCACATGTTTATTTAAAGTAATAAATAATAAAATATAATAATTTCGAACTAGAGTGAAAAATAAAACGAATAAAATCTACCCTGCACTCAGCACTGTGGCCAGAAGGAAAATGAAATTTAGTGCGCATGGGGTAAGTGAACGTGCATGCAAGTGAACATATAGCAGGCATAAGTTCCCACACACAGGTCAGTGTGCATACACAAAGAGCCAAAAAAAAAAACAGACCAGAAGCATACAGGGTACCAGAGAGGAGGAAATATTGTGATGTCGTAGAGTGGTTGGTAAGAGATATAGGAGAACGGCCGAAGTATTGCTGACCACACTGCCCATGACTAGCCCTCTCGAATGACAACGAAAAACACGTCTCATATGCACTCGGGCACGTTAAAGAACCACTCACTGTTTAAAGTCGGAAAGAGCAGGCCAAAAATGGTTGGTGCTCGCTCAAAATTGTTAAGTAAATCTCCTCATTCTGAAGACCAAAATGTGCGGCATCTGATATCGAAACTTTTCCATCAACTAGCGGCACAACACATCATCGCCTACTTAATGGATGAACACAGAGAAGAAGGAGAAGAAGAGGAAGAAGTAGTAGATGAAGTATAGAGCATTCATTACAACGAATGCAGTATCCTTTCCACAACTCCTTTTTCCCAGGCCAGGTCTTTTCGATGTTGGATAGCTCACAGTCAGCGCCTTTAATCTGTCGAACTAACGATCTAGAATAGATGTTCACAGACAACTCTTGCGAAATGAGTTGACCCGTGTCGGGTAGACAATTTACATTTATGACTTTATTTGTGGGACTTTATACTTCAACATGGCGGAGTCTAGCGCGATGATTCATTGGTTGAAAACTAGTTCAGACTAATGTACGCGCGCGTGTGTGCACGTGCGTTTTCGTTTGCATTAATTTGTTCGTCAACAGATTAGTGTCGTGATGTCTGGACTGCAGTTGGGGAATTTCCAATTGACTATTTTGTGGAAAATGTAGCCGGAATGGTGGAAAATGTAGTCGGAATAGTTATGGAAAATGTAGAATATTTGTTGAAAATATAGTAGGAATAATTAGATAAAATGTAGTGGAATATTTGTGGAAAATATTGTGGATGTATTAGTAGAAATATGGAAGTATTTATTCACAATATGATAGTAGTATTTGTGGAAAATATTAGGTGGGCATTTGTGACATAAAATACTGGGAGTATTATGGAAAGTAGTGTGGGAGGTTTTGTGGAAAATATTATGGAAATTATTCTACGAACAATTTCAGAAAATTATGGGCAATTTTGTAGAAAACAAGATGAGAGTATTTGTTGAAAAAAATATAGGGATATAAGTGGATGATTAGTTGAGACTTAAGTTTCATTGTTAGAAGTTTTATAGAAAATGAATTGAAAATATTTATTTTAAGTAGTGGGAATATTTTTTTTCATAGACAACTTTGCTATGATGTCTGTAGAAAATATTATATATATATATATATATATATATATATATATATATATATATATATATATATTTTAGGGGGGGTGGAGTTTGAAAAAGGGGGGGGGGGGAATTTAGTTAGAATAGTTCTATAAAATATAGTCTGACTACTTATGTGAAATGTGAGGCAATTGTGGAAAATCTTGTGGGAGCATTTGCTTATATAGATCCGTGGGAAATTGTTTGGAAAATCACATGTTTTTGAAATATTTGTGGAGAAGGTTGTGTGGCAGATTGTCATTGTAAGAATATTCGTTTATTTGTATAATCGTGTACTGCAGATGTTTATATACAACGCCATAGTTTTTGTGTTAAACTGAACACGGTGTAAGTCGTAGGCAGAAACAAAAATATGAGAAAGTTTGACATTGTACTAGGTGTTACTTATAAGAAAGAACGAAAGAAGGAAAGATGGGAAGAAATAAATATAGATATAATAGAAGAAAGAACGGAATGAAAAAAGACGGAATGAAAGAAAGAAAGAAGGAAAAAAAGAACGAAAGAAAGAAAGACTGAATGGAATAGAGAAAGAATGAACGATAGAAAGTAAGGACGAAAAAATGAATAAAGAAACAAAAGACAAACGAAATGAATGAAAGAAAAAAATGAAAGAGAAAAGGAAGAAAATAAAGGAATTACGAAAGAAAGAAAGAAAGAAGGAAAAAAAGAACGAAAGAAAGAAAGACTGAATGGAATAGAGAAAGAATGAACGATAGAAAGTAAGGACGAAAAAATGAATAAATAAACAAAAGACAAACGAAATGAATGAAAGAAAAAAATGAAAGAGAAAAGGAAGAAAATAAAGGAATGACGAAATAGAGAAACAAACAAAAAAAGAATGAAAGAAACAAAAAAGACAGACAGAAAGAAAGAAAGAAGGAAGGAAAGAAAGACAGACAGAGAGACAGAAAAACGTCAAACCTTGTGTGTGGTAGAACAGAATATATTATTTTGGTGGTCATATTGTTTGACCTTAAACACATATTTGGGTTAAGTGATCAACACTGCGCCAGTACAGAAATTTTTTCTTTATTTACACCAATTACTCAAGCATTTACTAACAAGTATTACTGAAATATTATATATCGCTGAATATATATATATAAGAAAACAAGAAAAAAGAACTAGGGGACGTCCAAAACTCCGATTTGTATATGTGAGTAAACGCGACATGAAGACTGAACATAATCCCTGCAGCCTGGGAAGACATAGCTGCAGACCGCAATCTCTGGAAACACACTCTAAAGGTTCACCTCAAAGAATAAACTGTTAGATTCATGGAGAAAGAGATTACACAACGAAAGAAAAGAAAAAAAAATAACATTTCTAGGGGCGCTGAAAAATCCATAGTCAACTATGACTGACGGAGGCTACTAACTTATATATATATATATATATATATATATATATATATATATATATATATATATATATATATATATATACATATATACACACACGCATTATATATCGCTGGATAGGACACACGCTGCGGAAGCCAACTGACAGCAACACAATAGGCCCTTTATTGGAATCCTCAGGAAAAAAAGAAAAAAAGAGGAAGACTAAGGAATTCTCGAAGATAGCAGCAGAGATGAAGATGATGGGGAAGATATGGACCGATCTTAAAAGAAGGGCAAGAAACAGAACGGCTGAGAAAGTGTTTGTTGAAGACATGTACTCCACGGGGAGCTGAAAGGTAGAAAAAAGATTTCTGAAAATATATGTATCACATAACTAGATTTTACAGCTCTGACACAAGCATTCTAGCAATAACTACAAAAACTGTAATCTGTTTGGAACGTTTCTGTGACTGTAACTATTGGTATATCAACCAGCTGGTTGGGTATAAATAGTTGTAGTTGTAGTTAGTCAAAGACACTGGTATCATTACATACGAATTAAAATCAATAATTGTTCAACCGCCCGTGCCAGTGGAATCATCCGACTTGCGATCTCATCTCATTGAATAATCCAAACAAAGAAAAGTAGCTGCTGTCCCCATTAAAACAGCTACAGTACACGGCAAAAAGGTGTAAGCTGTAGCGGCATCGAAAGTAAACGCAACCGAACTGTCCTTCGTCGATGTCTGATTAATTTCAGTTCTCCATTGCACTCCTATGCGTTAAAGTCAAGATAATGATCTACTTATTACATCTGCGCTGATAAAACAATGTCGTACGCCGGCGATATTCCATTTTCGATAAATCAAGTGTTGTGAATGCGACCTTCCATCGTCTAGGCTTGTTCTGCGCTTACGTCACATTGGTGCTGTTCATGACCGTTGTTGGATTTGCTATTAATGTGAAATGCTTCGTCAGCCGCAGTTTTATCTCTTTTGGGAATTTGCACCGTGTTCTGTTCGTCGTAGGCTACATTCACTAGAGTAATCAAGAATATAAAGGGCGCGTCATTGCTGTACTTGCGCCATTGTTATGTGTGCTACGTCATCGTAATGGCTCATCGTAAATCCCGAGACCGGCGTTACGCTAATATTACAGTCTGTTGTTTGATGTGCGACGGGGATAATCTGACGACTAACTGTGTGTTTATATGTTCGAAATTGGAGTCAACAACGATGGCCTAACATCATCAAGCACTATACATTTATAAAGAAATATGACGATCATCACTTTCGGGAGGACGTGAACGTCTGGTATATGGTGGGTAGGCGGCAGAAACCATGGCAGGCTATGCATGACAAGTGTTCCTTGTTGCAGTTTCCTCATATTCCAAGTCCATGGACTGGTTGGTCTCGAGGCAGGACGCCGGCCTCAGGACAGGGAGGTTGTGGGTTCAAATCTGAGCACCACCGGTTGGGATTTTTAATTCTGATTTCTCTCTGCGACGACCACCCCAGGTCTCAGCAGCGAAGCCCGGCTTGAAACGTCAGTTACTCATCTACGGAAAAAAAACATGAGTACCTCCGAAGTCGGAGTTATCTACCTGTGAGGTGAGGGACACATGTGCACACGGCTGCCAGGGAAAAGTGGATTAACGCGCAAAATTCAGTTCCTAGTCTCTAGGGACTTCGTCAGAGTTGAACACTGGCGAAAGCAACAACAACAACAACAACAATACGGCATCATCATCCATCGTAAGCAATTGGAATATCGAAACACGATACGGATGAAAAACACAGCTCACAGTAAGCACAGAGCACTAAACTCAGTATCTCCAGCAGCAAGCCTGACTTGAAATATGAGGAAAGTGCAACAAGGAATATTTTTCAGACAAAGCCTGGACCGGTTCTTTGCCACATATCCGCCATATTGACCGGAAGTCCTTGTTAGGTATAACGAGAATCAAATAACTCAATTTTGGATACCTTGAAAAAACAGACATAAGCTTGGATGTATAAATGAATGCGCTGGTTTTGTTTACCATTAGACATAACGGAAAAGTATCATTCTCGAGAAAAACTGATGAAACGGCCGCACTGCTTGTAAAAGTATGGAGAACTAGACGTACAGCATGAAGATCAATACTGATGGCATGGTTCAAGACTTCTAAAGGCACCTGGACTGAATTTAATAACAATAACTTCCAGAGAGTGGTCATCCAGTGGACACTGTAATATACACGGAAACGAACGCGCAGACAATTAGCTAAAGAATGAGGGAGATTACCACAAGAGAACCATCTGGTCAGCTACGATGAAGCCAAATCCATCATCAAAGGCCAGTACCATGAAAAATGGAAACGAGAACACCCAAAGTATAACGAGAGGGATGGATACCTTCAACTATCAAGGAGGGATAAGTCATCTTACTTCGCCTACGCACTGCCCACAACAGAATGAGAAACCACATGTTCGCCAAACTCAAAATAGGAACTACCAACCAATGCCACTGTACACTGGATAATATGACAACAAAACAAGTTCTACAGGATTGCACCCCCGTACACAGACCTGAGAAGGACAATGTGGTTCACACCCATTTCCCTGGAAGAGAACCTATACGGGGCAACCGAATCCCTTAAACAGACAACTGCCTTCATAAGAGAGTCCGGAATCCTAGTCTGAATGAGCCATGATCGCAGAAGAAGATGAATTCAATAAAAGGCTTATACCTGGCTCGTGGAAAAGTTAATTAAGTTCCTACTTGAGCTTGTTGCGATGAAACTAGAAAGAGTCTAACATACGAGAAGAAACGATTCAGATAGAATAGAATCCGTTATAAATTAATGTCGTTTCGAACCCAGTCCAGTATAAAAAAAAGATGCGCTGAAAACAATCCGGTAATAAAAGAACGTCGTCTTCAAATTAATCCGATTTGAAAAAAAAAAACATGTTCTTTTGAAGACAATCCTACAAGAAAAGGGTTTCGGGGGGAAAGCCAATCCGATAAGAAAAAGATATAGGAGAGAAAACAACTGTATAAGAAAAAGGATATCGTAGTGAAAACAATTCGGTGAGAAAATGATAATAGAGAGAAGATATACCGATGAGCTAATGATATCGGAGTGAAGACATACTGATGAGCAAGATATATCGGAATGAAGATATTGTGATAAATAAAGGATTTAGCGGTGAAGACAATTCGATAAGAAAAGGATATCGGAGAGAAGGCATTCCAACAAGAATAAGATAGCGGAGTGAAGACAATCACAACAAAAGGATATCGGAGAGAAGGCATTCCAACAAGAATAAGATAGCAGAGTGAAGGCAATCACAACAAAAGGATATCGGAGAGAAGGCATTCCAACAAGAATAAGATGGCGGAGTGAAGACAATCACAACAAAGGATATCGGAGAGAAGGCATTCCAACAAGAATAAGATGGCGAAGTGAAGACAATCACAACAAAAGGATATCGGAGAGAAGGCATTCCAACAAGAATAAGATGGCGGAGTGAAGACAATCACAACAAAAGGATATCGCGCTGAAGACAATGCGATAAGAAAATAATGGGTGAAGTCAATTCTGTTAAAAGGTAATGCAAGGATAATGCACGGTGTTCTTTAAAATAACAGTTCGCATTCTCACCCACTTAACGCCATTTTCCTCCGATACGAGAAGAGAAAAGTTGTTGGAAGGACGCATAAGGAAGCTAATGGCAATTTATGATGGAATAATAATCTCTTATCACTTGTAATCATGTACCTGAAAGTCTGTAAAATTATGGTCACTAACACCATTATTCCCTATACGCAACTTGGTGTGAAGGGGATCTTTACTTTACTTTTACTTTTTAGACTGACGGATTCAAAGTGATAACATTTACTCATTTGCAGGAGCTACTGAGTTAGGTGCTTTGTGCACACCGTGAGCTGTGTGTTTCATCCGTTTTGATCATGTTTCGATATTCCAATTGTTCAGCATGAATGATGGTATCGTATGGCAAAAAAAAAACAGTTGGCTGTGTTCACTTTCTGTGCGGTTTCGCCTTATGTATTTTGGCGTGTGCTGAGACTGCTATGATGGGACTACGGCTACCTTTCTTTGTTTGAGAGATGAGATATTAATTCGGATGATTTCACTGGCATGGGCGGCTGAGCAATTATGGATTTTAATTCATTTGCAGTGATACCGGGGCCTTCCATAACCAAATTACCTAATAACATTTACTCACAGAAGCAACTGGTTTGTGAGTCATTGGTCACTGTGGTTACCTTACAACATAACTTTGGAATCATTTACTTGAAAAACCACTGACGCTCTGATCTGTAAGGCGAGTGGTAGGCGAGTGGTACCTGCGGTTTGTCAAAATCTTGAAGTAAAGTTGCATGCCTGAAAAATCAATTGTTCTGTTCTGTTTCGTCTTTGCTTTAACGGGTTTTCATTGATTTTGCGGCTTTCTGTGACCGTAATAAGCCTTCAATTTTACAATTTTGCGCTATATTATTCAGAACAGATACAGACCAATTGGTAATAATGCATGGCTATTTGTCGTTATTTTATATTTGTCTTCTGTATTTGTTTATTTATTGCCCGTTCGTTTGTTTTTGCTTGTCTGTTGTCTGTTTGGTTGTCTATTTGTTTGTTTATTGTTTATTTCTTTGCTGTCTGCTTTGTTCGCGTTTGCTTGTTGTTTGTTTGTTCATTTTTCTTCACCAGACTGACTATTCCGCGCTTGTTCTAGCTAATTCTAGTGTGGAATTTAGAGTCGATGTGTGCTCCTTGAGGAGATTATTGCAAGAAGAGATTATGTTGTCAACTGACTGACGGCGAGATATCTTGGCTATTAAGTTCTGGAACAAGGGAACTGTCTTTTGACAGCAGGCTCAAATATAACAAGATTGATATATCTGTTTCTTTCGTTTTTTTGTGGCTGTGTATTTTCTAATTGATTTTTTTTCTCTGCAGTTCAGTAGTACGAGCCTGGAGATGAAGGATTATCAGTCACTGTTGGCCATGACATGAGCAATTAAACTATTAAGATGGGTTTTTAAAGCGAATTTGACGCAATTATCTCTTTGATGCAACCTTACATACACACATTATCTCTCTCTCTCTCTCTCTCTCATTCTTTCTCTCCCTCTCTTTCTCTTTAAATTCACGTTCTTGAGTTTACCATATTTGTTGTTTTAATGTCATAATTTGTTCATTGAGAGTAAAACTGAACATGAATTTTTATATATTTAGTATTATATGTATATATGTATTATTACATGTATTTATTTAGTGTTGTATGTATGTATTTATTATTATATCTTTATTTATTATTATCTATCCGATTATATATTGGTCTAGATCTTTTACGATTTATTATCCCTCTTTCGCATGTTTTATTATCCCAAAAGTCGTATTCTGTTTTCTTATGTAATTCTTGTTTATGATAAATGTCCCTCTTGTTGTTTACATTTAACGCATTAAAGTTTTAACAAAGCCCATTGTTCCCCTTATTTATATTTCCTTATTTCGCTTAGGTGTTTGTACTCCACCACAAAGATAGCCCCTTCTGCCACCTCATCTTAACTACATCATTGTAAACCTCACTCTTTTAAAACGATCATCATCATCATGTACTCTGCCGGTTGGCGTAGGCGATCATGTCCCTCCACAATCTTCTATCTACAGTGCATCGTATCAGTTCTGTTGTTGACTGTTTTCCATGCCATGACACCAAACTATCCAGTATTTTCTCTCTTTGTCGTCCGCGATCTCTCTTTCCTTTTATTTTGCCAGTTGTAACCAAGTATTCCAACTTTCCTCTTCTCATGACGTGCCCACAAAATGTTGATTGCTTCTTTTAGATGTTTTTTTAAGAGCTCCCTTTTTGTGTTGACCTCTTTGAGAACTTCCTCATTGGTCTTTTTATCTGTCCAGGGAACTTTCAACATTCTTCTGAGAAATCCCATCTCTGTGGCCTCTAACCGTCTTTTCATTTGTTTGAAAATTTTAAAACGATAGTTTTCTTAAATCCCGCAGGAGGTAACGGTACACCCATAGCATTAATGTTATTAGAGAGGAAGTGTTAAGCCGCAACTAGCCTTTGATTTGTAACATCTGGCAAAATAAATTAGACAAACCACTGTTATACGTCCAGGGAACCGCGATAGCTCAGTTGTTAGTGAACTGGACTATAAAGGACACGAGGTCTGGTTCGATCCTGTTCGACGGCATCCGGTTCACCCAGCCTTAAATGGGTACCGGATTTTTTTTCTGGGAAAATAAAGCGGTACGGGCGTAATACCGACCACATTAGCCCAAATATCACGTGCTGAAGGTCTGTAAAAACTATGGTCACTGACACCATATTCCCTATACGCTATTTGGCGCGGCGGGGCACTGTACTTTTTTTTTTTTTACTGTTATATGTCCGTGTCAAACTACATAGAAATCTTAATCATCAATAATCAAGGGTATATTTACGAGAAAGCGGAGAAGAGAACGACATAAATGAAAATAGGTATAAAAAAACGTAAACCATTTTTAAAAAATACATATTCTCTGAATAAAAGTGTAATGTCTCGTGACAGATATCAAGTTATTTGGGTGCGAATCAAGCATATTCCAAGTCCGGCTTGTTGCAGGAGCTACTGAGTTAAGTGCTCTGTGAACACCGCGAGCTGTGTGTTTCATCCGTTTCGATCGTGTTTCGGAACAGTTGACTGTTTTCACTTACTGTGTGGTTTCGCCTTATGTCTTTTGGGTGTGCTGAGACTGCACAGGATGCGGTCTACAGCTACTTTTCTTTGTTTGGGAGATGAGTTAATAATTCGGGTAATTCCACTGGCACGGGCGGTTGAGAAATTATGGATTTTAATTAGTTTGCAGTGATACCGGGGCCTTCCATAACTATAACAGTAACGAAAACTTTTAGCTGCGCTAGACTACAGCATTTGAAGTTGAGGTAGGGGGAACGCAGTACTCTTATTCGCAGTAATAGCTTCTCACAAACTCAGCAAGGAATTCATATTTTCCTATTTCAGCCGAGTTGATTGAAGTGTGTCAAGGAATTAAACCCATATGTTCTCTTGTATCGCCAAGCCAGATTTGTCATCACTCCTTTCTGCTATAAAATGTTTAATATCCCCCTTTTCTGCTATAAACTGTTTATCATCCCCTTTCATGCTATAAACTATTTATAATTCCATTTTCCTAGCATAAACTGTCTATCATCCCCCTTTCCTGACAAAGACAAGTGCATATCATCCATTCCCCTTTCCTAACATAGACAAGTGCTTATCATCCATCCCCCTTTCCTAACATAGACAAGTGCTTATCATCCATCCCCCTTTCCTAACATAGACAAGTGCTTATCATCCATCCCCCTTTCCTAACATAGACAAGTGCTTATCATCCATCCCCCTTTTGAAGCATAAACAAGTGCTTATTATCCAACCCCCTTTCCTAACACAGACAAGTGCTTATATTCCATCCCCCTTTCCAAGCATAAACAAGTGCTTATCATCCTCATTTCCTAATATAGACTAGTGCTTATCATCTCCATTTCCTAACATAGACACGTGTTTATCATCCATCCTCCTTTAGAAGCATAAACAAGTGCTTATCATCACCCTCTGATAGCATACACTAGTACTTATCTTGTCCTTTACTGCTATAACCTGGTTATCGTTCCTTTCATGGCATAAACTGGTATTTATTATCCCCCATTCCTACCGTAAACTGATATTTATCAACGCCCTTTCCCTTTTACATACTGATATTTATCAACGTCCTTTCCCTTTCATAAACTGATATTTATCAACGTCCTTTCCCTTTCACATACTGATATTTATCAACGCCCTTTCCCTTTCACTTACTAATATTTATCAACGTCCTTTCCCTTTCACATACTAATATTTATCAACGTCCTTTCCCTTTCACATACTAATATTTATTAACGTCCTTTCCCTTTCACATACTAATATTTATCAACGTCTTTTCCCTTTCACATACTAATATTTATCAACGTCCTTTCCCTTTCACATACTAATATTTATCAACGTCCTTTCCCTTTCACATACTAATATTTATCAACGTCCTTTCCCTTTCACATACTAATATTTATCAACGTCCTTTCCCTTTCACACACTAATATTTAACAACGTCCTTTCCCTTTCACATACTAATATTTATCAACGTCCTTTCCCTTTCACATACTAATATTTAT
Source organism: Megaustenia siamemsis (assembly GCA_032433765.1). Classification (NCBI taxonomy): domain Eukaryota; kingdom Metazoa; phylum Mollusca; class Gastropoda; order Stylommatophora; family Ariophantidae; genus Megaustenia; species Megaustenia siamemsis. Next base: position 19,618,470 of record JAVIAB010000073.1, on the reverse strand, counting down.
CAACGTCCTTTCCCTTTCACATACTAATATTTATCAACGCCCTTTCCCTTTCACATACTAATATTTATCAACGCCCTTTCCCTTTCACATACTAATATTTATCAACGCCCTTTCCCTTTCACATACTAATATTTATCAACGTCCTTTCCCTTTCACATACTAATATTTATCAACGTCCTTTCCCTTTCACATACTGATATTTATCAATGTCCTTTCCGTTTCACATACTGATATTTATCAACGTCCCTTCTTTTTCACATACTGATATTTATCATCGTCCCTTCCCTTTCACAAACTGAAATTTATCAACGTCCCTTCCCTTTCACAAACTGATCAACGCTTTTTTATATTATGATGAATTTTATGATGAGGCTAGTGTTATCATTCTGTCTGTTGTGATGTAACACCGGATCTAACCAGATCTAACACCTCTCCTTCTACTTTAGACGTTACAGAGCTGGACAACAGTTTGGACATCAACAAACAGGGACAACTCCATTAATGGACTTTCTAGATCCGGTACAACTAGCCAAGGCTCTAACAATTTTAATAACATAAACATAGCAGGTAAAGGTAAAGTACGAGACTTGAACCGGCGTCTTAGCACGTGAGTTTACACCCATATGTGCTCGGCCGCCTATCCAGAAATGTTCGGAGATTTCTGTATAGTGTCGCCTCAAGCATCGAAACTCAGATGCGAAGTGACATTCCTCACCTTCCCAGGGTAATACCCTGGTACCCATTTCTGCCAACGGCTGGGTCGACCGTGGGGGTATTTTTTTTTTTTTCCAACCACGAGTACAATTCACACTGCTCCCAGCGGGAATCGAACACAGGTTGTCCGAACGTCGGTAGTCCAGTCGGGTGGTTTTCCCAACTAGGCTACCGAGGTCCCAGTGGAATTCCCGCTGGGAGCAGTGTGAATTGTACTCGTGGTTGGAAAAAAAAAAAAAAAAAAAAAAAAAAAAAAAAAATACCCCCACGGTCGACCCAGCCATTGGCAGAAATGGGTACCAGGGTATATTATCCTGGGAAGGTGAGGAATGTCGCTTCGCATATGAGTTTCGATGCTTGAGGCTACACTATACAGAAATATCCGAACATTTCTGGATAGGCGGCCGAGCACATATGGGTATATACTCGCGTTCTAAGACGCCGGTTCAAGTCTCGTACTTTACCTTTACCTTTACCTTTACATAGCAGGTCCATAAATACAAAGACCTGTAATCACAATTCACAGCATACCGTATACAATCCAGAGAGAAATAGATAAATCTACAAATGCTAATCAGATGCCTCTAACTGGCTGTTTCTAACAGACCTTATCATCATCATGTACCATACCGGTTGGCGTAGGCGATCATGTCCTTCCACAATCTTCTATCTACCGTGCATTGTATCAGTTCTGTTGTTGACTGCTTTCCATACCATGACACCGAGCTATCCAGTATTTTCTCTCTTTGTCGTCCGTGATCTGTCTTTCCTTTTATTTTGCCAGTTGTTCATCCAGATCTTTTAGGTTCTTTAAAACTGTCTAGGATGGGCCCATATTTCTACACCATTCTCCGTGTGACTAGCCTCATGTTTCTAAAAGTTTAGTTGATCTTTCCACTTTATTTCTAACTATTTATCCATTCTAGTAATCAGCTACAGGTGTTTTCCTGTCTCGCTATCGCAACGTCCTGGTCTAAAACTGTACTTCTTTTTGCTCCGAGAAATCAGCGAGAACTGATAAAATTCAGGCCGCTAGCCATCGTCAATCTAATTTTGGTCACGTGACGATCTAACTATACGATGACGAGATGCCCTTCAAACTGACCGGTTCTCAGCGCGACTGAGTAATTTAACGTCTCGATCATTCCCATGTTAACCCTTTTAATGTCTATTCTCATAGTACACTGTTTAACTCTCTAAAACCCAAGGTCCGGTACACTGTTCCGTTGAAACAGATATTGAGATTATGTTGGCACCATATTGTTATACTAAAAAGTTGTGTCTTCCTTCGCGTCTTAAGGCATATGAGCAGCTAGCTATTAGTGCCTACATTTGTTTCAATGACCAGTGTCACCTTGTATATGGATATTATGGTCACTATCACACCGGGTAGCTGTACATTCAGATTAAAAGTACGTGCCTACTTAAGGTTGGGTGATCACAGGAGAAGTCCATAGTGATTGGACTCAGTATTTTGTACTGATTAGTCCATTTCAGTAACATGCCTGCAAAAAAAAATTGATTTTCCTGCTTTGTCTTTGCTTCAGCGAGTTCTCTTGTATTTTCCAGCTTTCCGTGACGATATTTAAGTCTGTTACAGTGTTGATATATATTATGCACAGACCGACCTCATGTGGGAAACAACAGGTAAGAGGAAAAGTGGAAGACCCAGAAAGACACTGAGTAGAACATTGATGAAAGAGGCAAGAGCAGCAGGAATCGGCTCCCTTAATGAGATAGAGCTGCTTACACAGAACAGAGACAAATGGCGATATTTGATAAAATATCTTTAAAAGAATTGAAAACTGCTAGAATAATAATTTAGATAAGAGAAGAAGTATCTTGATCAACGCCCTATGGGCCGGCTACGGCTCTAAAGGTCAATAGATATATAGAAACTATAACACATCGTTATTATGTCTACTTGAAAAAGCGAATAAAAAAAAGGAAGAAAACTCGTTGGGTAAACCCAACAGATAATGACGCTCATGTAACGCAAAATACAATGATTACTCTTTTTGACTGACAACTGACATTTTTCCTTCCATTTTATCTTCTAAATAAACCAGAGGCTTTGCTTTCAATCACTCATAATGTCTACGATGCCCTACCCCATGTCTAGCTTCTCCCATTACAAATATTTACATGTGCTGCCAATAGACGGATTCTTCTTCTACTTCTTCTACTACTTTTTTAGCTCCCAGTGCAGCATAAGTCTTCAACAAACACTTTCCAAGTCGTTCTGTTTTTTGCCATTCTTTTAAGATCATTCCATGTTTTTCCCATCATCTTTATCTCTGCTTCTATCTGTCTTCTCCAAGAATTCCTTGGTCTTCCTCTTTGTCTTTTCCCCTGGGGATTCCAAAAAAGGGCCTGTTGCGTAATAGACGGATTAGCTACACATAAATGCCAAACAAGTGCATCTGTGGGAATCAAACAGCAGATCTACATAAAGAATACTACATTTTTCTTCGCCCTGGAAAATGCAGGAGATCTATGAAAAGATAATAATTAACAAATGACAATCATAAGGATAAGGGAGGCTGCGTTATTATGATAATGCAATGCAGCAATTGAAGGGAGTCTCAGTAGCAGAGTGGTTAGTGTGTTCGCTTCCTGATCAAAAGGGTCTTCGTTCAATTCCCTGAGAAGTGAAGGAATTTTTTTTTCTGACTGATAAGGCACCGGGCTTAACACAGGCTCTTTCTTTTTTTTCGTTCGCCAGCTTTGTCTTCTGACCAAGTCCCTAGAGACTAGGAACTGAATTGTGCGTGTTAATCCATTTTTCCCTGTCAGCCGTATGCACAGGGGTCCTTCACCACACAGGCAGATAACTCCGACTTTGGAGGTACTCATATTTTTTCTGTCGATGAGTAATTGACGTTACATCCGGGCCTTGCTGCTGAGACCAAGGATGGTTGCCGAAGAGAGAAATGATAAATAAACATCCAAAGAATTTTCTGGGAGAAAAAGGCCGCCTGTATGATACCGACCATATCACCATAATATGTGCAGTGGTCATGGAAAAAATATGATCACATACACCATACCTCCAATCAGCCTACCAAGACGTGGAGGGAACATTTCCATAACATTACTTTGATGCAACAATAATATTACAACACAATGAAAAAGCAGAACGATAAAACAATGATTTGAACCTAAATCTTGATGCTTTGGAGCAAATTAACACTGATGTCGTTCTTACATACCATTTTTTAAATTTTTAAATGTTTCCTTATATTCTTGAATAACCCATTTCAACGATATCTAAATAAATAATTGAAAATTAATGTCAACGATAACAGAACAGCAATTAAATCGGTTCAGTATTATGCGATCTATCGGCCTTGCTAAGATAATCATTCTTATATTTTAATTTTAAATTAAATTTAATTTAACGATTATATTATAATATTAATACAGGTAATTGAAGTCTAATATCTGGGAACAATGTTAATCTCAGATGATAGGTGTACAACAGAGGTGAGACGCAGAATGGCTCAGGCAAAAGCAGCTTTCCAAAATAAATTATGAAGATACTGTGCTATCCATTTTTAACAATAGAAACAAGAAAAAAATTTCTTAAATGTTATGTATAGCCAGTCTTAAACATATGGGTGTGAACCATGTACATAGGATAACAGACAAGAAAAGCACTAGAATCTTTAGAAATGAGGTTTTACAGAAGAATGTTGAGAATACCATGGACAGCTAAGAAGAGTAATGAAAATGCTTTCAAAAGGGCCAAACCAGAGAGGTTTGTTAGAGGGAAGGAAAGAGAAAAAATACCAGACAGCTTAAGAGAATGGTTTGGCAGAAGGTCAATAACAGAAATGATAGATAACTGTCGAGATCGAAAGTTGTGGAGAGACATGATCACCTACGCTAGAAGGCATGATACTTGAAGAAGATGAAGATAATGTTGCAGGGCACATCACTTGGCAAAAGAATACAAAGCAAATAGTGAAAACGGTGGGAAGACTAATTCAGAAAAAGGAACAGGACTAACAGAACAGGAAAGAACAAGACTAACCTTCTTCACATCTCAGAAAGCAGTTCTTAATCATGAATATTGGGGAAATATAAATACATCACAAAGAGACCACCAACGAGAGCCAAGAATATGGAATTAACGAATGAGTAAATCCCAAGAAGTGTTTAACTGAATGTGAATTGTAATAAATTATAATTTTGGGAAATTTATAGATCTGTACTCCAGGGTGAAAAAATAGATGGTAAATTCCTTGATAGTATCTGTGACGTTATTCTAACCGCATTGGTTCGTTATATAATAGTATTCATTGAGGCAATGTTATTCTTATAGCTGATAGGGATTTAAGTAGATAGAAACATAGAATGAGAAATAGTGGAGAGAGAGAATGTAGAAATTAGATTATAAAGAGAAGAATTCTTCAACAACCAAATAGTTCCTACATTATATTGACATGTTAAGTTGAGAGTTCATTAAAGGTGAACGTCACTTGCACAATAAGACAATATATTTACATCTTAAATTTGGGACACCACTGACTTTAAGGATTACTTGACGACGGTATGATAGCTAGATGCAATATCTATAAATATAGAGAATATTCTAGTCTAATGACCGAGGAATGACCATGTCGACCAGAAAAACAGACAACTTTCCTCAAAGTTCATCTGGAAGGCACACGTACACCAGAATCTCACAGACACCTCTTTTTATTATTTAACTGGGGCAGAGGACATAAACTATAAAGAGGTGAGCGCAGAATGCTTTGGGTGATTTTTGTAGAAGATGATATTGTAAAAGATGATATTGTAGAAGATGATATTGTAGAAAATAATTTTATAGAGAGAAATTGTTCTTAGAGATTTCGATGATCTGAATGATTCTGGTGATTCTATGATTACATTTCTTTCCAAATCTACCGAGTCATGTATCAAGAGACAATTAGTGCGAATGTTGTATTAGAAGGGGTGGTATACCAATCTTGAAGTGAGTCAGAGTTATCTATATTTAGACTAAAGAAATAATAGAAGAATTATACGTGAAATTATTAGTGTCAGTCAGTCTACAGGTGATACAGAGATAGAGCAAAACAATATATAGAACTGTAAGTATGAGGTATATTAGAGATGTGACATATCCAACAACGACAGTCTAGTTGTCATTCCTGGACGTAAAAGTCAAGTAGTTTATAAGTTATTTATTATTCATTCGAGGAATTGAGAAGAACAAGGCCAGGTGGTCAGTTATCACCACTATTGTCCAACAAGGAAATAACTCTGGAGGCAAAACGAGCACTCTACAATACAATCATCATCCCAACGTTGGGCTACCAATGCCAGATCTGGACCCTAGATGCAAGAACAATAAGAAAAATAACCTCTACCGAGATGAAATGTGTTAGACGAATGACAGGAAACAGTCTGATAGATAAGATCAGAAATGAAGAAATGAGAAAAAAAGCTAGGAATAGCCTTCATTATAGAATATATAACGAAACAACAGATAAAATGGTTTAGCCACGTAACAAGGCAGAAATATCAAAACACAACACAACGAGTCTTCAGCAAACGTTGTGAGAACACCAGACCCAAGCGTCGACCACGAAAAAGATGAATCGATGGAATATTAGAAGCACTAGGAAACGTAACAGCAGCAGAGGCGAACAGAAGAGCAAAAGACCGCAAATTATATCTCCCCTCGACCGTGAAAGACAAATGAGGAATTAAAGAAAAAGAAGAAGGCCAAGTGAGTGGGTGAAACATTAGATTAACTAATTGTCATCAATCCTTTTCAATAAAGAATTAACCCATTAATTGTGATCATCATGAAATCAATTGATTTGATTATTAAAAATTGATTACCTTCATAAATTGGGAGCCACGATATTTCAGTGGTTAGTGAACTGGACTCCAAAAGATAAGAGGTAGGATTCGACACTACCGACGGCTACCGAGTTCCCCATTCTTAAATGGGTACCGGATTGTATTCTAGAAAAGTAAAGCGGCACGGGCCTAATACCGACCACATTACCCCAAAAGTTATGTGCCGAGGTCTATGCAAATTATGGTCACTAACTCCATATTCCCTTCACACCATTTGACGTGACAGGGCTCTTTAATTTTTTTAGTACTTTAATAAATTGCTTTATTGTGACTTATGACGTGAAATTTGTTCAGAATTGTGACATGGTGATCTCCTATCAATACTTCAAGGCTCCATTATTACAATATAACAATAGTTATTCTGAATAGCATTATATCTGAACTACGTTGTTCTGCAGAAATTAATTAAAAGAATTATTTCATGCAGAAAGAGCATGAACAGTGAAAGGCCTTTACCCAATATCTAACAGAGTCCTTTTAGTGAAATTGAATGGAAAGCCAATAGACATAAATCTTATACAAGTTTATGCACCAACAGCAGACAGTCTATAGGAAACAATTGATAAATTTTACGAGTTACATGAGGCACTTCATAAATGCAAACCAGATGAAAACACCATAGTTCTAGGGGATTTTAAAACAAAAGTAGGAAAGGAAAGAGTTGAGGAAGTAGTTGGTCATTATGGTATAGGCGAGAGGAATGAAAGAGGTGAGAAACTTATTGACTGGGCAAGAACACATAACATGATGATAGGAAACACCTGGTTTAAGCAACATCCAAGACGTCTGTGGACATGGAAAAGCCCAGGGGGCAATGCACGTAATCAAATTGATTATATAATGATAAGCAATAGATTTAGAAACAGTCTGGTGTGTGTGAAAACTAGTCCAGAGGCAGATTACAATAGTGATCATGTTGGGAAAGCTTAGAGTAAAATTAAAAACAACAAAACGAGCCTCAGTTAACATCAAGTTAAATTTAGATTTACTAAAATCTGACAAGAAGCTGCAAGACAAATATAAAATCACAATTCAGAACCGGTACAATGCAATAGAGAAGATACAAAGCATTGATCAACAGTGGGAAATGCTAAAAGAATCAATGCAACAAACATCAAAAGAGTTCGTACCACCAGTGAGGACAAATTCAAGAAAGAAATGGATGACAGACGACATTTTGCAGCTAATGGATACAAGAAGAAGAAATAAAGAAAATAAAGTAAGAGTGTAAGAGATTAAATAAAGAAATTGTAGCAAGATGCAATGAAGCAAAAGAAGCATGGCTAAAAGAGAGATGGACAGAATACATTAAAGATCTTTATAATGATGAACGAACGGAAGTAAATATTAAGGATAATGGAGAAGGACCAGAAATACTAAGAGAAGTGGAAGATGCTATGCGCAATATGAAAGCAGGCAAAGCTCCTGGACCAGATAATATAACTAAAGAAGAGATTGAAGCCATGGGTGATTTTGGAATAGAAATAATAACAAAAATATTGAATGATATCTACAACAGCGGATATATACCAGACGACCTGCTCAAATCAATATTCATAGCCCTACCAAAGAAATCTGGTGCGATTGAATGCGATGATTATCGCACAATAAGCCTTATGAGTCATATGACTAAGATATTACTAAGAATCATCATGCGAGAGTGCGAAACAAAATCAGTCCAGAAATTAGCGATGAACAGTGTGGTTTTGTTAGAGATAAAGGAACAAGCAATGCAATTTACATCATAAGATCTTTAGTAGAAAGCGCCATAGAGGTGAAAATAGATCCATACCTATGTTTCATAGATTACACCAAGGCATTTGACAAAGTAAAGCACCAAGAAATAATCAAAATTTTAGAAAGCATAAACGTAGATAGCAAAGATCTAAGCATAATAAAAAAACATGTACTGGCAACAAACAGCGGCCATAAGAACTGGAAACCAATTGGGAATGTTTCAACAAATAAAATGGTTGTGTGCTGTCACCAGATTTGTTTAATATTTATAGTGAGATTATTTTAATATCCATAAGGGACATGCCTGGAATAACAATTGGAGGTCATAATATAAATAATCTAAGGTATGCTGGGAGCCGCGATAGCTCAGTGGTTAGTGAACTGGACTACAAAGGACAAGGGGTAGGGTTCGATCCCAACCGACGGCTTCCGGGTTCACCCAGCCTTAAATGGGTACCGGATTTTTTTCTGGGAAAGTAAAGCAGCACGGGCATAGTACTGACCACATTACCCCAAAAATCATGTGCTGAAGGTCTGTAAAATATAGGGTCCCTAACACCATATTTCCCTATACGCCACTTGGCGTGACGGGGGTACTTTACTTACTTTATTTTCTTGTATTTCGAAAAAAATAAACAGTATGCTCCCCAAAAATTGTTGCGTCCTAAAACCGCTCCTCATACACAGCTCACGTTCCGCCACTGAATAGGGAGGATGAATAGTACATTTATAAACCGTAGAGCAACAGATTAACAGCACCGCAGACTACATTTGTATTTCCGTTGTTGCTGAAGGGGCTAGTCGTGAACACAACATACTTGAATTAATGTACATACTTCAATTAATGCAATGAGAATTTTGCATAAACAGGTGTTTAAATAGAGCAGACAGAGTGCGATAGGTTTAATAACAGATTTTATAGGAACCACACTGGAAATGTTAAAGACACACAAACAGAGAAAAAGATGTTAAAAGAGGATAATTGTCCTGTTAGGACATATATTACGAGTTTTAGCTCCAAGCGCTGCAAATAGTTTTAGTCTGGAATCCTACACAAACAGAAGAAGATTGATTTAGAACTTGTGTTCAGGTAGGATTCGATCCCACGAAGATATAATTTAGAACTTTTGTTGAGGTAGGATTCGATCCCACGAAAATATAATTTAGAACTTGTGTTCAGGTAGGATTCGATCCCACGAAAATATAATTTAGAACTTTTGTTGCGGTAGTTGTTATCCCACGACAAAATAATATAGAACTTTTCTTGAGCTAAGATTTGTTTAACACGACAACATTTCTTGGTTCACTCACTGACTTCTTGGTTCACTCACTTTAAATGGGTACTTGAGGTTTTTTCCTTACGGTTCATAAGACGTGTTCGTTGTGCTAACAACGTAACTATCTTGTCGCTGTTGGACCTTGCCTCCCATGACAGTTACTCTGAAGTATTCTCTGCTCAGATTTTGCAGCATTCAATCACAGCTGGTCTGTGACATCATGAAAACACATTGTTTTAGTACGCCTTCTCTCTCGTTTACCTTGAACAAGGGGGACTGGTTGGTCACGAGGTAAGACGCCGGTATCTAGACAGAGAGGTTGTGAGTTCAAATCCCGGCTACTCCAGTTATGATTTTTACGTGTGGTTTCTTTCTGCGACAACCACCCCTGATCTCAGTAGCGAGGCCCGGCTTGAAACGTAAATTATTAATCGACGGAAAACATGAGTACATTCGAAAGCAGAGTTATCTGCCTGTCCAGCGAAGGACCTCTGTGCACACGACTGCAAGGAAAAAACGGTGTACACGCATAATTCAATTACAAGTCTCTAGGACTTCACCAGAGTTGAAAGCTGGCGAAAGCAAAATACAAAATACAAAAAAAAACCTCGAACTATCCCATCCATAATTATCTTGTCTAGCTCATTATATCCTATCACATTGCCACCAGAGCCGCGATAACTCAGTGGTTAGTGAACTGGACTACAAAGGACAAGGGGGAGGGTTCGATACCAACCGACGGCACCGGGTTCACCCAGCCTTAAATGGGTACCGGATTTTTTTCTGGGAAAGTAAAGCGGCACGGGCGTAATACCGACCACATTACCCCCAAAATCATGTGCCGAAGGTCTGTAAAATTTATGGTCACTAACACCATATTCCCTATACGCCACTTGGCGTAACGGGGGTACTTTACTTTTTTTTTTTTTTACATTGCCACCCAGAAATATTTGTATGGCCAATAAGTTATGGGCAATACTATTCTGTACCCTATATTTATTTATAAAAGGACGCTCCAAAAACTAGCCATTTTAGACTGCTACCATCATGAAGGGAACGTTAATATGATGGTTAAAGCGAAGACAGTCTAGTATACGACTGGATATAGCCCGTAGATTCAAGCAGACGTTTTGTGTGGAATCTACGGTGTATACCCGGTCGTATACTAACTTGATTTTGCTTTAATCCCAAGACCTCCATGTTGCTATTTTGTGGCGAATATATTTAAGCTTTAGAGTTCAATGCAGCAGGAGGTCGACGCCTATCAGATATGACCCGGGCGGGCACACCTCACTTAGAGTGTCAAAGAGCTAAACCACTTGCTGGACGGGGTCACTTCTGATTGCCTCATGCTGCGAAGCTCTATATAAAGTGTCTTATTATACCCCGTACGTCACATGCAAAGCGTAAAGGGAGTTGTTCTTTCACTTCTTCTTGTGGGATACATTCTTAAAGTTTAAAAGGCTTGGTGATTTCTCAAGCAAAGTGACAGTTACCTAACAGCTAACCTAACCAGTGTTGTCAACCAAATTGACGCTAGTCTGTCAGGAGTGTATTAACACAATCTCCTTGTGTTGCAAAACTTCCATGAAACACTCGCGCCGTTGATTTAATTCTAGTATAATCCAGAGAGCGCCATCTAAACAAAAGCTATCTTCTGAAAGTAGCATTTGTCATTCAACCAAGAGATTTAACGGACATAGAATGAGGATGCCGTATAATTGTGAGGCGAGAACTCAAGTGCAAGATTATGCAAGTGGCAGTTATCTGCTTCACTTTGACTAAAAATTACAGAGCTCTGTCAGATTAAAGAAACTTAAATGTCCGTAAGTGTTCTATTTAAAGATGGTTTTGCACTTTTGAAGAATTACATTAGTTTACGTTTTAATACGTTGTTTGCTTTCAATAAATTCCACCTTTTTTTAATGATTGTGACTTACTGATTTCAAATGTCATGAAACAATTCATCAACTGGCTCTGATTTCATTGATGTTAAAAGAAGCTGGAATTATACTAATGTGATTAATGCGTACCTCTAGCTGTGGTGGGTGAACAATTAGTTTCTCTACTGAGGGTTTACAAAGATTACAGTTACATGCCGTAATCGGTGTTATAAAAAAAAATGAGATTAAAAGTAAAACATTATTTCAGTTTTACATGCCGTGTCTTTAAATGCATTCTTGTCTCTATCTGTCGTTATTCAGTGAATGTTCGACTCTTTTTCACTTACTTCTTGTATTCAAACAATGATGTGTCTCCTGTCCCTGTCCTGTAATAATTTGACAAGATTGAGATGCTCCAATTGCCCTAACATTTTTCAACAGCAGCTATGTTTTGCTGAAATTGTTCACAATGTTCGTCGTAATTTCGTTATTAAAATGTCAAATTACTTGTAACGAGAGCGAAATAACCACTGTCATCCTTCACAGTTCTATCACCAACATGAGCCGCAATAGCCGCATCAACACTAATGATTGTGTCAGTCTCCGGCGAGTTCTCGAAACTCAAGATCCACACTTCTGCCTCAACGACCAACGTGTTATGTTGTCTGTATTCTCTGTCCTGTGTGATGACTACAAGAAAGAAGTACTGCATTGACGACAATCGTACTCACTCTTCACTTGGCTTCGTGTCCTCGAATGAACACACCTGTTGGGCAATACGCCTAACCTGACCCATCCATAATTTTCCTCTTTTCTTTTTATCTACTGCACTTTGTACTTATAAATTCATGGTATAGCGAATGGTGTGTGTTTGCACTGATAGGAAGAAAGGTATGCGCTAAGCAAGGCCTTACTCTGTCGACCAATGTGGAACAATCAAGGAGGTAAAGCATCGTCCTTACACGCAGTATCTTTTATCTACCCAATGATGATGCTCATTAGTAAAAGTAAAGTACCCCCGTCACGCCAAGTGGCGTATAGGGAATACGATGTTAGTGACCATACATTTTACAGACTTTCGGCACATGATTTTTTTTAGTAATGTGGTCGGTATTACTTTCCCAGAAAAATTTCCGGTATCGATACCGTTTAACGCTGGGTGAACCGGAAGCCGTCGGTTGGGATCGAACCCTCCATCTTGTCCTTTGTAGTCCAGTTCACTAACCAATGAGTTATCGCGGCTCATGTTGCTCATTGCCTCGTTTTATATCCTTTCCAATTGTTCCTTTTACGTATTGCTGAGAGTCAGGATTGCCAGTACATACTCAGTCACTGACAGAACCAGCAGCTGGTAAAAAAGAACGAGATGACGCTGTTCAATCTATGTTGATGCCATGATCCTCATTGCAGATGGTCCATTTCTGGTTTCATTAAAGCTTGTCAACGTAGTTGGTAAGAGCAAAACTTCAATCAAACCTCCTCCTGGGTATCTCATTGCATGAGTTCTCTCCACAACAGCTGAACAGATTCACATTTGGCGTTGATCTCTTGACTATGTCATTATTTAAAGAGATCAGTGTCAACGTTTCATTCGTCTAATTAACAAGTGTTCTTGCCTGCCCACACCAGACGCTTATACAATCAATATCGGTCTGAAGTTCTCTCACAACACCCTCGCTGCCTTTGCCCTGGCCTTATACCAAAACATCATCAGCGTAAGAAGATGTGTTGCCCGGTCATAAGATTTGCTGGTTTGTGAAGGCGTTAAATAACACTATAGATAATGGTGAACCCTGAGGTAGGTCGGGGTGTATTGTTGTTTGTTGCGAGATTCACCTTCCACATTTAAAAACCATCTTTCGTTTGAAAAATTACCTCAGAAATCCAAGTAAGGAGAGGAGGAGAAGGCTGACCTTGAGTTCACGAAGCTGAAACATCGAGAGGTCCAGATCTATGTTTCGTTGCTTACTCTTGTAAGTTGCGGCAGAAAAGGTTTCAGTACCTGCATGGAAGTCCTCGAAGATTTCAGCATTTACGTCTCTCAGTGTTTTGGCAGTACATGATATCACTGACGAGATGGGGATTCACGGTTACAGAAGCTGGATATCTACCGCAGGACAGAGAAAACTTCTGTTAGTTATGACAGCCTTGATTCACAATATGTTTTGAATATCTTTTTTTTGCCCTGGATACATTTTCCTATAATTTTTTAACTATATTTTAATGTTCTCTGTTACATTTATACGTCATATGTTGATGCCTTCGTTTATTGTCATTTAAATTAAAGGATGTTATACCTCTTGACGCTTCACTTTAAGAATGATTATCAAGCCAGCAGCTTCATCGTTTTGCGTCACGGATTCCCATTATCGTCTTTTATTCATAATTTTGTTGCTATTTTTTACTAAAACATAGCTAGATTATTATTGATCCATTAACTCATTAACTACTAAATTAACAGAGCGGATTATATAGACGGAATAATCAGCTTAAGAGAACTATGCTGACATTCTTGGTGGTGCTTGGTGCTCAAGTGGAACATTTTGATGCACATTCATCCTCGCTGCAGCTAATAAGTTTGGAAATTAAATTTATAGTTAGGAGCTAGCTATGGACGATGGTGTTACGGTGTTCGCGCACTGTTCTGAATTTGTCCTGTGGTATTAATCAAGAACTAAAAGTAAAAACAATAATATCTGAGTACAATGATGAGTCTAATTTTGAAGAATAAGAATACAAGAGAAGTCATTTTGGATTACATCTAAACAAGAATATTCAATTTAGTATTAAAAAAAAAGTAAAGTATCCCCGTCACACCAAGTGACGTGTAGGGAATATGGTGTTAGTGACCATAAATTTTACAGACCTTCGGCACATGATTTTTGGGGTATTATGATCAGTATTACGCCCGTGCCGCTTTACTTTCCCAGAAAAAAATCAGGTACCCGTTAAAGGCTATATGAACTGGAAGCCGTCGGTTGGGATCGAACCCTACTCTTGTCCTTTGTAGTCTAGTTCACTAACCACTGAGCTATCGCGGCTCCCAATATAATTTAGGCTACATAGTTATCTGCGTTTGAAAAGACCATAGGCTGATGTCGATCTTTGATAATAATTGCAAGACCATGTTTTGCAGAATACGTCTCTCATGGCTAATTTTACTAATTAATGCAGCAGAAATCAGACAGCGGGATGAGCATGACACATTTATGACGTTGGGTCTCAGCTCTTTTCTCTCGTCTTTTATAATTCCCTTTTCGATTTCACTTTAGTTTCAAGCCTTATTGTGTCGTTTCTTATATTTCTACTCATGTGCTAGGATCGTCTGCTTGATGTCCGCAGCCGTCTACAATAATGGATTATTGATGTCAAGATGTCACAACCACAAATCTTATATTGAGGACGTGAGCTCTATTTTCGGTTAAGATCAAAAACATTATCTTCGGACATTGGATTGGGTATGACAAAAATTATCAACCTGTACACCGCGGTGCGACAGCATTTAAGCATGCAAACATTTTTATACCACAAAAAATATGACGTACCAAAATATGAAAAATCTCAAAACGATAGTCTTTTTGATAAGAAATGTTAAGTATTACTCCTTTACTGTTTAGGTGGTTGAGAACTGGGGCATGTTGAGATTTGTGTATCAATAACTGAAGTAATGCTTGTCTCCATTAAAGTTTCTGCACGATATCGGGATTTGTTTCCGGTATCCATCTTTGGGTACTTTAGGTGACTTCCGTCTTTGTATAGTGAATGTGATTAGACTCGGACACTTCTAGTTGTCGGATGAGGATTACACGAGCAGTGTTGGTTACAGAGAGAAGAGAGCAAACTTTCGTTGCAAACAACTAATGGGAGTGAAGATCGTTCTGACGAAATTAGAATTTTTTATGGAAATGTAGATACTTTGTAGGTGAAGAGTGAAGATAATGTGTTTGAAGTAAAAATGTAAATAAAATGAAATGAATATTGCCT
Source organism: Megaustenia siamemsis (assembly GCA_032433765.1). Lineage (NCBI taxonomy): Eukaryota > Metazoa > Mollusca > Gastropoda > Stylommatophora > Ariophantidae > Megaustenia > Megaustenia siamemsis. Next base: position 19,602,998 of record JAVIAB010000073.1, on the reverse strand, counting down.
TGAAGAATAAATACAAGGATGTGAAGATACGTTTGATAGGAAGAGCATATACAAGGATGTGAAGATAACTTTGGCAGGATGAGTAAATATAAGGATGTGAAGATACGTTTGGTAGGATGAGTAAATACAAGGATGTAAAGATAACTTTGGCAGGATGAGTAAGTAGTGATAGTGGCTGTGAACCCATCCCAAAAGTGCACGCACATGCACCGAAAGACAATAGATTTGGCACCGAAACCGCACGAAACATGCACCAAAACCCGTGCCAAAGTCCGATAATCGGCTTATTATCTCGGTGGTCGTGATCGGTAATCGGCTTATCTCGGTGGTGTGCGTTGGTGCGTGACGATCGGCGCGTCGTGGTGTGCGTTGGTGCGTGGCGGCTTATCTCGTGGTGAGTGTTCGGCTTATCGCGTCGCTAGCTCGCCGGTTATCGGACAGCGGTTCTAAAATCGGGCGACAGCGGTTCTAAAATCGGGCGACAGCGGTTCTAAAAGGGGGATGGCGGTATCTCGCGGGTCGGATGGCGGGTCGCCGCGTGGCGTGCGGGTGGGGAAAGGTGCCTTTATTGGTTATCATCATGTGTGGGTCAACAGGAGGCGACGTGTAAAAAAAAATGCTGACAAGCAATTATTAGTATCGTTAGCGTCATGTACCAGATTATAGCGATTTTTATTCTCTCTAATGCATATCCAAGCTAACTCAAGTCAAATAAAAATCATCATCACCAACACTATCCCTTCATGGCCTATCATCATGTGCCTCAACACTATCATCATGTGCCTCAACACTATCCCTTCATTTCATCATCATGTGCCTCAACACTATCATCATGTGCCACCCTCATCATCACCCTTCATATCATCATAATGTGCCTCAACATCAACCTTCATATCCTATCATCATGTGCCACCCTCATCATCACCCTTCATATCATCAAGCCACACAAAGTATCAATCATCTCTCTCTCTCTCTCTCTCTCTCTCTCTCTCTCACACACACATTCATGGTAAACCAAAACAAAATTCGTTCTATATTTCACAACTTTATTATTACAACAAATATACAACACATATATATTACTGTCCGGTTGTTGATAATTTTAGGCGTCTGGGTTTCCTCCCTCCTGTTTTGGTGGTAGTGTTTGTTAAATGTCTATCAAACACGGGTACATAGGAAGTTTCATTAGCCTTCAAAACACAACCGCCCTCCATTTTGACAAAACCTTGATCAAAGCTGGAATAGGTAATTGGTGACTCTGCTGAAACACCCGCGGCATTCATATTGGGTGCCGGATCTGTCGTCTGATTAACAAGAGCGAGGTTCCCTTGATTAACAAAGGGGGGCGTGTAGTCGATGAGATTCGTGTTAACAAGAGATGGTATGTAGTTTTGGTGGTTAACGACAGGCGGCGTGTAGTTGATCTGATTAACGAGAGGTGGCGTGTAGTTGATCTGGTTAACGAGAGGTGGCGTGTAGCTGATCTGGTTAACAACAGGCGGTGTGTAGTTGAGGTTAGCATAAGCGGTTAAAATTTCCTCGCGCATCTCAACTAACGTGATAAATTCCTCTCTCGATAGTGTTATCCCAGTTCTGGTAGGAAACTTCAAAAAACTATCACCGCTATATGTCCTTATATTTATCATTGGTCTGTTACGAAAAACACAAACCGAGACTGCCTTAACGCCATCTTTAGACAATGGAACTACAGTCTCATTTCCACGTGACATAAATATGCGCTGATCACTAACATGAAACGAAATTGGCGTATTCAAGCTACACGACTCCATATTCAAAGAAAAACAAACCACCTGGCAACAGACGTTGGTTATGTGTGTGCGTGTACACTGCTCGATTGGGGGGTTTTTATACCCGTTACGTTTATCGGGTCGAAGACCGTCTATTTATAGCAGCTAACGCAATACGTTATCAGGCGTGGTAATCAGTCGTGTTGCGACATGTTCAGTGACCTCTGGAACTGACCCAATAGGGGGGTGATGTGTGGGGAAATATGATGCGTGTAACAATTCGGTCTCAGGTAATGCGGCCTGAGACTAGGAAACTCCTCCTCCTCCCCCCTGTCGTGTTTATATAGGTTGTGGATTTTAAAAATAGGTGTTAGTTGAAGAGGGGGAAACCTCGCGCGCTGACCTAAAATCACTCGTTGTTATTTTCGTCGGGGGCGTAATCGCTAAAGTTAGTAGCACTTGTGAGGATGGATCCCCGATGGAATCATCCCTTCACAGCTCTGATAGCCGGTCCTACCGGGTGTGGGAAAACGGTATTTGTGCAAAAGTTTATACAGAACCTTCACGAGCTAGCTGTCCCCGTACCGGAGGAAGTTATATGGTGTTATGGGGAATGGCAGCCGATATACGAGACTATGGGGTCAGTGAGATTTATCGAGGGTCTACCAGACGTCGATAAATTGGAAGGTGGTAAGAAGAGAAGACTGATCGTCATCGATGACTTGATGTCTGAGACGGACGAGCGGGTAACAAAATTATTCACCAAAGGTAGTCATCACAGAGATATTAGTGTGATGTACATTGTTCAAAATCTTTTCGGAAAAAATAAAGAACATCGAACCATAAGTCTCAATACGCACTATTTAGTCCTTTTCAAGAAACCGAGAGACGGGAGTCAAATTATGAATCTGGGTAAACAAATGTACCCGGGTCAGGTGGGGTACCTCCAAGATAGTTTTAAGGACGCGACAGCGACTCCTCACGGTTATTTGCTGGTCGATCTTCGTCAGGACACACCTGATAATCTTAGGTTGAGAACAAAAATATTCCCGAGAGACAAATCGTCTACGTGCCAAAGTAGAGAATCACGTGTGATGAAGCACTTAGACGGCACGGTGAAATGTTGAAATGTATGCGCGCGGCCTCGCCGAGCGGTTTAAGAGCCATATTAAAAACAGCCTCTCCCAAACTCATTAACTTTTTGTGCGAGTGTTGTCATAACATATTAAAAGGTAATGTATGACTCACTCAGCGACAGAAGTGCGAGCTACGTCGACACAAGAACAAGTTGAGACTTCTCACTAAAAAGAAACCGAGTCTTAAGCGGCGGAAAGAGATTCTACAAACCGGTGGGTTTATAGGTGCTTTGCTCCGTCCTATATTAAGTATTCTCGGTGGAGTACTAGGTGCGTAACAATGGCCAAAAAATGATTTTGATGGATCCTCGATTCCTCGAGGGTCTTAAACAGACTACTACCACGTCCTATAGCCCACCCGAGGCGATCGGTGACAACTTGAGAGATTTAGATGATGAAATGCAACGTATCCTATTCCGCGATGATTTAGCACCCGCCGATAAGGCCAGAGTGTACCAACGTGCCCTGCATCAATATTTAACTAGATTGGAGCAGTATAAACGACGCTCATTGGGCTCGGTCGATCTCATTCAACACAACACGGCAACAGAAAAAACACCTTCCCCACCAACACCATCATTCGAGCTATCACCAGAGCAGACCAAGACACCACCACCACCACCACCAGCGGAAACCCCAAAGGTAGGTAATGAAACCACTCCGCCCGTAGCCACGTATAAACTGAGACCTAAAAAAAGAAAGAGTGGAATCCCAACACCAAAATGGGAACGGTGGAGAAAATATTGAGACGTCGTTACTTTGACCCTAGTCGACCAGGGGCGTATAGTGGTGCAACGGCCCTGCAACGTAACACCAAACTGGGACTCGCAAAGATCAAACAATGGCTGAGTCATCAGGATACCTATACCCTTCATAAACCAATTCGTCGCAGATTTGAAAGGCGTCCCATTATAACGAGTGGCCCCCAACAGCAATATCAGGCAGACCTAATCGATTTGAGACATTTGAAAAAACACAACGACGGATATTCCTATTTGGTTTCTTGCGTGGACGTTTTCAGTAAATTCCCGTGGTCTGCACCGATACGAACCAAAACGGGGAAATCCTTAGTGGAAGCCGTCGGTAAGATATTTCTCGATGGGAAACCCGCGAGTTTTCAAACGGATAAGGGGTTAGAGTTTCTGAACAGAACATTTCAGAAATTCCTCGCTGACAACAACGTTCACTTTTTCACTACGCAGAACGAAGATATTAAGGCCGCCGTGGTGGAACGCTTTAATAGGATATTTAACGAAATCCAATAAGTTGTCTTATGTCCGAGTCCTCCCCGCCCTACTTCGAAGTTATAACCATTCGTATCACAGAAGTATAAAAATGGCACCGGTCGACGTCAACGCAGACAATCAAGAACAGGTATGGAACACGTTGTATAATAGCAAACGCAACTTTAAATTTGAAAGACCCCTGTACAAGCCCGGTGATCGAGTTAGACTGGACCTGGGCAGAGCCAATTTAAAAAAGGGTTATGCCCCGGCTTGGACGGAGGAACTGTTTTCCATCAGTCGAGTAAATGAAACAAACCCCGTTACATATGTGTTGAAAGACGATAAGGGCGATGAGATAGAGGGGTCATTCTACACACCGGAAATTCAAAAAGTTGGAGACAAACACGAGTACAGAATCGAGAATGTCATGACCGAGCGTCGCACATCCTTTGGGCGAAAGGAGTGTTTAGTCAAATGGTTTGGGTACGATTCCTCATTTAACACTTGGATACCGTCCAAGGACATTGCCAGATACAAAAACTAGAGATGCGAGAAGAAGAAGAAGAAGTGGTAACTTTTGGTGGAGAGCCCGATTTGCGAGCCGTAAACTCGGGAGTCGGGAGAGACGGCGAACCACGCTGGTTGGGGTCGATGTTTGGGAAACTGTCCCCCTACTTAGAACTTGTCTTTATTTGTCAAGTGGTAGTTATATATACAGTTGTAGCGGTCTCGCTGTTCAATCTGACCACCGAAAAGCCAGACACAAAAGAGGGAAAACTGTGGATAGCCCTACTGAGCAGCTGTTTGGGTTACATGCTACCGAATCCAAACTTGGAGAGGCGACGGTGAAACGAGTTAAAAAAAATGAGTTTTCTGTCACCCTGCCCAGCAATGCATCTATGGAACTTTTTAAGGATAATAACCCAGGCCACTTTTTCGTTAAACTCCCTCAGACCATTGACATTTCGACGCAGTATGAGATCGCACTGGTGGAGATACAGTTTCCGCTAAATTATTTCAAAGTAATAGAGGGTGATGTCTGGATTCGCTACGAATCTCTCGATAACGACGATATTTGCGACGCCAGATTTTATTTCAACGTGACATTGGAGCCTGGGTTATACACGAAACCCGATGCGTTCATCGGCGCGTTGAACGCGTCGATCGTAAAAGCGGAGGATGAGTCGTACAGGGGAGTGAAAGGGAAAAAAATGAGATTCATTTACGCAAAAGAGGTGAATAAAGCCATCTTGAAACTTTACGAAAAAGGAGTCAGTGTTACCATAAGCGACACTTTGAAAAACATGTTAGCCTTCCCCACGACCACAATATCAGACACGGCTCCCGATATCTTCAGCGTGGGTGTAATGGACTTGGAAAGTGTTGCGAAGAATGTCTACGTCTACTGCGATCTCGTTTCCCCCAGACCGGTCGGGGATGTGATGGTGCCTCTCCTCAGGAGCGTGCCTGTTCTCAATAGAAATCACACCTCGGTGTTTCAGATCTACGATAAGCCTCACTACCTACCCCTGAGTCGATTTTCCTTCGATACCGTCGAGATCCTTTTAGCCAACGAACACGGAAAAACCATTCCATTCACCAGCGGGACGTCGGTGCTAACGGTACACTTTCGAGTCAAGAAGCATCTCGAGCTGGTATAATGGTGAAACACACTCCCCTTCATAGAGATGTTGAGTTATACGAAGACTTTTACTGTTGTCAGGCGGGCGATGGGATGCCCGTGTTTATAGGAGGTCGAAGTCAGAGCGGTCGAGGAATCGGTAGTTTTCGAGGGTGGCAAAGGATATTTTCGACTAATAATGTCCCTCATTCACCCCAAATCGTGCGAATGTCTTCACTCTGGTTTGGATTTATTTAGCGTTCCACCCACGCAGACATCTCAAGACTCTGGCCAGTTTATTGAAATTCGTCCGATCGCAGCTTTGTCGCATAGCGCACCGATAGAGTTTTTCATTTCTGGAAACAGCGAGGAGTATCTAGATCTTTTCAACACGTTTTTACATCTGCGGGTCAAGATCACCCTCCCGAATGGTGATAGTGTACCAGTCGATGCTGAGGTAGGACCGGTCAACAATTATCTTCACAGTCTATTTTCACAAGTCGACGTATCGCTAAACGACACGTTGGTTACACCGTCGGAGAATACCTATCCTTTTAGAGCGGTGTTTGAGGCCACGCTAAATTACGGAGAGGATGCGAAAACGGGATACTTGACGGCCGCTCTGTTCTACAAAGACACAGCTGGCCACCATGACGATTTGAAAGAAAATGAGGGTTTTAAAACACGGCGCGATTTGACTTCGGGTAGTAAAGAGGTTGAAATGATGGGTCGTTTGCACTCTGATGTCTTTGTGCAGGATCGTTACATGTTAAACAGAGTCGATGTAAAGATAAAACTCACGCCCTCGAAGGATGTGTTCAGCCTCGCGGCTCACGATAGCTCTGTGGGTTATAAGAGTGTTATCACCTACGCCGCGCTCGTGGTCAGGAAAGCTAAGCTAAACCCCGCGATTTCTCTGGCCCACGAAAAGGCTCTCTTAAGCGGGAATGCGCGGTACCCGATCAAGAGGGTTACCATCAAGACATTTTCCATCGCTAGCGGGATGCTTTCCCACAGTCAAGACAATTTATTTTTGTCTCAAACACCGACCCGTATAGTGATAGGTCTGATTACGGCTAGTGCTTTTAATGGTGTTTACACAGCTAACCCGTTCAATTTTCAACACTTTGGTCTGATTTATATGAACCTGACGGTCGACGGGAAATGTATCTCGGGAAAGCCTCTAACTATGGACTTTGAACGAAATCAATACGCGAGAGCTTTCTTCGGCACAAATCTGGCCATGGGTCTGATTGGTAAAGACGCTGGGAATAACGTTGATTATAGAGAATTCAAGGACGGATACTGCCTATTTGGTTTTGACCTCTCGTCCAGCCTACTGGACGGCCCCCATTTTGAGTTAGCCACAAGCGGACCCTTATCGATAGAACTCAAGTTTGCCGCTCCCACCACTACTCCCCTACAAGTTATCGTCTACGCCGAGTTGGACTCGGTGCTCGAGGTGTCCAAGACAAGGCAGATTCTAACAGACTTCGCCGTTTGAGAGAGAGAAAGAAGAAGAATATGAACACGAGGGAGATTTACAACCTTTTGATGTCGGATATTTTCGTTCGACGTTGTTCCCTTGTTAGTGTCATTCCACGAAACCACTTACCGCCAAGCATCGACCCAACGGCGACCGCGGCCTTTGTCATAAACACCGACCCTGCCCACGAACCCGGAGAGCATTGGGTGGCCCTATTTTACAACGGACTCGGCGAATGTGAGTATTTCGATTCCTACTGTTTGCCTCCCAGACACGTGGATATTTTAAACTTTATAGAGCAAAACTCACACGTTCCATTCGTCTACAACCCGCGGGTGTTGCAAGATTTGTTTAGCAACACGTGCGGTCTATATTGTGTTTATTATATACTTCTTAAGTGTCGTGGGGCAAAACTTAACAGAATTCTCATGCCTTTTTCATCGAGACAGCACGTAAACGACCGTATCATTTATCGTTTGCTCGCCCCGTGGATACTTCGGCTTCGAGGGGCCCGTCCAGACGCTTAAAATTATCAACAACCGGACAGTAATATATATGTGTTGTATATTTGTTGTAATAATAAAGTTGTGAAATATAGAACGAATTTTGTTTTGGTTTACCATGAATGTGTGAGAGAGAGAGAGATGATACTTTGTGTGGCTTGATGATAGGCCATGAAGGGTGATGTTGAGGCACATGATGATGATATGAAGGTTGATGATGAGGGTGGCACATGATGATGATGTTGAGGCACATGCTGATAGTGTTGAGGCACATGATGATGATAGGCCATGAAGGGATAGTGTTGAGGCACATGATGATAGTGTTGAAGCACATGCTGATAGTGTTGAGGCACATGATGATAGGCCATGAAGGGATAGTGTTGGTGATGATGATTTTATTTGACTTGAGTTAGCTTGGATATGCAATAGAGAGAATAAAAATCGCTATAATCTGGTACATGACTCTAACGATACTAATAATTGCTTGTCAGCGTTTTTTTTTACACGTCGCCTCCTGTTGACCCACACATGATGATAACCAATAAAGGCACCTTTCCCCACCCGCACGCCACGCGACGACCCGCCATCCGACCCGCGAGATACCGCCATCCCCCTTTTAGAACCGCTGTCGCCCGATTTTAGAACCGCTGTCGCCCGATTTTAGAACCGCTGTCCGATAACCGGCGAGCTAGCGACGCGATAAGCCGATCACTCACCACGAGATAAGCCGCCACGCAACAACGCACACCACGACGCGCCGATCGTCACGCACCAACGCACACCACCGAGATAAGCCGATTACTGATCACGACCACCGAGATAATAAGCCGATTATCGGACTTTGGCACGGGTTTTGGTGCATGTTTCGTGCGGTTTCGGTGCCAAATCTATTGTCTTTCGGTGCATGTGCGTGCACTTTTGGAGTGGATTCACAGCCACTATCACTACTTGAGTAAATACAAGGATGTGAAGATACGTTTGGTAGGATGAGTAAATACAAGGATGTGAAGATACGTTTGGTAGGATGAGTAAATACAAGGATGTGAAGATAACTTTGGCAGGATGAGTAAATACAAGGATGTGAAGATAAGTTTGGTAGGATGAGTAAATACAAGGATGTGAAGATAACTTTGGCAGGATGAGTAAATACAAGGATGTGAAGATAAGTTTGGCAGGATGAGTAAATACAAGGATGAGAAGATAAGTTTGGCAGGATGAGTAAATACAAGGATGTGAAGATAAGTTTGGCGGTAAGAGTAAGTGCAAGGATGTGAAGATAAGTTTGGCGGTAAGAGTAAATGCAAGGATGTGAAGATAGGTTTGGCGGTAAGAGTAAATTCAAGGATGTGAAGACAGGTTTGGCGGTAAGAGTAAATACAAGGATGTGAAGATAGGTTTGGCGGTAAGAGTAAGTACAAGGAAGTGAAGATAGGTTTGGCTGTAAGAGTAAGTACAAGGATGTGAAGATAGGTTTGGCGGTAAGAGTAAATACAAGGATGTGAAGATAGATTTGGCGGTAAGAGTAAATACAAGGAAGTGGAAGTAGCCCGTTTAAATTAAAAAAAAATAATAATAAATATAATTAAATGACGAACGTTTGACGTGAAAAGTAAGAACAAAAATATGGCATTAGGCTCAACGTGTAGAAATAAGTACAGGGTGTTTCTAAAGTCGCAGTGCAGTGAAATTCTACTCTCGGAAGAAAAACGTCACCAGAAATGCGGTTAACTAATGCGTCACACAAATTGTAAAATAAATGGTATTATTCAAATATACTTGACTGCTATCGGCGAGCTTATAATGGGTAATGTTGGTATTAACACAATAAAGTTGTGCCTAAAGCATATGTTGAAAATGTCCACCACGGGCCTCAAGACATGTCGTGATTCGTCTTTCCATATTTGCGAAAACCTTCAGAATAATGTCTGGTGATATTTGTTTAATCTTGTCTACTATTTCAGTCTTTAGGTCATTAATTGTCTGCGGATTATTTTCATAAACTTTCCCCTTCAATGCCCCCCACAGATAATAATCTGGGGGTGTTAGATCTGGTGAACGAGCAGGCCAGATTCCACGTGAAATAATGCGATTTGCAAATATGCTTTCTAAATAATTGAGTGTGGTTGTGGCTGTGTGTGCTGTTGCCCCATCCTGCTGAAACCAGGATTCCATAATTTCCCGTTCTGTAAGGTGTGCTATGAACGGTTCCAGAATTAAAGTACGGTAACGTTCTGCATTTATTGTTTCATTAAAAAATATAGGTTCTATTATCCGCATACGACTTATAGCGCACCACACTCCGACTTTTTGATCGTAAAGCGGCACTTGATGAAATTCATGGGGGTTTTCACTGCTCCACAGCCGATTGTTCTGACTGTTCACATAACCGGATAAATGAAACCAGGCCTCATCAGTGAAAAAAGTGACGTCAAGGATGGCAGCGCCATGTTCATAAATAAAATTCTGAAACCACATGCAATAGTTTAAACGGGATTCATAATCTCTTTCTTGGAGTTGAGACACTTCAGTTAATTTGTATGGACGATAGTGTAGTTCACTTCTTAAAACCTTGTGAACAGAACTCTTAGATATTTGCACCTGTTGAGACAAGTGGTTTAAAGATGCATTTGGACTCATTGTAATTCTGTCTTGGAGTTCCATAATTTGGTCTTGTGAAATTGAAGGTCTTCCAGATCGGTGGGTGTTTCTTTAATGACTGTGCATTATTTGAAAATCTAGTTGTTCCAATTTATTTATGTAAATCACGCATCATGTACTGCTGTAGCTTGTTCCTTTTTCGGTAAAGTTAAACATATAACATCACTATTCACAAAAGGTATTCGAAATATCCACCACGTTTTAGTTGGCAAATGTTGATACGTTTTTTCATATTGTCAAAAACCTTACGCAGTATGGGCTGTGTAACATTATTAATGTTGTTGGCGATTGAAACCTGCAGCTCATCGAGTGTGTGGGGATTGTTTTCGTACACTTTTCCTTTCAGTTCACCCCAGAGATAGTAGTCCATGGGAGTAAGATCAGGAGACCGTGCAGGCCAAATTCCGCGAGAGATTATAGGATTAGCAAAAATTTCATATAAAAATTCCAGTGATTTTACAGCAGTGTGAGCAGTTGCGCCATCTTGTTGAAACCAAGCTTTTTCAATTTCTGGCTCAGAAAGTTGGGTTATGAATCGCTCCAGTATGTTAATCCTGTATCTTTCTGAATTTATTGTTTCATAGAAGAAAATTGGGCCGATTATCCGCTGACGACTCATTGCACACCACACTCCTACTTTCTGATCGTGGAGAGGCACTGGGTGCAATGCATGTGGATTTTCATCACTCCAAAGACGATCATTCTGCCTATTCACGTACCCAGACAAATGGAACCATGCTTCATCTGTGAAGAAAGTGAAATCAAGGATTTCCTCACCTTCTTGGGCTAGAAAATTCTCAAACCACATACAATAATTAATTCTGGATTGGTGATCTAATTCTTTTAATTGAGGAACGACGGAAAATTTGTACGGATGTAACTTTAATTTTTTTTTCAGAACTCTATGAACAGTACTGCTTGATTTGTGTACTTGTTGAGCCAGCTTTCTTATTGATTTGCCAGGACTCATTAGAATGCTGTCCTGGATGTTGAGAGATGTTACTTCAAGAACAGATGGTCTACCAGGACGGCTAACATCATGTACACCACCGGTGTTTTAAAATTTGATTATTAAATTACTCACAGTATTTCGATGAGGCACTGGTGTATCAGGAAATCTATTCACAAATTGTTCAACAACCCCATTCGAATACTTGCTGCCGTTACGGAACACATGCTCCACTATAAATACTCTTTCATCAATCGTTAACACCATTGTAAGCCAGATCTATCATGTAGCAGTGATGTTTAAATGAACACGTAAATGGTGCTTGAACTATTACGTCATACATAGATAAAATTTAGGTGCGTAATTATTTCAACAACAAAAAATGCACAGTCATTAAAGAGACACCCTATACATCGCTGTATAGAAACAAGAAACCTGATGTTTTAAATATACTAACCACAAGTGATTACTAAATCAGTATTTTAATAAATATAAAATATATATTTTGAGTGCTAAATTGTTTGTATGAGCTGAGGTGGAGCAACTAATGTTACTTATGTGAGTTTTAACTTCTTTTGGCGTATCTGGTACATATTTACAATCGTCTTGAATAAATAAGACGTCAACGGGTCTAAATCGATGTGATCTATAAACAGTAACCAGTATGATAATGTTATATTCCGTTCAGAATCGTTTGCCGAGATGTTATGATTTATAATTCAAAAAGTTCTTGATGATTTCACATGATTTTTGGCATACGGTGTTAAAATGTCCATGTCACGAGAACATATGTGTTACTCGATGTCTAGCTATAACGGTTTTCTTAAAGCGGCGAATTCCTTTGATCTTTGCCCATGTAACTATTATTTTGACCCTAATCAAAATGTTTTACAGTAATCTAGTGCAACGATGACCCATAGGCGTGTCCATAAAATTTTACTTGGTGGCAAGTATACAAATTTTAAATTATATATAGAACTTTTGTTCGTAGAGTCAATTTGATATAGTTCGATGCTCTTGGTGTGAGTTTCCCAAATGTTGTCGCTGCCTTTCAAATACGTACATTTAGTTCCTCATCTAAGGAAAGTGTGGCTGTAATAGTGGATCCAAGATAGCTGAACTTCTGTACTGACTCAAGCAGGCTTCCATTCAAAGTAATGGTTGTTGGTTTGCTTATAACATATTTTTGATTGCTTGGGTGGTCTTGAACAATAAACTGTTTAACAAATCAACTAGGAAATTTTGCAAATCAAACTATTTATCTGTAGACTTAATCAGAGTAATGATCATTCAGAATCAGACGAGTCAAATAGGTCGATTACTGCTTTCGGCTGAACAAACAACAAACCATCCTTTTTCCAATATTCCTCTTCTTGTCGTAACACATGATCCTCACATTTTACCCAGTAGTCTTTATTTATATTTGATAGAGCCTGATTTGTAAGTGTCTCAACATCGCATAATTTGAAAGTTTTATTTGTATATGCTACGTGTCCTTTAACTTTTGCCCAAACTAGTTCTATAGGATTTAAGTGTGCATGATATGGAGGTAGTCTCAAACATCTATGGCCATGTTCTTGAATTAACTTGTCTATTTGAAATATCTTTGTACGTTGTGTCTGTTTTACAAGGCTAAGCAATTCGGGTTTCAAGTAGCTGTCGTTAACTTGTATGTGCTCTTTTATGAGCCACGTTTTGATTGCATCTTTTGTACTTGATGATGTTGGGATTCTATCTTCTACGTTAACTACGTTATGGTATGAAGCATTGTCCATTATCAGACAAGAAGGTCGATCTAATATTGGAAGGATACTTTTCTCGATCCAGTCTTTAAATATGTGCCCATTCATTTCGGAGTGGTAGTCTCTATTGTCTATGGATTTTGAAATGAAAACGAGATGAGCATTCTGCAACAACCCATTATGTCTGCTACCTGCATGTGCAACTATCAAACGTTGCCCTTTACTGCTAGGTACTGATCTTTTAATACTTCCATCTGCTAACTGCCATTCCTTTTCATTTGTATGATGAGCGTTGATCCAAGTTTCATCTAAATAAACAATATCATAATCATTTTCGCGCATTTCCTTCACTTCACGTAAATACTTGCTTCTAAGAGCTACTAGATGTGGCTTCTCACAAAAAATGTTTTTCCCACCAGCATACTTTCTAAAGGTGAAGCCTGCACTTCTTAATATTTTCCATAATGAAGTTTTTGATATTTCAATGTCGTTGTTAGTTTTCAGCCAAAGCTTCAACTTTCTAAGTGTCACTTCTTCGTTTATATCAAACATTCGACAGATTTCTCTTTTTACTAGGTCCTTATCAAAACTGTCTAACGTTTCTTTCCTTCCTTGCTTTCTTGCATTTGTTGGCAATAAATATCCGCTTCCTTTAACTATTCGATCAAATGAACGTTTACACAAACCTAAAATATGCATTGTTCTCTTCTCAGGGTTTGATAAAGAACAATAAAGATGTCCCTTTTTACGCTCTCTGCAGAAGTATTGATAAATCTTTATAGCAATGTTATGCTCAGTAAAATATGTTGCCTTTATATTCATTCTCACATAGACTTGCAGAAGATAATATGGATAGTGCCGCCTCCTTTCTGTAAATATTGAGATTTGCCTCTGAATTATGACTCGAACTCGAGTCTACGGCCGTGATTTTGACGTCACATAATTTCCGGTTTCGGCTAAAATGTCATTTTGTGCTAAACGGGAAATTTCATATGTAACATTTCTTTATAAAAATTTATAGTGGAAACATAACTATTTTAGGACGGTGCGCATTCAGCCGTGAAGGTCATGCCTATATGTTAAAGAATCAGCTGTGAGATGTAAGCATCTACATAATCCCGCCGGTGTTTATAATATCGATTAACTTTTTTTAAATATAGGTTAAATAAGGCATCTTTGAAACTGGATCACATTTCTTTGATAAAAAAATATTTTTATAGCGACATTAGTATTCTAAACCTAACTTCAAAAGATCAATGCAAATGAACAATAAGTTTTTGAAAAAAATAAATTAATGTCTAGGCAAACGAATCTGAACGGACTATAATCCATATCCAGGTTGCTTTGTAATACGATCCATTCTGTTCACACTTTTTGATCTATCTTAAATCGTTGCGTTCTGGGAGCCAGCTTGTGGATTTTGAGGGAATCCAAAAATTTGGCAAATGAATTAAGTGGGTTCTGCGATTGAGTTTTATATTTGAACAGTTTCATTGTAATATGTGCACGTTGCATACAATGTAACACGTTGAAAGTCACAACTGGATTTGAAATGTGTTAACATATACCAGGAAATTTATAATTAGCTGCAGGATTTAAAAGAATACAAATAAATTGACGATATATTGTGTATGATAAGTCTGTCTTTTCGTTTTATCTATGGCTGTTGTCTAGCTTCAAGCATTTTTCTATCTCTGCTCTCTGCTGGAGTGGGTAGGAGTGAGAGACTGAACAGGTTGCAGGCCGTTTATCCAGTGAAGCCGCCACAAGGTGTTCAGGAGAGAATTATGATTTCATCCCAGAGAAAGAAAACTGTTTCAAGATTTGAACCCATGTTCTCTTTATTTGGAGCACGACGAGCTATCATTTCAGCTATACGATGTCAAATCTGTTATTATTTCATCCAATCCTTCTTTCGGTATATCTCTCTGCGATCAAGACCCAGTCAGAGCAGGATTCCAGACTCTCTCATGAAGTCAGCTGTCTGTTTAAGCGAATCGATTGCCCCATATAGTTTCTCTTCCAGGGAAGTGGGTGTGGACCACATTGCTCTTCTCAAGACTGTGTACTGGGGGCAATCCTGTAGAACATGTTTTGTAGTCATATTGTCCAGTGTACAGTGACATAGGCTGGTTGAACCTATTTTGAATTTGGTGAACATGTGAGTTCTCATTCTATTGTGGCCAGTGCGTAGGCGAAGTATGATGACTTGATCCCTCCTTGATTGTTGGTGGTATCGGTCACTCTCGTTATGCTTTGGGTGTTCTCGTTTCCATTTTTGATGGTACTGACCTTTGTAGGTGGATTTGGCTTCATCATAACTGAGCGGATGGTTCTCTTGTGGTAATCTCTCTCGCTCTTTAGCTAATTTGTTTGCGCGTTCATTCCCGTGTATAGGTATATAGGGGTGAGCTTATATTGAAGGTTTTAAGAACAATTTGAAGCTGAGATATAAAAGGCATAAAACGCTAAAATCGATGCACTGGGCTGCATGTCTAATGAAACAGTGCTACGTGATTCGTACATGATAGAGTACAATGTTCATAAACCCACATTCAGTACAGTTACTTGTTTGTGGTCAAGTCACTAGTTTTGTATTGATTGTCTATTTTTGTTTCTTCCGTTTTAAAACGACGTTTTGACATCGCTAAAGACTCAAAGAAGGCCACATATGACAGGCATATACATTCTGGTCCGTTGTCTTTGAAAAACTTTCTTTGTAGACGACCTTCATATCTGTGACACTTAGATTTCATTAATCAGCAATACATTTTTAATGACTCGGCAATACAGCTGTAATGAATCAGCAATATAGCTTTAATAAATCAGCAATATAGTTTTAATGAATCAGTAATATAGCTTTAGTAAATCAGCAATATAGCTTTTATCAATCAGCAATACAGTATTATTGAATCAACAATATAGCAATTAAAATATCAAGACATTATTACCTCAACAAGAAGAAATCATTCGACTTTTCGCTCCTTTAGTCTCCTATTGAAAAGGGAGCTCTTAAAACACGTCAGAAAGAAGCAATCAACATTTTTCGGGCACATTATGAGAAGAGAAAAGTTGGAATACTTGGTTACAACTGGCAAAATAAAAGGAAAGAGAAATTGCAGACGACAAAGAGAGAAAATACTGGATAGCTAGGTGTCATGGCATGGAAAACAGTCAACAACAGAATTGATACGATACACTGTAGATAGAAGATTGTGGAGGGACATGATCACCTACGCCAACCGATATGGCACATGATGATGAGTCTCCTATTAACAATGAGTAGGCAGTGGTTTTTAAATTCATGATGTATCATAGTTTATAGAAGTATAAAAAAATACATAACAATCAAATATAAGTAAACATAAACTGATAATGTAAGTATCTTCTTCTTCTATAAAGTAAGTATAAAGGCAAATAAATCAGTGATGAATAGGTTATCATTTTTTTTTTGACTGTTCAATAAGGTAATCCGGTATTTGTATTCATGTGAAATGGGCAATAAAAATGGAAAAGAAAATTGGAAAATGTGATACATGCGTTGTGAAATGGGAAAACATTTGGGAGAAATGTGTTTTGAAAAGTGGAAATATGTTCTGATATATCATAAACATATAGTAAAATGTGATAAATGTTTTGTAGAATGTTGAATTGTGTTGTGAAATATGAAATTGTCTTATCGATGTATACTTGTTTTGCGGAACATGATAAATGTGTTGTGAAATATGGAAATGCGTTGCTGAAAATGATAAATATTTATAATTATTTATGAATATTTTTTTGTGAAATGTGATAAATGAGCTGTGATATGTAACAAGTGTTTTACCATCTGTGCATAGCAGGGCAATCTTCCTAAGCCAATATGATAATATATCTAGGGGTAAATGCGTGGGTTTTATTGTTAAAGCGGAGAGTTTCTAACACAGCTCTGATAATGGATGATGAATAGAAGGTGATGACATTGCTGGTAGAGGATTATACACCTGGTGGTATTAGAGTACTAAATAGAAGATTAACATCGAAAAGAAAGGTCAGAGTTAACAAAGAAGTGTGAAAAAGAGAAATAGAGAGATAGAGACAGGGAGAGAGAAAGGAACAATTGTTAAAATCGTCAAAAAAAAAAGAATATTATTAAAGAAAAGACAGCATGATAATGTATAATGCCGGTCTATGAAATTTGATGAGTACGATAAGTCAAAGAAAGATTGCATTACTTTGATCATTTTTGTGTCGCTTTTTCAGCACATCCGTTACCAAACCACTTTTTAAAAAATGTCTGTTGTCAATACTATCAGCTTTACAACAGCTCTATATTTCTATGTCAATTTACTATTTCTTGAGGCACGTTAAAATTGGTAATTACTTGCTGTTTCGAAAAAAAAAAAAAAAAAAATTAGACGGCTTTCTTTAACGTATGAACATCTTTTTAAACTGTATGTTATGTATTTGTCTGCAATTATACAAAGTTTACATAATTGTAGTGATCCTTTTGGTAATTTTAGGTAACAGCGTTAGAGAAGTGACTAGTAAACTTGTCTAACGTGAACGAGAGGTTTTGTTCAAGGGGACCAGCTTCTAGGCCGATCCAGTCATAAATGGGTATTGAAAATGAATGACGGAGCGGCTTAGTGCTGACCACCTTATCTTATCCAAACACGTTTCGATAGTAAAATAAATTCATGTGTTTGTGTGTTGATTAAATGAGTGCATGTTTAGTTATAGGGAGACAATGAAATCAAACGTGCACAATCTAGTTATATTTTAACAATTACAAGTTAACAAATTACATTAAAGAACGTTGTACAATATTTATGTTGCACAGACCAATCTAGATTCTTCATTTTGTTTTAACTCCTGACAGACACTTCCTTTTCTCAATATTTTTCTTTCAGGGAAAGCTTGTAAATGTCAGACTGCCTAATCCCTGGTATCTCTCTAAAAAATAACGGGGTGACAATAATTACGTTTATGCGTTCACACTTTTCCCAGAATGTTAGCAAGAAAACAGAGCTCTCGTTGAGATTCCCAAGCGCAATCAAATGTCATCAGTGAGGAAAGCTTAAAGTTATGAAAACGTCCGCCCATATAAAGATCATCATTCTTGATCCAACTCGTTGGTTCTCAAAACTCGCGTTTGGATAATTGTAAATTTGATGTACAAAAACACCCTCGCGCTGCACTCGGTTAATCATAAATTAGTGGCACTGTTTCTTAATCGGCCGTTCTTGCCGTTTACATTGTTTCACCAACTCATCGTCCTCTTTTCCTGGATCTAATAACTCATGGTTACCCCTATTTTAGTCTCACATGCTTTTCCCAACTGTTTTCCCGCTTGTTATTGAGAATTTCAAAAGTATCATTATGCATCGGTGGTCAATCTATCTGGTGCCCGGGGAAATAATATTTAACACAGGGAGTCTTTCAGTCTACATTATTCTAGCGTAGACTAACAAACTTTAGTGTATCATTCACTTTCGTGCGACCAGCAACATATTCAACATCCCCAGTGTTCAGCGCCCAGAGATATTCAAATCAAGTAATCCGGGCAATATACCTAGCACTCATGGACACCATAGTTAACCCTAGCAACGCAGTGAATATCCCCAAGGCTCAGGGCCCCATATTTAACCCTAGTAACCCGGTCAACATCTCCAGCGCTCAGGACCCCATTTTTAACCCTAGCAACTCAGTCAATATCCACGGCGTTCAGGGCCCCTGTATTTAACCATAGACGTGCATGGGCATTTACAGCAAGCTCAGCGGGCAGAATAATCAAACAAGACAGCGATGCATACGTCATGACCACGTGTAGCATAACGATGGAGGTAATGGCTGTGACCAGGGCATTCATATGGTTATAGCCACAAGACTACACCCACGCCTACATACTAAATGATAAGAAAAGTGGATACAAGAGCTCTGTACGCATGCAATGGGTAGAGTCGTTGCAGAAGTCAAAAATACGTAGGGTGATCTTCGTCTACATGCCAGGACATACGGGATTACGGGGAAATGAAAGAGCGGACAGATTGGCTATCTGTGTTGTCGTTGAAAAGAGTCAAACAATGGATCGGGCGGACATCTTCAAAACCCAACAAGATGTGGGAAGGGCACAGAATTTCGACAACCAAGAGTCCACGTTACTCCTTCGAATGAAAGAGATGTGAGTTAAAATGGACACAGCCAGAAACGAGAAACCTATTGGGCGTGTAAGAAGACTAATCAACCAACACAGAACTGGAGTCGTCAGTCGCTGGACACTGCAGGACTTGCTGAGGAGGGGATCTGAGCACCTATGGACATGTTCGAAGTGCAATGATGATGACCCGCAAATAACTCAATAAACTCTAACATTTTCCATAATTCAAACCCACTCTTAATTAACTCCATGCCATATCTTGACTTTTAAGCGCGAGTACCGCATACATCCTCAATGCCAGAAACTGTATTGTAACAACCCTCTTCAACTTTGAGAATCACTGGCTTTGATAATAACCATCGCTGTTTCCTTCATTAATTATTCACAGACGGTATTAATGTATTCTCTCTCTTGTCAACTACATGATGTCAAGAGTAGCCCGGTGCTAATAAGAGACATTATTGCTATCTGGAACTGTTATATGTTGATACGGAACAATGCTCTCCAGGACCAAATAAATGGGCTATGACAATGTACGATTTTAACAAGAGAAATTTGTGACCAGAAAACGTCAAGGGAATTGAGAAATTTGGGAAGAGGTTTTCAGGTTATGTTTGAAAGAAGGTATTAACTTTCACACTAGATTCAGTAACAAAATATAAAGCTCTCTACGGCCAGTAACAAAATATAATGCTCTCTACTGTCAGTAACAAAATCTAAAGCTCTCTACTGTCAGTAACAAAAGCTAAAGCTCTCTACTGTCAGTAACAAAATCTAAAGCTCTCTACTGTCAGCAACAAAATTTAAAGTTCTCTACTGTCAGCAACAAAACCTAAAGCTCTCTACTGTCAATAACAAAATCTAAAGCTCTCTACTGTCAGCAACAAAATATAAAGTTCTCTACGGCCAGTAACAAAATATAAAGCTCTCTACTGTCAGTAACAAAATGTAAAGCTCTCTACGGCCAGTAACAAAATCTAAAGCTCTCTACGGCCAGTAACAAAATATAAAGCTCTCTACTGTCAGTAACAAAACATAAAGTTCTCTTACTGTCAGCAATATAACGTAAAGCATTCTACGGTCCGTAAAATAAATTAAAGCTCTCTACTGTCAATAACAAAATCTAAAGCTCTCTACTGTCAGCAACAAAATATAAAGCTCTCTACTGTCAGCAACAAAATATAAAGCTCTCTACGGTGAGTAACAAAATATAAAGCTCTCTACTGTCAGCAACAAAATATAAAGCTCTCTACGGTGAGTAACAAAATATAAAGCTCTCTACTGTCAGCAACAAAATATAAAGCTCTCTACTGTCAGCAACAAAATATAAAGCTCTCTACTGTCAGCAACAAAATATGAAGCTCTCTACTGTCAGCAACAAAATATAAAGCTCGCTACGGTCAGTAACATAATATGACTGAGTTTATGTTCTGTGCACACCGTGAACTGTGTGTTTCTCCAGATGGTGTTTCTATATTCAGATTGCTTACAATTTAAGATGATAATGTGTGACGAAGGACAGTTCAGATGCCTTCAATTCGGTGCGTAATATATGCAAATTAGCATGCCCAAGCACAGGAAGTTATACCAACAATGATGACAGCAAGATAAAACACAAAAGAGAACGAAGTATACATACAAGATGACAACAGAAAAGAGGATGAAATAAATGAAATACTATTTGCAGACGATTAAGTTCTGATACATGAAGCAACTGAGGACCTGCAAGACCATATCAACAGGCTAAACAACACTTGTAAACAATACAACATGAAGATTAACGTAAATAAAACCGAAGTAATGGCAATAGGGAGAAAGAAAGAAAAACTAAACATCATAATAGATAATACAACTCTGAAACAAGTAGACAATTTTAATTATCTGGGTAGCACGTTAACACAAGACAATAATCAAGAGACAGAGATAGATATAAGGTGTAACAAAGCATGCCAAGTTATAGGCCAATTATCAACACTATCGGAAAACAAAGCAATAACTATGGAAGCAAAAAGGGCAATTTACAAATCAATTTTTCTACCAACTCTGTGCTATCAGTGCCAGAATTGGACGCTGGACTCTAGAACAATAAGATAGATAATGACCACCGAAATGAAATGTGTCAGAAGAATGACAGGAAACAGCTTAAGTGACAGAGTAAGAAACACTGACCCAAGGAAGAAACTCGAAATTGAACCACCCATCGAATACATAAAGAATCATCATCATCATCATCGAGTGCCTTCTCTGCAACGAAGGTTGGCTACCATAGAGTGTCATTCTGCTCTGTTGCTTTGATGGTACAGGTTGTCATAGGCTGATTTGTCCATGTTTTAATGTTACTCGTCCATGTTAGTCTTGATCTGCCTCTTTTACCTTGTATTTTCCCATCCAAGATTACTTTTAGTAGGCTGTTGTGTCTTTTAATATGGCCCATAAATCGTAATTGTCTTGTTAGAATTGTGCTTAGTAGTTTAGTTCTCTTTTCATTTTTAGTTGTTTTAAGACTTCATCGTTTGTTTTCTTTTCTTTCCATCAACTTCTACCTATTCTTCTATATATCAACATTTCAAAGGCTTCAATTCTCTGTTCTGTTTTCTTGTCTAATGTCAATGTTTCTGCACCATATAGGAATATTGAGAAGATGTAACATTTTGTTATTCTTAGTTTTAGCCCATAACATAAAGAAACAACAGATAAAATGGTTCGGTCACATAACAAGACAAAAAGAACTAACAATGACTCAAAGAGCCATAAAGAAACGCTACGAAACGCCAGAGTAAAAGGAAGACCGAGGAAAAGAGGGAGAAAGGGAATACTAGAGTCACTACACCAGTGTGAGGGATAACACCAGAAGAGCCAAAAGAAGAGCAAAAAATCGCAGATTGCATCTCCCCTCGACGCCAACGTCATTGGAGGAAGGATAGAAGACGAAGAACTCTTTATGTCTCATGACGTGTGCTGTATCTGCTACGATAAGGAGTGCAATTGCCTTTCTTTGTTTGGATATTCGATAAGATGTTAATTCGATGAGATGTTAAATCGATGAGATGTTAATTCGAATGATTACACTGGCACGGACGGGTGAGCAATAATCGATTTCCATTCATTTTGATACAGGGACCTTCAAATAACCATAACCATAATAACAATCTAAAGCTCTCTACATCATTAACGAACATAAAGCTCTCTGCATCATTAACGAACATAAAGCTCTCTGCATCATTAACGAACATAAAGCTCTCTACATCATTAACGAACATAAAGCTCTCTGCATCATTAACGAACATAGAGCTCTCTACATCATTAACGAACATAAAGCTCTCTACACCATTAACGAACATAAAGCTTTCTACGTCATTAACGAACATAAAGCTCTCTGCATCATTAACGAACATAAAGCTCTCTACATCATTAACGAACATAAAGCTCTCTACATCATTAACGAACATAGAGCTCTCTACATCATTAACGAACATAAAGCTCTCTACATCATTAACGAACATAAAGCTCTCTATATCATTAACGAACATAAAGCTCTCTACATCATTAACGAACATAGAGCTCTCTGCATCATTAACGAACATAGAGCTTTCTACATCATTAACGAACATAAAGCTCTCTACATCATTAACGAACATAAAGCTCTCTACATCATTAACGAACATATGGCTCTCTACATCATTAACGAACATAGAGCTCTCTGCATCATTAACGAACATAGAGCTCTCTACATCATTAACGAACATAGAGCTCTCTACACCATTAACGAACATATGGCTCTCTACATCATTAACGAACATAAAGCTCTCTACATCATTAACGAACATAAAGCTCTCTACATCATTAACGAACATAAAGCTCTCTACATCATTATAAGATGTTCTTATCCTCATCTCTTTATTTTTATCTTTTTGTCCAGCAAGTGTTCTGCTCCAATAGCTCATTCCTCGGGATAAAATATCCAACGCTTAAGATGTAGAATAAATATGTGGATCAACTGAGGAATCTTTGACTCGTTTCTTCTTCTTGGTCTGTTTTTGTTGTTTTGTTTTTGTTGTTGTTGTTGTTGTTCTGTTTCTCTCCATTCTCTGTTTATGTACAGAGTGTCCGAAAAAAAATATACCCTTTTCTTTATTTTTTAAAATTCACATGACCATTGTGTGTAGAGACTTGTAAGAAACTCCGATTATAACTGAGGCATAAAGGTTTAAGTTGAAATACCAGCCGCACGTATAGACAAATATTTTCCTAAATGGGGCCCACAAAACAACAGAAAACCATTTGTGCTGTAGAATACGCGTCGAGTATGGGAGGAAGTGGAGCCGCGATAGATCAGTTGTTAGTGAGTGAACTGGACTACAAAGGACAAGAGGTAGGGTTCGATCCCAACCGACAGCTTTCAGGTTCACCCAGCCTTTAACAGGTACCGGATTTTTTTCTGGGAAAGTAAAGCGGCACGAGCGTAATACCGACCACATTACCCTAAAAATCATGTGCCAAAGGTCTGTGGAATTTATGGTCACTAACACCATATTCCCTATACGCCACTTGGCGTGACGGGGGCTCTTTACTTTTTTTTAATGGGAGGAAGTGGACTATTGACTAGATATCTGCCGTGTCAGGAAATTATGTAATACTTTGGAAGGTAGGATAAAAAGAAACTTTGGGATATTACATACATCATTATCATCAGGTGCCATACCGGTTGGCGTAGACGATCATGTCCTTCCACAATATTCTATCTACAGTGCATCGTATCAGTTTTGTTGTTGACTGTTTTCCATGCCATGACACCAAGCGATCCAGTATTTTCTCTCTTTGTCGTCCGCGATATCTCTTTACTTTTACTTTGCCAGTTGTAACCAAGTATTCCAACTTTCCTCTTCTCATGATGTGCCCGAAAAATGTTGCTTTTTTTCCTTCTTATGCTTTTTAGGAGCTCCCTTTTTGTCAGTGTTTCCACCTTACGTACTTGGTCACAGTGTTTCTAGCATACGTACTTGGCCACAGTATTTCCAGCTTACGTACTTGGTCACAGTGTTTCCATCTTCGTACTTGGTCACAGTGTTTCCATCTTAGGCACTTGACCACATTGTTTCCATCTTACGTACTTCGCCACAATGTTTCTATCTTACGTACTTGGCCACAGTGTTTCCACCTTATGTACTTGGCCACAGTGTTTCCATCTTATGTACTTGGCCACTGTGTTTCCACCTTACATACTTGGCCACAGTGTTTCCACCTTGCGTACTTGGCCACAGTGTTTCCACCTTACGTATTTGGTCACAGTGTTTCCACCTTAAGTCCATGGTCACAGTGTTTCCACCTTACGTACTTGACCACAGTTTTTCCACCTTATGTAGTTGGCCACAGTTTTTCCACCTTACGTGGTTGGCCACAGTTTTTTTCCAGTTTACGAGGCTGATAGTTATTAATATCTTCACAAACACAACAAACAGATACTCACGTCTCTCTAAATTTATTTCAAAAGAGGTGTCATATTATGGTTTCATCAAGATTTTTTGTTTATTTGACGTAATGCTTCCAGTTGATGTGGATAGTGTGCCCTTTGACTCATTAATGTGGCGGGTAGCAATGGCTTGCTTGACATTCCCGGCTCATACTGGAGAAGTTAGAGTTCGTCTACCCCAGGCTTTACTAGGAAACTGCTAGCCCAGCCCAGAGGTACTATAATACTGGGTCTTCTATATCAGCAATAGCCACCACTACAAGGAACACGGCAATCCTAGCTCCTGTTAACCGTCCTGTTTTGACGCAGACTGTTACCAGGGGAGAAAACGAGGAGGTAGAACTGCTATGTGTTGGTCAGCTGATGGTGCGCTAACCCTGCTATTGCGACCGAGGTCGCAAGCGCTTATGCTATCCCGTTTCATCAAGATAACGTTGTTGTCAAGACAGCGCACTAACTACTTCACCACGTAGTATAGCTATATTGGTATAGTGTGATAGTCTTGTCTTTATTTGCAGTAGACCCTAACGGTGTTCATGAGAACAAATCATGGACATTTTAAATGAATAAAAGAAGAAAATTATGTCTTAGTTAACATATTTCCCATGGCTGTCAAAAAGTTAGTTCATACCACACTAGATCAGCATCCTATCCAAGAGTAAAATTGTTTTCTTTGGCGACGTGCTCACTTTCAAAAAAAAAAAAAACTAATTATTTCACGACCGTGATGAGCACTTAAGGCGCATGCACGCAAAGAGATTGGTCACCAGGTTATCGTCAGATCTATAATGAGGAAAGTGGAATTGTGACTCTGCTGTTGTCTGATTTTGCCATCACTAGAATCGATAATAGGTTGGGGGCCGACCCAATACTTTTGAATCAGCAAATTAACGAATCATCATTATGTGTCATACCGACTGGCGTAGTTGAACATGTCCTTCCACAATTCTCTGTCCTCAGTGCATCGTGTAAACTCTGTTCTTGATTATTTGTAATGCCGTGACACCAGGTTATCTAGTATTTTATCTCCTTGTCTTCCACGGTCCCTCTGTCCATGTATTTTCCCAGTTGTAACCAAGCATTTCAACTTTCCTTTTCTCATGGTTTGCCGGAAAATGTTGATTATTTCTTTCTGATGCTTTTTTTAAGAAGTACTTATTTTGTGTTTGGCTCGTTAAGAATGTTCTCTGTGATCCTTTTGGCCGTCCAGTAAACTCTTAACATTTGATACTGATGATGTTGCCTCTTAGGTTTACTATGACATCCATTCATATTAGTTTATGTTTAAAAGAAATATGCAACACATCTGTCAATTTGCTGTAGAGAAGCTAATAATATAACTACATTGGTAATGATAATGGTAAAGAAAACGTGAAGTCTGTGAGATGCAGCTCAGCAGATTATTGTTTGGACAGACCTAGCAGGCATATATGACAAATCTGATGATGTTGTGAGAGAAGTATATATTGAACGAAACAATATCACAAACATCTGAACGAATCGATTGTTGTTGTTGTTGACACTTTCTGTAATAACAACAACGAGATACACTGGGACAATGTTCTAAGTGTATGGGAGTTAAACGTATTCACTCACTGGAAGTCCGTGATCATTATTTACAACCGACATAATATATCAAGAGAACGGTTGAAACTAAATAAATATAAACACGCATGAAGGTTCTACATGTATGTCTCTGATACTTTTCTTGTGGTGAATGGTGAAGGGCCAGTCTGTAATAATAAATAAGAGACATTCCAAACTACAGAATTATCAGTGTATATGAAGACGTTACATCTCTGCCTCTGAGACTTTCTCTAGCGTTGAATGATGAATGGACAGTCTATAATAATAAATAAGAGACATTCCAAACTACAGAATTATCAGTGTATATGAAAACGTTACATCTCTGCCTCTGAGACTTTCTCTAGCGTTGAATGATGAATGGACAGTCTATAATAATAAATAAGAGACATCCCAAACTACAGAATTATCAACATATACGAAAACGCTACATCTCATTCTCTGAGACTTTCTTTTGCTGTGAATTGTGAAAGGACAGTCTGTAACGATAAATAGCAGACACCCCTGCTATGGAAAACGAACATAATCTCCATAATTGACGACACCATGTACGTTAAGGTAACTAAAACAGTTGCAAAGGTGTGGCCTCTGTATAGGAGTAGACTTTTAAATAGGATTGGGTCACTTTCGACGTTTGTTGAGAACCGATACTTTAGCGTCCCTAGCCCTAGAGAAATACCATATCACTACCATTGACTGCCGTGCCCACATCGAAGTTTGGCTACCATAGAGCGCCATTCCACTCTGTCTCTTGCTTTGATAGTCTAGGTAGTTATAGGCTGACTTGTCCATCTTTTGATGTTACTCGTCCGTGTTAGTCTTTGTCTGTTTCTGCCCTTGCATCCCCCCCCCCCAAATATTATTTTTAGTATGCTGCTGTGTCTTTTAACATGCCTACAAAAATCGTATTTGTCTTCTTTGAATTGTGATTAGTAGTTCTGTTTTAATTTTGTAGTTGATTACAAACGTCATGATTTGTTTTCTTTTCTTTCCTTCCAATTCGTCCCATTTTTCTATAAATCCACCTTTCAGAGGCCTCAAAAATCTGATTTCTTGTCATATAACACCACAAATACTTATACCTTCTCGCACATTTTATATGTCGCAAATAACAACTCGAAGACAAAAATATGTGAAAAATACGTATTTATTACCACAAATTTGTTGTTTATTGACAAAAAAAGCAACATTTATCTGCGTGTGTGTTTGTGTGGAATATTGTTTGTTTGTTGTTAGTATCAATCATCACCGCATACCGGACAAATCATTAGGTGCACCGATATCCTTGAGAATCCTGAGAAATTCCTAAGCGATTACTGGCTAACGTGCACGAACTCCGTAGCACGGCCTGGGATCCACGGTGTGGGTAGGCTTCTCCGGACAATTTTGCCCGGGCAGCGGCACATATTTATGGCCTACTCTTTTCTATTTAAAATAACGGACAAGAGGCAGGGTTCGATCCTAACCGACGGCTTTCGAGTTCACCCAGCCTTAAATGGGTACCGGATTTTTTCTGGGAAAGTAAAGCGGCACGGGCGTAATACCGACCACACTACCCAAAAAATCATGTGCTGAATGTCTGTAAAATGTATGGTTACTAACACCATATTCCTTTTACGCCACTTGGCGTGACGGGTGCTCTTTACTTTTTTTTTTCTATTTAAAGCGCCAGAGGGTTCTTTAACGTGCGCGAGAGCACATGGGAACTCCTATTTATTGCCGTTATCAGAGAGGGCTAGACATTGGATCTCACTACCCAAGATATACCAAAGAGGAGGATAAAGTTATAAGAACACCTCAGATTATTATTTTTTTTTTACATTTTTGAAAAACCACCACGGCTTCTGATTTGGTTGAAGCTCTTGTCCTTTGTGTCGTGAGGTCGACATCGTACCCCCATAACTCACGTGTATGATCTATGATACAGATTAGTTGCAGTAGAAGCTGTATCTAGAGACTATTATCTTGAGCCAGCTCTTGTATGTCAGGTACAACGAATACGCAAACAATTATAATGTTACTGTAGATGTAGAATGAATATTGTTCAATAATCTTCGCTGTAAATAACAAAACTAAGACATGATTTACTATTGAAATTCGTGAGAAGAATAAAAATATCAGAGCGTTTAGTTTTCCATGTGCACAAAGTATCGATCAAATCAACAAAATAGCATAATAATTACATTTAAATCCCTAACCACTTCTAGAAGTGTGAAAAAGGGACAACTCATGAAATAGATTTAAAGTGGGTAGCTCACAACAAATCAATGGTAAACCTGAAAACTCACGACAAACCAATGATAAAACTGATATCCCACGGCAAATCAATGTAATAGTGATAACTCATAACAAATCAATACAAAAATTAGTTAGCATAAAAATTGTAATGTATTTCAGTGATTGTTTGGTTACACGATCATAAATGATAACATATAAGATTGAAATAGAAGAAATACATTTTAGTTTGAGACAATCAGTACAATGTTCTGTCTATCTGCAGAATATTTCTTGTGATTCTATAACACACAGGGCAGTTAAATGAAGAGACGGGCATAGATCACGGGGCAGACCTGGGTAACAAGAAGGGACTACATACACAACATATAAAACATCAATTGTGTTCATGTTTAAGATAGCTGAGAGAAATAGTGAGAGAGACAGTGAGAGAGACAGTGATACAGAATATATGTATAAGAGAAAAAGAGAGAGACAGAGAGTGATAATGATTATATATATATATATATATATATATATATATATATATATATTATAAGAGAACGAGAGAGAGAGCGAGAGGAAAAAAACCGTTTCCCAAAGCGCTCAAAGTTACCATATAAATTAGTTAAAATTGTTAGCAATCAAAAAATAAAACAGCACAAAAAATGTAAAGTAAACAAAAGGCACCCAATTGTTGAGGAATACGTTTTTGCTCATTTGACGCCGATTTACTAATTACGATTGGCATTACGCACTGTTCATATTCTAATTAGATAAATGATGTCATAAGTTAATCTGTTTTCCTGGTCTCTAGACGCTCTAATGGGGCTCTCGCAGCTGCTGTGGTGAATTGTTTACTTTTATTATTTGTTTGCTGCTATGTGTTTGTTTATTTGTATGTTCCACAAATAACCCAACGTTTATGGTTCATTCGTGCTCTGGCAAAATGATGCAAGTCATTATCTCATCAAAGGTACGACCATCTGATCTGAGATAGAGAGAGAGGAGGAGAGGGAGAGAGGAAGAGAGAGAGGATTAGAGAAAGAGAGAGAGAGAGAAAGGAAGAGAGAGAGGGAGAGAGAGAGAAAGAGAGCAATAAATGACTCTTTTAATGGAAGCTAAAGTTCGGAGAATATGTGAGGGGAAAACAACTTGACCGGCAAAGATTAAGGAGGACGGTGCACTTGATGTGTTTTCCCTTTGCCCCGCAATAACATCTTAAAACCATATCCTAACTTTCTTTTACGTTTTAGAACATGCATCCAACAAATACAGGGAAAGAGAGATCGCTGACGGCAAAGAGAGAAAATACTGGCTAGCTTGGTATCATGTCATGGCAGGGAAAACAACCAACAAAAGAACTGATACGACGCACGGTAGATAGAGATTGTAGGACGACATGATCGTCTACGCCAATCGACATGGCACATGCTAATTATGATCCAACAGATCTAGGTGAATATATAGTTATTTAAGAAAAAGATACAGAAGAAATGTATTGGCTCTATATTCATTTCTAAAGATTTACATGAACAACAAACAATTGGGCTTTCGTATTTACGAAATAACGCACATATAAATGCAGAAAACAAAACAAATACTTGCCACAAAAGTGAAAATAATTATTGAAGATGATTAAGTCATAAATGGCGTATTTTATGAAATAGCAAGCATTCAGCTCTTGATAAAGAATACAGTAAGTCAAGAACTGAATATTTTTTAACCAGCATTTTGTAATAGATACATAAAAGCGATATTTTATGAAGACAACGGCGTGATGAAATGATGAGTAATATTTTTATTTTTAAAGAGAGAGAAAGATAAGACAAGTCTTGTAACATCCTGACAAA
Source organism: Megaustenia siamemsis (assembly GCA_032433765.1). Lineage (NCBI taxonomy): Eukaryota > Metazoa > Mollusca > Gastropoda > Stylommatophora > Ariophantidae > Megaustenia > Megaustenia siamemsis. The sequence goes on along the minus strand of JAVIAB010000073.1, from coordinate 19,572,669 downwards.
ACCAAACGCACATTTTCAGATTATAAAGGGAAACGAAATATAGTAATTATAAAAGCTCTACATCATGAAACCACACAATGTATCATGAGGAAACAACAACAACAACAACAAAAAAAACAACGAAAATGTCTGCGCAAGTAAAATGCAATAGATTCTTGTTTAAATGTCAAAGACATGACTGGAGGAGTGGAAAGCTGCAGATCGAAAAGAAATAAATGACATAAACGAACAAGTGAAATGGAGGAAAGAGGAGAGAATTTAATGGAAAGAACATTGGCAAGAACATTTTGACCTGTTCTCAGAATGAACATCACAGTAACGTGGGCAGACCCCGAGGTACTTAGTCCCTTTCAAGAGATGACGAGATGAGTGCTAAGTGATGCTCCCAGTAGCCAGCCAATTATCTATAAACAAATATATTCTAGAAATATAACAACTTTTGAGGTATTATTTTAAAGCTATTTTGCAAACACGTCACAGTAGGACACATGGCAACTCTTCATTATAATATGAACTGCTCTGTTCATGGAAAACAGTTTCACTGCATTCGAGAAATCCCATATCTGCTCCAACACAAGTCACTAGGATACCGCCAAAGTGCGTTGACAAACTGTTGACGAGGTCGACTAATCGTCGGCACAGCCGACTATTGGAAGAACATTTTATCGAAAAGAGAGTGCGTGGACAGTTCAGCGTGTGGATACTTCAGCGTGTGGATACTTCACTGTGTGGGCATTCCTCAATCCACATTCCTCGAAACACACACACTGAAAATCAACAAAGCAATCAAACAAGTTTAAGCTACTAGGCTGGTCTCTGCAGAAACAGAGCTTCATGTAGCCATTTTGCATTATCGGATGTGACGTCAGAAAGGTCGAACTCCAGTGCGAGACAAGGTCGCGTGTGTAGGTCACAATTTCTGACCTTATCACAGAAAAGGGAATACCTACAGTCACTTCCCACTCCAAAACACCCGAATAAATCGAGAAAAAAAAAACCGCATCAAAACTGTCAAAACATCTAGAAACGGTTTTAACGATACAATTCTAAAAAAAAAAAAAATGTGGCGAAAAGGAGAATAATAGGAGGTCCCGTGTGCACTCGCACACGTTAAAGAACACTTGGCAGTTTAAAAAATAGAAAAGAGTAGGCCAAAAAAAAAATAGGCCGTTTCCGGGGCGATATAGTGAAGGAAATCAACGCTATATATTTGTGAAGTCAATAGGAACATTCTTCTTATCCTGATGTCAACTGTAATGTTTATAAATATATACATTCCATCATATAATTAAAGTACACACATATATGCATGTCACTTGAATGTTTGAAACGACATAGAGGACTATATCATTACTAAATCACAGTGCAATCCTAAAACCCAAGACGAACGTAGCGGTTTGAAGTGGGCAAAGTTATACTAATGCCGTAACCACTCCAGATAAATAAAAAAAAATAGGCTTATATTGTTCGTGCTAAACATTGCAGTATGAGCACAGCATTTATCAAACATGAAACTACTTTAGACATAGTAATATAAAATTGTTCATGTTTAAAACACTTTTTTTGAAATCGTCTAGCTGAGAGATTAGCAGCCTACGACCCGCGGGCAAGAACTAGCCCGACATACTATTTCAACGGCCACTGTTTTTGATTTGAAAATTACTATACTCTTCATTTCATGAGCTAAAAAAATAAATATAAAGTAAGCTTGGAATAACCCCCGCATTAGAATATATACAAACAACAGATACAATGGTTTGGCTAAGGGTGACAAAGTTGAGTGCTCAAAACACAGCACAACGAGCTCTCAATAAACGAAGCGAAAACACCGGACCCAAGTGGGTCGACCACGGGAAAATGGATTGACGTAATATTAGAAGCTCTAGGAAACATAACAGATCAAGATGCGAACAGAATAGTAAAAGACCGCATATTATATATCCCCTGGATGCTGAAAGGCAAATGAGGAAAGAAAGAGGTAGAAGAAGAAAAAAATAACACATAAATGCACCAAAATTCAGAACCCGGTTAAAAAAAACAGTAATTTGATTAACGAATTCGTCAAAACGAAATAATTTGCATCATGACCTTAATCTGGTAGTGCCTTTGTGTTACAAACCAAGTCTGCAAAGTTACATGTCTTTGATACTTGGTACTACACCGCCGCAGTCGCTGAATAGTTGACATAACACGTGTGAGCCTTTGTTTTTAGTGTCGCGATGGCAAGAAGATCGTTTTTGGTGAGTGAATGGCGTGATATTGTAATACCTTGGTGTTGAAAGTTAGATGAGGGGACTTTTATACGCTTGCAATCCATTTGTTTGTCTTTGTCTTTCGCATCGTTTAGGTAGGGGTAACGTATAGTGTGATGGACTAATGTTATATAATTTTTTCAATAAATAGTAATGTATATAAACTTAATACCGTTTGTTACCTGGTTAGTTACAATATGACACTATCCAGTAACTGTAGAAAAGTCGATGGCTTCATTGGGTGATGGTCTCTGGCCCTCAGCGTCTTCATATTTTTTTCAGATCCGTCCCTCAAAAAATGAAATGTTGCCCACCATCTGTCGCTAAAAGACACACACACTTACCCTAATACACTTAACAGGCATGCACACAAATAAAATAAATTAAAAACAATTCTGTCCTCTAGCGATGATGGTACTTAACTCTTTACCTGCATGAAGTCAAACCGACAGGCTCGCTTCAACATGCTGGAAACATAATCAAGGGTGATCTACATAGATGGGTATACAGAAGTGAAGGGCCTGATCGTTATTGTTGTTAACGTTACAGTTGATTTATCACCATCATCGTGTGCCATACCGGTTGGCGCAGTCGATCATGTCCTTCCATAACCTTCTATCCACAGAACATCGTTTCAATGCTGTTGTTGACTGTTTTTCATGCCATGACACCAAACTGTCTATATTATAGTATTTTTTTCCCCATTGTCGTCCGCGATCTCTCCTTTTCTATATTATACCAGCTGTAACTCAGTTTTCTAACTTTCCACTTCTCATGATGTGCCCGAAAAATGTTGATTTTTTTCCTTCTGATGTTTCTTAGGAGCTCCCTTTTTGTGTTGGCCTCTTTGAGAATTTCCTCGTTGGTCTTTTTAACTGTCCAGGAAACTTTCAATATTCTTCTGAGAAATTCCAGCTCTGTGGCCTCTAATCGTCTTTTCATTTGTTTGTTTACCGCCCATGATTCGCTTCCATAGGTAAAAATAGGCTCTATATAGCACCGACGAACTCTCTTTCTCACGTCTATTGACGTAGATATGTTGCTTAAGACGTTTTTCATTTTCTGAAATGCTATTTTGGCCTGAGCTATTCTACTTTTTATTTCTTTGGTGCATCGTTTATCTGATGTTATTATTGTGCCCAAGTATTTGACGCGTTGCACTTGTTTCAGATTCGTCTTTCAGTTGATTGCTAATTTCATAATCTGTAAATTGAAGCTGCCAAAAATCCTTCTATACTTTTCCATAGTGGTCTTTCCTTCAAGCTGCAAGGTCTGGCCGAGGAAGTTGAGATCGAGAGAGGAGATAAGAGATACTCCCCAAGTCAAGGACTGTCCCAAAGTAGGTCGTGAAACAATAAAAAAAAAAATATCGCACAAGAATTCGATGTGTAGTCAACACCAACACATTTCTTTGAAACAAAACACCATTTGGACTACGTCTGGTCATTATGTGCCATAATAGTTAGTGTAGGCGAGCATATACTTCCAAAATTCTCTGTTCTCAGTGCTTTGTATCAATTATGTTGTTAACTGTTTACCGTGTCACGAAACCAAGCTACGCAATATCTTTTTTCTTCACGTCCACGATCTCTCATTCCTAGTATTTTACCAGTTGTAACCAAATATTCCAACTATTTTGCCAGTTGTAACCAAGTATTCCAACTTGACTCTTCTCTGGTAGAGGTTAAACAAAGTGACAGATTCCCACAGCGACTGATGATCTGCTGGGATATGGACAGCGAAAGAGACATGCGCACAAAGTAACCACTTCTTCTAATACTAAAGACAGGTTTACATTTTAAAGATTAAAAAAATCTATAGCCTTCATTCTTTTATATTTTTAACAGCACTAAATCCACGTGCTACATAATTTGTTTCTTAAATTAGTCATTTGGACAAGAGATCATAAAATCTTTGGTCGACACAGAAATGTGGTTTTAAACAAGAGTTTAAAATACAATGGACAGCTAAAATGACTGAGGATTAAATTCTGAAGAGACCAAGGCAAAAAAGAATAATTTATTACGAAAATAAAGAGGACACAATTGTCATAGTGTGGTCCTACATTGAAAAGAAAACAGTTGGGCCATTTTGTAAGAATAATCAAAGATTGAAAGAAGAAGCGAAAGATGCGAATATACAAAATAGAACTGGAACGTTTAAGAGATCAGTGTGGTATGAAGTCAAAATAGGAATTAATAAACAACTGCAAAGGCAGAAGAAATTTTGAAAACATCACTTCACCAGCAGACAGGATGATGGTGATGATGATGAAAGTTTGGTGTAATCGAGCCGTTATAACATTAAAAAGGCCACAGAGTAATCTGACTTGCCAGTCAATCACATTGGGTTAGTTCGCAACAAAAATATATTTATTTCCTCGTATATATCCCCGTCCCCACTCTCTCACTTTCTCTATCTGTCTCCTTCTGTCTCATTCACAAAGACGTTAGCAAAGTTCAGAAAAGGTCAATAGCCATCAATCACGTTTGAAATATTTACACGTTTGGGTTTTCGCTTTTAAGTATATTGCTCTTTTCTAGGAAATTGATCGCACTATTCTTCCAACTATTTTGACTTTCAGTTAGATATGCAACCTTCAGTATTCCAGACTAACCCATCAGCTCGAGTTTTCTTTCTATCTGCTCTGTGAATAAGGTTATACGTTTTAGTGGTGTGGATTTACTGTACATTAGTATAATTGTAGCTTGTATGATTGATTGATTGATTGATTGATCGATCGATTGATTGATTGATTGATTGATTGATTGATTATGTTCATGACTCTCAGGACAAATTCATCCCTTTTTATTTCTGAAAAAAAACAGACAAATCTTCATCTCAACGTTGTGCTACCAATGCCAGACCTGGACTCTAGATGCAAGAACAATAAGAAAAGTAACCTCTACACAGATTAAATGTGTCAGACGAATGACAGGAAACAGTCTGAGAGATAAGATCAGAAATGAAGAATTGAGGAAAAAAACTTGTAATAGCTCCCGCCATAGAGTATATAACGAAACAACAGATAAAATGGTTTGGCCACGTGACAAGGCAGAAAGATCAAAACACAACACAACGAGCCTTCAACAAATGTTGTGAGAACACCAGACCCAAGGGTCGACCACGAAAAAGATGGATCGATGAAATATTAGAAGCACAGAGAAACATAACAGCAGCAGAGTCGAACAGAAGAGCAAAAGACCGCAAATTATATCTCCCCTCGACGCTGAAAGGCAGATGAGGAAAGAAAGAAGAAGAAGACAATGGAATCAATTACACACAATCCGCTCCTCATCCAGCATATATTGGTTGGGCTTATACCTATAAACACATTTTATAATTTTAGATGTCATTAACAGAAATTGTCGAATGCAGTCACTTTCTCCAAAAGTCTACACTCTCAGTGACTGTCTTCTATGCATGAACAGAGCTTCTCAAACTAAGGTTCGCTATTCGTCACAGCGGGTCCTCAAAGCCTTGAAGATTATCATGATTTGATTTTTTATAGTTCAGTGGATTCATAGGAGAGTTACACAATTGAAATATTATATTTATTACAATTTGTTTTCAAATTAAATGTTTTATGCACTTTAGAGTTTTAAATCTTCAGTTGCTGTTTGTTGCGAACCGTGTATAACCAGGACAATACATGCACACAGGAGATGCAGTAACAAAATGTTATCTGTAGATGCATCCGGTGTATTTGTTATGCTCCAAGATTATCTTCTGTGTTACCCTCGTGTGCTTTCAACACTTTAAACATATTTTCTATTGTGTGCATTTGGTTATATATAATCATTATCTATTATCTACAATATCAAAGGAAATTGTGGAAGTAACGAATCAAAAAGAGGAGGCTTGTAACATGTGAAGATTGGACGGAAAGGAAACATCGTGGAACATGAGAGCTTTAAATGTGTGGCCGATGTGTAAAGAGGAGAAGTGAACTAAAACCTTCAACTAGTAGTCTTAAAAAGCAGAAGAAAAAGCAAGGGAAAACATAAGAAGTACAAATTAGGGGTCTCACTTTCCTAACATTAACCCTCATCTTCCTTAATAACACTTATCACTAAGTTAAAGTAAATACAGTTTTCATTGTATTAGCATTTGCTTATTTATTTGTTACTGCTTACATTCTTAAATTATTTTCAGGACATGTATATTTATATAATTATTATCATCATCATCATCAAGTACCAAGCCTGCTGGCGTAGGTGATCATGTCTATCTACTCTTTCGATCACATCAGTTATTTATCATTTATGTTGTTGTTCTACTGCCAAGCCATTCTCTTAAGCTGTCTGGTATCTTTTCTCTTTGCTTCCCTTTATCTCTTCGTCCCTCAATTTTCACAATTGTTACAATATATTCCAGCTGTTCTCTTATCATTACATGGCCAAAAAATTATGATTGTCTCTTCCTAATTTTGGAAATTAGCTCTCTTCGTCCCTCAATTTTCCCAATTGTTACAATATACTCCAGCTATTCTCTTATCATTACATGGCCAAACAGTTATGATTGTCTCTTCCTAATTTTGGAAGTTAGCTCTCTTTTTGCTTTGACCTCTTTCATAACGTTTTCATTACTCTTCTTAGCTGTCCATGGTATTCTCAACTTTCCTCTTTATGTATACTATATTTATATTATTTGTGTTTTATTTTTACCTTAAATAATGGGCATTTATTGCTTACGTTTGTACAAATAAATATTATTGATGTTGCTTAGGATCTGAGAGATATCTAAGGGAAAAAAATTGATCGAATAATGCAGAGTTAGATGACTCCCTGGAATGAATTACGTTCGAAGTACGAGGCACTACGGTAATGTTTTTAATTATTTATATCCTTTTTTATTCTGCATTCCACTGCCTCTGTGAGGGGCCAGTGCTCTCTTGCTTGGTTCTCAACGTGATGCCTGCTATTTCATTAATTCATCTCCGTCCTCCTTTACACACATACACATGGCATGTTATCTTCTCCTCAATATTGTCACTCGAATTGTTCGTGCTTATCGTGAACTGTCAATAACCAACTTTCGTTGATGTCAAAGTGAAATAATCTAACAAAATGTAACAGCCTTCAGTTTTTTGTAAAAGCAACGCAAAAACATGACTCATATTACATGGAAGGGGGACAAGAATTCAATCAAGCAAAAAAGATGAGTGGGGTCAGCAACCCACAGCTGACTGTGTACGTCTGGATAGCAAAACAAAAGAGTTGATCAAGATTATACTCTACCTACCAGGGATCTTGTATATAGTCAAAGAACAGAATAGAATAATAAAATGAGAGATATAGCTTGGGTTGGATATATTAATAGTTATATATAACGAAATAAAGGAAAGAAGTAACATAAATATAGGAACATTAGCAATTTTAGGAATGGTCTTGGATATTTTAGTTATTAGAGAAGTGTATTAAACTGGACTTGACTTTTACCCAAAGGACATTGTCACAAGTCCAGTAATTCGATTTTATAAACAACCGGCAAACTGTGGAAAGGCGCAAGTTACGTTTGTGAGAGAGAGATACATTTTTTGAGTATGTGCTATGTCCTTATTTTGACAGGCAGGGGTAAGTCAGATGTCAAGATGGAGATTTGTTGATGGCAAAAAACCACCCGACTGGACTACCGTAGTTCGGATAACCCGTGTTCGATTCCCGCTGGGAGCAGTGTGAGTTGTACACGTGGTTGGAAAAAAAATACCCCACACGGTCGACCCAACCGTAGGCAGAAATGGGTACCAGGGTATTACCCTGGGAAGGCGAGGAATGTCGCTTCGCATCGTGAGTTTCGATGTTTGAAGCGACGCTATCCAGAAATCTCCGAACATTTTTGGATAGGCGGCCGAGCACATATGGGAGGAAGCTCGCGTGCTAAGACGCCGGTTCAAGTCTCGTACTTTACCTAAATAGACATAAAAGTCATCCAGAGTTAAACCACTCCGCCGATAAATTAGTAAATGAGACAGGGGATCAAATGTATTAAAAGTTACATAGAACACCAAGAACACATAGAACACACACACACATACACATACAGAGAGAGAGAGAGAGAGAGAGAGAGAGTGTGTGTGTGTGTGTGTGAGAGAGAGAGAGAGAGAGAGAGAGAGAGAGAGGAGATATAGAAAAGAAATAACAATACTTCATAAATTATACAAATTAAGTTAGATCTAGTTATGAAGACTTAATTTAGTTCAGAAGTATTTTAAAGTTAGATTCAGAAAATGTTGTGCTCCAGATATATAGTTAATTGATTCAAATGATTGTGTAGTATGACAGTAAGTAAGGAATCATCATCATCATGTGCCATACCGGTTGGCGCAGGCGATCATGTCCCTCCACAATCTTCTATCCACAGTGCATCGTATCAGTTCTGTTGTTGACTGTTTTCCATGCCATGACACCAAGCTATCCAGTATTTTCTCTCTTTGTCGCACGCGATCTCTCTTTCCCTTTATTTTGCCAGTTGTAACCAAGTATTCCAACTTTCCTCTGCTCATGATGTGCCCGAAAAATGTCGATTTCTTCTTTCTGATGTTTTTTAATAGCTCCCTTTTAGTGTTGGCCTCTTTTAGAACTTCCTCATTGGTCTTTCTAGCTGTCCAGGGAACTTTCAACATTCTTCTGAGAAATCCCATCTCTGCGGCCTCCAATCGTCTTTTCATTTGTTTGTCTATTGTCCACGATTCGCTCGCTTCCATAGGTCAGAATTGGTTCTATATAGCACCGATGAACTCTCTTTCTCATTTTTATTGACATAGATTTGTTGCATAAGATATTTTTCATTTTCTGAAATGCCATTTTGGCCTGAGCTATTCTGCTTTTTATTTCTGTGGTACATCTCTCATCTGATGTTATTATTGTGCCCAAGTATTTGAAACGTTGCACTTGTTTCAGATTTGTCTCGTTTATTTTTATGCTGCATTATGGTGATGATTGTTTCTTCGATATAACCATTACTTCTGTTTTCTTACTATTCAGACTGAGATCTTTCTTGTTGCTTTCTTTTACCAGTATGTCTATCATTTCTTGTAGTTCGTTCTCTGTCTCTGCTATTAAGACTGTCTCGTCCGCATATCGCAAATTATTTATGTTGTGACCGTTGACTTCAATTCCTTTTTTGTCTACTATTGATCTCATAATATATTCGCTGTAAAGTGAAAACAAATCCGGTGACAGAACACAGCCTTGTCTGACTCCTTGTTTTATATATTGGAATTGTCCTGTTTGGTTGTTAATTCGTATAGCTGCTGTTTGTTGCCAGTACATGTTTTCTATGATTCGCAGATCCTTGCCATCAATGTTTAATTTCTCCAGCATATTGATTATTTCCACGTGCTTTACTTTGTCAAATGCTTTTGTGTAGTCTATAAAGCACACGTATAGATCTTTCTTTACCTCTATAGCTCTTTTATCAATGTTCTTAAGATGGTTTTATTTTGTTCCTTACACGTCTCATGATGATTCTTAGTAATATTTAGTCATATGGCTCATGAGACTAATAGTGCGGTGGTCTTCACAATCAGTGGCTCCTGACTTCTTCGGTATGGCTACAAAGATAGATTTTAGCAGATCTTCGGGTATGTGTCCAGTGTTATATATGTCATTGATTAATTTTGTTACGACTTGTACTCCCAGCTCTCCTAATGCATTTATCTCTTCGATTGTTATATTGTCAGGACCTGGAGCTTTGCCTCTTTTCATGTGTTGAATTGCGTCCTCCACTTCACTCTGCATTATTGGTGGTCCTGTGTCTTCATTTGAATTGTTTAATTCTGGCCTTTCATCATCATATTGTTGACTTATATATTCTGTTCATCTTTCCATTGTCTTCTCCTGTCCCATTATTATATTTCTTTCCTTTGATTTCACACATCCTGACTTCTTTTCTTTCTGTTAATTCATTTAACTGATTAAGTAAGCAATAGCATACAATAATTCAAGCCGAGTTACAATATTTTAATAGAATGAAAGATAGGATGTTAGAAATGTCACAGACAAGATGTGCGGAGATATGCCTCAAATAATTAACGGTGTTAACGTATTGAGCGCATCAGATCAAGAACTTAGAAATAGAAATCGTTTCAAAATATACTCAACATGGACAATCTGTATTGTATAAGACGACGATCTAACAAAGTTGAATCTCTCATGTGTCATAGTCAGTACTTATTTGACTACTTGTGAATATTAAGAACATTTTGTGTTGTATTGTTGTCTGATGTGTAACCACTACGAATATGTCACGCGCAGTGTGCTCATTGCAACAGATTTTAATCTGACCAAGCCAATAGAATCCAAGAGGGAAGTCAAACCAGTACTAAAAGTGCAGTGTTGAAGTCGGATGTGTTGGTCCGATCGGTGCAAATAAATCACAACATAAGGCACCTACGACCACTTAACGGTCGGTTAAGGAGATATGGCAAAGACAACTATTCATTCGTCTGCTAGTCTTTCAGTGAAAGCTAGAAAATGATTACATAGAGTGTAACTGTTTCGAAATACTTAAACACTTTGTTTAATCATCCTTTTGTAGGTGACGTCAGAAATAAAGTATTTTTAAGCAAGTGTTCTTAGGTTGTGTCACATGTATACACCCGTTATTGTTTACTGCTATATCAAATGAACTTTTGACATTTGTCGATGGGGTAATTAAAAAAAACGGCAGGAGTTCTTGAATCTTGCTGTTAGAATATTCTAGAAACATAAAGATAGGACATAACTTATATACTATGACACGGATAAAGACATATTCAAGTCTCGAACATATCAAAGGTAGACATAACATATTCAGTGTTACCAAATGTGGCAATTTACTTCAGAAAAGCAATAGCAATATTCGAGCAGATATTTGTTTTCTTGTATTAATAGGCCAATCAAATTATTTGACAATTTTCATTTTCATTTTAATTTTCCTCCCAGACCGAAGATAGCACACATTCCGGAAGTCATAGTTCTCCATATTTGACGATTTGCTGAGAGTTTTTGTAGGGTTTTTTTGGTTTCTTAGTCCCATGGTGGAGCCTTCCATAGAAATTGTTCTGCGCAGTGTTTCCTTTAGTCTTCTGTGTTTTCTTTTACTAGATGGTTTCCCCATGAATGCCTGGATAGGGAAATCATTCTTCTCTTTTACTCGGATAAATTTGTTTTCAAAGGCATTTCATTTCTTAATTAAAGTCGGTGTAGTCTTTCAGCTTTCACGCCCAAATGATAGCATGGAATTTAAAAAAAAAGAAAAAAAATTTCTGCAGTTTGACAAAACGTTGATTAAAAATGGACGCCTATGACCAAATAGCGCCGTTCTTGCATTTTATAGTAAGCAATATTGGCTTCTTTGACCGTTAACATTACCTCAATTTTCTTATTTTAGTTCCCTGCAGAGCCCAAAATCGTCAGTGATGATTGAATCATTTAATGTCTCGATGTTGATGTTACCCTAGAGAGCTTTAATTTGTCCTGCGTAAAAAGAACGTTAAAAGGGCATAAACTGAGTCGTGTCGTGGTTTACAGCGAACTGTGATAACAAGTGCATTCCGACGCAACACATTCGAACTTCTCACCCCATTTTTTGAGTATCGTTTTGTTCACGCACGTTCCCAGGCCTGTTTGACCTGTTACACTCTGATATAAGTTTATGACTGATTCACATCATTCTTTGTAGACGAATTGTAATCTCTAACGTAACGAATTGTAATCTCTAACGTATTGTGTTTGAATAGTCCAACTCGGGTCGAAAATAAATCGTTTCTATATTTATTTCCTTGACGGTTTTATTTGATGTCATCATTTTTTTTATTAACTGAAAAATTATTTTTGTTTATATTGTCTTCCTTATTGGTTCGTGTTTTCATCATCATCATCATACCGGGCCTACTGGCGTAGGTGATCATGTCTCTCCACAACTTTCGATCTCGGCAGCTATTTATCATTTCTGTTGTTGACCTTCTCCCAAGCCATTCTCTTAAGCTGTCTGTTATTTTTTCTCTTTGCTTCCCTCTATCTCTTCGTCCCTCAATTTTTCCAGTTGTTACAATATATTCCAGTTGTTCTCTTCTCATTCAATGGCCAAAAAATGATGATTGCTTCTTCCTAATATTGGAAATGAGCTCTCTTTTTGCTTTGACCTCTCTCAGAACATTTTCATTACTCTTCTTAGCTGTCCATGGCATTCTTAACATTCTTCTGTAAAACCCCATTCCTACAGACTCCAGTGATTTTCTTGTCTGTTGTCCTATTGTCCATGATTCGCATCCATATGTTAAGACTGGCTCTACATAACATTTAAGAACTCTTTTTCTTGTTTCTATTGTCAAAAATGGATTGTATAGTATCTTCCTCATTTTTTGGAAAGCTGCCTTTGCCTGAGCCATTCTGCATCTCATCTCTTTTGTACATCTTCCGTCTGAGGTTAACAAAGTTCCCAAATATTTAAATTCATTTACTGTTTTAATATTGTTCCACTTCTTTTTTATTTTGCACTGAGGTGATGTTCTTGTTTTAGTTACTTCTAATTACATAGTTAGATTCAATAATTTTTTTCGTGAGTGTCTATTAGTCTGTTTTTGCTGTTTTCTAAGGAAGACCCCATGTGGGTCGACATTAAACAGTTTTGTATTGTTTTCCTGTGTCAAGTTTCACAATACACCGGGATCCACTCGTTCAACATTTAGTTGTATCTACCTACCTACCTACCTACCTACCTACCTACCTACCTACCTACCTACCTGCCTGCCTGCCTGCCTGCCTGCCTGCCTGCCTGCCTGCCTGCCTGCCTGCCTGCCTGCCTGCCTGCCTGCCTACCTGCCTGCCTACCTACCTACCTACCTGCCTACCTACCTACCTACCTACCTACCTACCTACCTACCTACCTGCCTGCCTGCCTGCCTGCCTGCCTGCCTGCCTGCCTGCCTGCCTGCCTGCCTGCCTACCTACCTACCTATCTATCTATCTTTCTATCTATCTATCTATCTATCTATTTATCTATCTATCTATCTATCTATCTATCTATCTATCTATCTATCTATCTATCTATCTATCTATCTATCTATCTATCTATCTATCTATTGACCTTTCGAGCCGTAGCCGGCCCATAGGGCGTAGACCAAGATACACCTTCTCCTAAGTTGTACCTATGTAACTTTAAATCATAATATTAGGGACCTCTGTAGTCTGATTGGGAAAACCACCCGACTGGACTACCGACGTTCAGAAAAATCGTGTTCGATTCCCGCTGGAAGCAGTGCGAGTTGTACTCGTGGTTGGAAAAAAAAAACAACTCGCAGTCGACCCAGCCGCTGACAGAAGTGGGTACCAGGGTATTAGTACTCGGGAAGGCGAGAAATGCCGCCTCGCATCGTGAGTTTCGATGCTTGAAGCGACACTATCCAGAAGTCTCCGAACACTTCTGGATAAGCGGCCGAGCACATATGGGTGAAAACTTGCATGCTAAGACGCCGATTCAAGTCACGTACTACCTTTACCTTTAAATTTAAATCATGGTTTTATTATGAAACATTCGGTGGTTGATGTTGAAACAAGAATCCTTCAAACATTTCGATTTAAATGATTCAATCAAACAGGTTTAAAGGTACTTTATCAACAATATGTGTACACATAATAAATCGAGTATAGATCGTTTACTTCTAGATGCAAGTGATGCTTGTTAGGGTCATTACCATCATCATCATCATCACATGAATGTGGATAAATACATTTTCTAAATCAGGGAAAGAGAAACTCATTTATTAATCACCATTTATATCGTGAACTAATATTTCCGAGCTTAAACAAATTGAAAACCTTGAATAAATGCCTTTTATACCGGAGACGGATGTGTCGAGCCGAAGGCGCACATTTTGCGGTTTAGCGTAGATTACACAACGCACCCACCTAACTGGTGAGCAAAGAAGATACCTTTTGTTACAAGCTCAGGAAGACCTGAACAACTATGGGTTTATTCTAAGTCTAGTGATATCGATTCTTCATCACATCCTTTCAATGGTTTCATTCAATCAATCAATCAATCAATCAATCAATTAATCAATCAATCAACCAATCAGTCAATCAATAAATTAATCACTTTCGAAAATTGCTCTTGTTGCTCCGTCTCATCATGTGTCTATTTTAATCTGTCTCCTTTCACTATAACTCTGTCCAGTCTTTCTTTACTAATTTGTTACATTTGCAAGCTTCAGCTCATCTCGATTGGGCAATTATTTGAACTTGTGTTAATAAAATACATTTTCAATCAAGAGGCAATACGAGTTCCCAATGTTATTGAATCTAAGTTGAATGATTCATTCCAAAACACCATAGGTAGTAACTTTATATTGAACATTTGATACAGTAATTCAATAAGGGAATTAAGCGTTGATTGTAACAGAGTTCTCTGTAAATTATCTCATTATTTGTCTTAAATCAGAAAAAAAAAACAGCTCGCCGAACTAGTCACAGATCTAATGTTGGACAATACTGTATCTTTAAGTAAAAGATACATGGGCCCCACGCTGATCGGAGCAAATAATAGAGCCACTGTGACTTGCCACGCATGTCGAAAGAGGCGACTAAGGAGGTTTGAGATTGTCCTGTGCAGGACGAGTAGAACGGAGTGTGTACGGAGAGATCTTGTCAACAGAATTCACTAATGCAGGTTATAACTGAAGATAGGGAAGTGTTTATAAGGAGTGATACCAAAAATATGTATTGATCTTCTGAAGAATGCCGCAGGTAGGCCTATTACCTGTGTCACGCTTGACTGGTTTCACACATCATGCTACTACCTTGTTATCTCGATCGATTGCTCTTCTAATCACGTGACTGATTCCACCCTTCCCCTTTTTTTTACCCCTCCCCAACCCCTACTGCGTCTCAGTTTGACTCACAGTCATGTATTTGCTTAGAGCATTGGGACCTTGCTTCAGTTAAGTCTTGTTTTAATTATATATATGTGTACACATATATATATATATATATATATATATATATATATTACTTTACTGATTTTCACATATCATTTATTGTTATACTCCAATATGTTGCACATCTCTCTTTCGTCTCATAATTTCATCTCTTATCCCTCTGTTTATTTCTTCATGAATTTGCCTGTCCGCTCATCCTTGATGTATTAGAGTTTAACTTTATTTCGTTGTTAGTTTGATTTGTTCTCGGTTTCTGAGGAAGGCTGATACGTCAGTATTTTGTTGTCTTCCTGTTTTGTAAAGCTGTTACTATACATTGTAGATGCCTAAGTTACACCCCTCTACTTATTTCTGTTACCAGCTTTACCGCAGCACAGGAATTATTTCCCTGTTCCCTATCTATAATTTGTGCACTTCTTCTTACAGCCAGCCAACTATCTAAAACACCTTACTTTCATCGGTTGTTCCAGTGTTCCCTGCTCTGCACTATCCAGTTTAATATTATTAGTTCATCAACTGTCAAAGCACAAGCAACTTATGATCACTGACTCCATATTGCCTACTTTACAAGGAAATGTGGTCACTGAAAATAGTTTTCATGTTAGTTTCTCTTTCTCTTCAAACATAGATGTTTCAGGATATAATAAATCTCAGTTCATCATTCTATAAAAGTAAAGTAAAGTAATGTGCCCCCGTCTCACCAAGTGGCGTATAGGGAATATGGTGTTAGTGGCCATACATTTTACAGACTCTCGGCACATGATTATTGGGGTAATGTGGTCGGTATTACGCCCGTGCCGCTTTACTTTCCAAGGAAAAAATTCCGGTGCCCATTAAAGGCTGGGTGAACCGGAAGCCGTCGGTTGGGATCGAACCATACCTCTTGTCCTTTGTAGTCCAGTTCACTAACCACTGAGCTATCGCGGCTCCCTCATCATTCTATGTGTACATAATATTCGCTCTTTTGCAGAGCAATTTCCTGTTATAACGTTTAGAGCTGTCTCAACCACGGGTACCTTAAAATGCTATTTATTTTAATTTATATGAGTGCAACCCATTTTGGTAATATTTGTGTGACGCATATTTTAAATTGTTTAGAGGACATATATTTTGAATGTTCAAGTGTGACGTCAATTGTAATATCTAAAAGTGCCGTCTATTTAGACAATTTTGAGAGCCATTCTTTTTGAATTATTGCCATGTATGATGAATATTTTATACCCTGATCCAGTTTAAATATCTTTTGGTGTCATCTATTTCGATTACCTGAGACAGCAACCCACTCCAGTACATTACCCTTCAAATATGTCGCTGACTAGGATCACAAATCGATGTACTCTTTACCGATTTTGGCTTGCTAAAACTTTTCCAGATGATTGACATCCCGAATAAAAAAAAAAAAAAGAAATGTCCAATAAAAGTGCTGTTCATTACTAAAGGGCGGTAACAATTCCCTGAGGGTGTCAGACTCTCAGATAACAGATGCCAACAACAAGTATTGTTGCTGAATATGTGTTTAGTTTGTTGTTGACAGATAACGAAGTCAAAAGAATGTCTTTATTACCATTCTTTTTTAAAAAGTAAAAGCACGATTTGGTGTCATTACTTCTGATTCTACTAAAGATTATTTAAAGTGTTATTACAGTCAGTTCACACCAATCAGGATAGTCAGTTCACACCAATCAGGACAGTCAATTCACACCAATCAGGACAGTCAGTTCACACCAATCAAGATAGTCAGTTCACACCAATCAGGACAGTCAGTTCACACCAATCAGGACAGTCAGTTCACACCAATCAGGACAGTCAGTTCACACCAATCAGGACGGTCAGTTCACACCAATCAGGACAGTCAGTTCACACCAATCAGGACAGTCAGTTCACACCAATCTGGACAGTCAGTTCACACCAATCAGTACATTCAGTTCATACCAATCTGGACAGTCAGTTCACACCAATCAGGACAGTCAGTTCACACCAATCAGGACAGTCAGTTCACACCAATCAGGACAGTCAGTTCACACCAATCTGGACAGTCAGTTCACACCAATCTGGACAGTCAGTTCACACCAATCTGGAGAGTCAGTTCACACCAATCAGGACAGGTTCACTCAGCCGGGCACCAGATTTTTTTTTCTGGGAAAGTAAAGCGGCATTGGCGTAATACCGACCATATTACCCCAAAAATCATATGCTGAAGGTCTGTAAAATTTATGGTCACTAACACCATATTCCCTATACGCCACTTGGCGTGACGGGGCTCTTTACTTACTTTTTTTTTTTATTTACCACAGCACCTAAAAACCTTCAAAACACCTTAACTTATTAACTTCATAAATTATACTACTTCCAAAAAACATATACACATACCACTCACAAATATCACAACAACACGTTCATCTCGCCACAAGTTAACCTCACACATTTTCACACAAATTAAGTCTGTACAGCAAAATAAAAGTGTTGATGGTAGCAACAGCTGTGTGTACATGTGTTATTATTAATCCTTTTATGGGTTAATTATGTTCGGAGTGCATTGATAATGACCGGCAAATAAATCAATAACTCAATTATGCGTTAATTTTCCAACACTTATAAGACAAAACACAGAAATAAGACATTGTGCGTGCACAGAAGAGTGACAATTAACATCTATGACCAAAAAATACGATCTGCATCTGGGAATTAAAATACGAGTAGTGAAACTGTTGAACGAAATGGACATGAAGAATGAGAGTATTACGTGCTGGACTGGCCCTCGTTAACTTTCCATCGCAGTGTCCATTTATCTCGCATTCGTGACTATTCCTTCTCTATGTGTTTCTGTTGCTGCCTCCAAGGAAATATCATCAAATTTTAGATGACCACCAGTGTCTTTAAGGAAATTCCAGTTGAATTTGTCTGGACAGGGAGGAAACGAATTTTCTTTGTCACGCAGAAATGGTAACAATTTAAGATACGTTGATGATACGTTGATCTCAAAGAAGGTAGAAACGCTGCAGAAACTGACAAAAATTTGTAGTGAAGGAAAGAGAGCGTGAAGGGGTTAGTCCACGCTGCACAAAATACAAGTAACAGTTATCTTTCATGAATGAAAGATTCACCAAACTGAAGAGCAGAGAAAATGGAAAATGGAGCTGTGATATAGCAGGCTAAAAAAAGAATGTTAATCTAACTCTAACTCGGAAACAAAAACTATGATCCTGTAACTCTAAATCGGAAAGAATAAAAATGTTCCTGTAACTATAACTCGGTAATAATGTTTCTGTAACTCTAACTCAGTAACAATGTTCATGTAACTCTAACTCGGAAACAATGTTTCCGTAACTCTAACTCAGAACCAGTAACACTGTTCCTGTAACCCTCACTCGGTCGCAATGTACATGTAGCTCAGAACCAATAACAGTGTTGTTGTAACTCTAACTCGTTAACAATGTTCCTGCAACTCTAACTAGGAAACAATGTTTTTGTAACTCTAACTCGGTAACACTGTTCATGTAACTCTAACTCGGTCGCAATGTACATGTAACACTAGCTCAGAAACAATGTTTCTGTAACTCTAACTCGATAACAATGTTCATGTAACTCTAACTCGGTCGCAATGTACATGTAACTCTAGCTCAGAACCAATAACAGTGTTGCTGTAATTCAGAAACAATATTGCTTTAACTAACTCTGAATACTTCTACCGATTCCAAAGCCGTATCTAGCGATTATATTAAACCTCTTTACAGTTTTATACTCTGATCTGTATTCAATAATAGTAGCAACTGTTAGGAAAGAGCCTGAAAAGGACAAGAAAGTAACACTAGCATAAAAGAACGTCACCTCGAGATATTCACAAGTGAAGAAATAGTAACAAATGTGAATATTTCAAAGGACACAGACTCTGACGTATGTCGAGACTAGTGGGTTACGATTACTGTTAACATTATTTTTTTTTTCATCTTGTGCAACGTTTTCTTTATATTTTTATTGTTATATTTTGACAAGATTTCGTTTTGAACAAAACAGTTTATGAAACGTAAACAAAAACGTTTATGGAAACGTAAACAAAAACGTTTATGGGAACTTAAACAAAAGAGTTTATGGAAACGTAAACAAAAACGTTTATGGGAACTTAAACAAAATAGTTTATGGAAACTTAAACAAAAATGTTTATGGAAACGTAAACAAAACAGTTTATGGAAACTTAAACAAAAATGTTTATGGAAACGTAAACAAAAACGTTTATGGGAACTTAAACAAAAAAGTTCCACTAGTTTGCAATTAAAAGTTATATAACTGATTAAACCTACAGACAAATTCAGGAGTAAAAGACCTAAATACTTTAGTTTTACAATACCTACAGATCGGTCTGATGATGTCTGATAAGATACAGCTATTAAACAAAAGAGGAATAGTTAAAGAGAAGAGAAAACTTCATAAAAAAACGGTAAATATTATCTACAGTAAGTCTATGTCAATATAGGAAAGTCGTAGTCTTCAATATTACATAGATTCTGTTTTCTAATAAAAAGAAAACTGAGTATTGGCAGTTAATGTGCAAAAGTGGATGTTTAGTTTAGACAACAAGAGTATGGTTTGTATTGGACTGATACTACTAAGTGAAGATAAAGAACTTATACATGTTTTTGCAGTAGGAGAAAAAAGATAGATGGATAGATAGATGGGCAGATATATAGACACACTTGGAGATAGAGACGGAAGGACTGATAGGTACATAGACACACAGGGAGACAGACGGACAGACAGACTGATAGATAGATAGATAGATAGATAGATAGATAGATAGATAGATAGATAGATAGATAGATAGATAGATAGATAGATAGATAGATAGATAGATAGATAGATATTGTATTGTATTGTATTGTATTGTATTATATTGTATTGTATTATATTGCATTATATTATATTGCATTATATTATATTATATTATATTGTATTGTATTGTATTGTATTGTATTGTATTGTATTGTATTGTATTGTATTGTATTGTATTGTATTGTATTGTATTGTATTGTATTGTATTGTATTGTATTGTATTGTATTGTATTGTATTGTATTATATTATATTATATATTATATTATATTATATTATATTATATTATATTATATTATATTATATTATATTATATTATATTATATTATATTATATTATATTATATTATATTATATTATATTATATTATATTATATTATATTATATTATATTATACATGTATTATATTATATTATATTATATTATATTATATTATATTATATTATATTATATTATATTATATTATATTATATTATATTATATTATATTATATTATATTATATTGCATTATATTATATTATATTATATTATATTATATTGTATTGTATTGTATTGTATTGTATTGTATTGTATTGTATTGTATTGTATTGTATTGTATTGTATTGTATTGTATTATATTATATTATATTATATTATATTATATTATATTATATTATATTATATTATATTATATTATATTATATTATATTATATTATATTATATTATATTATATTATATTACATTATATTATATTTAGTAGATAATGATGGACGAGCGTAAAATAGAATGATAACGTGTTCTTCATAGATAATGATGGACGAGAGTAAAAAAATATTTCTTCAAAATCGAATTACAATTCCCATTAATCACGAAAGTACAAGTTACAATATATTGGTCAATATACAAGAGAAAAAAAACACTTGCTTTCGAGAGTTTGTTTGCTTGGTTATTGTAACCTTCAATTCTAGATGATTAAAATGTATATGAAGCGAAATTCATCGTTTAATATATTATTTTAAATAAATAAGGCAGGTCTCAAATGTTTGAAAATTATCTCCCATTTATGTGAGTGAATATACATATAACGGGAACTATGATATTTAATAAATCCTCATTTTTTTGTCCTGTTTTTCTTCATCCTGTAATATTGGTGGTATGGGGTTCTACTCACGGATTTGTCAACATTATACAAATACCTTCATCAACAGATGCTATTTGGAACTTTGAGAAGTCGAGACTTGCCCATTCTATGATGTTATCGTCCCATATCTTTCTCTATCGACTTTCCCTTTTCTCCCTTCTTTCATCAATCCCTGTATAATGATCGTTGTCAGTCCAAATGATCGATATACGTGTTTAACCATCTCATTTTTTGTTTCTTTACAATCGTCAACCGATTGTACCCCAATTGTTTGTTGATTAATATATTAATATGAGACACTTTGCACAATCTAACTACCCCCACGTTACTTTCTATTTTCTAATTTAATAGTTGCTTGGACAGCCAGTCCATATTTTCTAATCAGTATCAATTTTAAACTTAATAGCTGCACATTGAGTTGGTTCCTGGACTTAGATTCCTCTTAACAACGGGCTGATGTGATTGACAGATCAGCTGCATGCCTTAATAGCCTCAAGTAGATCGGCGCCACAGAAAGGAGAATGTTTAGCATGGCGAATAAGAAATTTATGTGTTCAATAAAAGAAACTTCATGGACATGCGCAAAGAGATTTGCGCAAATAAAACGATTTCGTCTGCCTTGATAACCCCTGTGATAACTTAATCAATTGAAGGGTGACTCCGAATGGCATTTGCTCTTTTTTTTTCCTATTCATTTTGATTCGGTACGTAGTTTAGGTTTATTGATGGCTAAAATTCAATACAATGGCGGAAATAACAACTTTGGCCTGTACATCACGCGGTGACTGCTCTTTGACGTGGGCACTTTATTCTTCGGTTACCACAAATGCACTCTCTCCAACACCCAGAAAACTGGATAATTGTTGTAAAAAAAAAAAAGAGATAAAGAAAGAATTTATTTATCTAGGAATTTCTTGTTAAGACATTAAAAAAAAAAATTAAGAATATATACTGGGATTACATGAGTAGAAATATGCCTCAGATCATTAGATGTTTATATTATACTATATTGGGGGCCTAATCTTTGTAGTTGGTAAACCACCCGACTAGGCTACCGACGTTCGAACAACCCGTGTTTGATTCCCGCTGGAAGCAACGTGAATTGTACTCGTGGTTGGAAAAAAAAATACCCCCTTTGTCGAGTCCAGACGCTGACAGAAATGGGTACCAGGGTAGAACACTGGGAAGGTGAGGAATGCCGCCTCCCATCGTGAGTTTCGAGTCTTGAAGTAACACTATCCAGAAGTCTCCGAACACTTATTGATAGGCGGCCAAGTACATATGCTCGTGTGCTAAGACGCCGATTCAAGTCTGATATTTTACCTATACCGTTATTTTACTAGATTCTTAAACTTGCATATAGAATCATCAGTTGCAAATGGAACATGAAGGTTGAGTATCCGTTTGATTATTTTCTCCAGGTTAGGAGAAAAGTTTGTTTTCTTTTTGTTTTGATAATTTTTAGAGTGTCCTCGTTACTTTATTTCTTTTTTGACACTGTCCCCAGTATTCCCAACATTCATTCATATTTTTCTTGTCCGTCGCATGATTGTCCAGTTTTCGCATGTTTGTGTCATGACTTGCTGCATACAACAGTGAAGAATTTACTTCTATAGTCCGTTCAGAAATTCATAACCACACTTGAATTAGCTTTACGTGATAACCGTTTGTTATTTTGCTTTCAACTTTTGCATGTAATCTTATAATATTGATGTCGTTATAGAAATATTTTTTGCTCTGAGAAATTTGATCTAGTTTAAAAGTTTTCTTCTTTAGGCTATATTAAATTCACCCTATTCGAATTTGACACCATTTTAGGATATATACATTAATTTGGTGCGGTCGTTCACGTAAAATAATTTGGCTATTGCAGAAACACTAAGTTCAGGAAAATCCCGTGCACAAAACTGAATTGTTATTGAACGACATGACGCACCACGGCCTGGGCATTAATTACCGAAGGGAAGGCGAATCTTTATTAATTTTGTGAAGACTCAGTAGACAATTTGTTGACTTTAAATACCAACATTTATATCTAAATTACAATGAGTTTGAAATGCAAATTTATAACTATGCAAAAGGTTACTGTTTTACTATATCAGCACTTCCTTAGGGAATTCAAGATGGGACAAAGTGCCTACTGCATCAAATACAAAAGAGCAAATTAGGACATGGCTTGCGAATGAAAATGTCAAATTTGACGACACATATTTAAAACCCGAATTGTTACAACTTGTGAAGAATACGTATAAGAAAAAGGTGTACCATGTTGACAAAATCATTGAGAAATACGGCCACACTAATTGTAACCAATTGAATTCATGTTTGCAAATACACATAACGAACAACACCCACAATTAAGCACTATGTAGATACGCTTCTATAGTCCGTTCAGATTCGTTTGCCTAGACATTAATTTATTTTTTTCAAAAACTTATTGTTCATTTGCATTGATCCTTTGAAGTTAGGTTTAGAATACTAATGTCGCTATAAAAATATTTTTTTATCAAAGAAATGTGATCCAGTTTCAAAGATGCCTTATTTAACCTATATTAAAAAAAAGTTAATCGATATTATAAACACCGGCGGGAATATTTAGATGCTTACATCTCACAGCTGATTCTTTAACATATAGGCATGACCTTCACGGCTGAATGCGCACCGTCCTAAAATAGTTATGTTTCCACTATAAATTTTTATAAAGAAATGTTACATATGAAATTTCCCGTTTAGCACAAAATGACATTTTAGCCGAAACCGGAAATTATGTGACGTCAAAATCACGGCCGTAGACTCGAGTTCGAGTCATAATTCAGAGGCAAATCTCAATATTTACAGAAAGGAGGCGGCACTATCCATATTATCTTCTGCAAGTCTATGTGAGAATGAATATAAAGGCAAAATATTTTACTTAGCATAACATTGCTATAAAGATTTATCAATACTTCTGCAGAGAGCGTAAAAAGGGACATCTTTATTGTTCTTTATCAAACCCTGAGAAGAGAACAATGCATATTTTAGGTTTGTGTAAACGTTCATTTGATCGAATAGTTAAAGGAAGCGGATATTTATTGCCAACAAATGCAAGAAAGCAAGGAAGGAAAGAAACGTTAGACAGTTTTGATAAGGACCTAGTAAAAAGAGAAATCTGTCGAATGTTTGATATAAACGAAGAAGTGACACTTAGAAAGTTGAAGCTTTGGCTGAAAACTAACAACGACATTGAAATATCAAAAACTTCATTATGGAAAATATTAAGAAGTGCAGGCTTCACCTTTAGAAAGTATGCTGGTGGAAAAAACATTATTTGTGAGAAGCCACATCTAGTAGCTCTTAGAAGCAAGTATTTACGTGAAGTGAAGGAAATGCGCGAAAATGATTATGATATTGTTTATTTAGATGAAACTTGGATCAACGCTCATCATACAAATGAAAAGGAATGGCAGTTAGCAGATGGAAGTATTAAAAGATCAGTACCAAGCAGTAAAGGGCAACGTTTGATAGTTGCACATGCAGGTAGCAGACATAATGGGTTGTTGCAGAATGCTCATCTCGTTTTCATTTCAAAATCCATAGACAATAGAGACTACCACTCCGAAATGAATGGGCACATATTTAAAGACTGGATCGAGAAAAGTATCCTTCCAATATTAGATCGACCTTCTTGTCTGATAATGGACAATGCTTCATACCATAACGTAGTTAACGTAGAAGATAGAATCCCAACATCATCAAGTACAAAAGATGCAATCAAAACGTGGCTCATAAAAGAACACATATAAGTTAACGACAGCTACTTGAAACCCGAATTGCTTAGCCTTGTAAAACAGACACAACGTACAAAGATATTTAAAATAGACAAGTTAATTCAGGAACATGGCCATAGATGTTTGAGACTACCTCCATATCATGCACACTTAAATCCTATAGAACTAGTTTGGGCAAAAGTTAAAGGACACGTAGCATATACAAATAACACTTTCAAATTATGCGATGTTGAGACACTTATAAATCAGGCTCTATCAAATATAAATAAAGACTCCTGGGTAAAATGTGAGGATCATGTGTTACGACAAGAAGAGGAATATTGGAAAAAGGATGGTTTGTTGTTTGTTCAGCCGAAAGCAGTAATCGACCTATTTGACTCGTCTGATTCTGAATGATCATTACTCTGATTAAGTCTACAGATAAATAGTTTGATTTGCAAAATTTCCTAGTTGATTTGTTAAACAGTTTATTGTTCAAGACCACCCAAGCAATCAAAAATATGTTATAAGCAAACCAACAACCATTACTTTGAATGGAAGCCTGCTTGAGTCAGTACAGAAGTTCAGCTATCTTGGATCCACTATTACAGCCACACTTTCCTTAGATGAGGAACTAAATGTACGTATTTGAAAGGCGGCGACAACATTTGGGAAACTCACACCAAGAGCATGGAACTATATCAAATTGACTCTACAATCAAAAGTTCTATATATAATTTAAAATTTGTTTACTTGCCACCCAGTAAAATTTTATGGACACGCCTATGGGTCATCGTTGCACTAGATTACTGTAAAACATTTTGACTAGGGTCAAAATAATAGTTACATGGGCAAAGATCAAAGGAATTCGCCGCTTTAAGAAAACCGTTATAGCTAGACATCGAGTAACACATATGTTCTCGTGACATGGACATTTTAACACCGTCTGCCAAAAATCATGTGAAATCATCAAGAACTTTTTGAATTATAAATCATAACATCTCGGCAAACGATTCTGAACGGACTATAAGTGGGGTCTTAGTTGACATGTATCTTACCAGTAGTACATCTACTTCTGTGTGTCATTCGATTGAAAACAAAGTCAACAGACCTTGCGGGAAGACAATTATGTGCAATTCACCTTTGGGTTGAGTCCCATGTGAACCAGCATAAGATTGGGTCCCACGTGATTCACAATAAGGATGCGTCCGATGTGATCCGCTATATATATATATATAAATATATATATATATATATATGTATATATATTTTGTGTGTGTTAAAGTAAAGAGCCCACGTCACGCCAAGTGGCGTATAGGGAATATGGTGTTAGTGACCATACATTTTACAGACCTTCGGCACATGATTTTTGGGGTCATGTGGTCGGTATTACGCCCGTGCTGCTTTACTTTCCCCGAAAAAATCCGGTACCTATTTAAGGCTGGGTGAACCCAGAAGCCATCGGTTGGGATCGAACCCTATTCCCTGTCCTTTGCAGTCCAGTTCACTAACCACTTAGCTATCCTTATTGAGTTATTTGCGGGTCATCATCATTGCACTCCGAAAATGTCCATAGATGCTCAGGTCCCCTCCTCAGCAATTTCCTCAGTGTCCAGCGAATGACGACTCCAGTTCTATGTTGGCTGATAAGTCCTCTTACACGGCCACTAAGTTTCTCATTTCTGGCTATGCCCAACTTAACTCCTATTTCCATCATCCGAAGAAGTGACGTGGATCTGTGTTTGTCGAAGTCATGTGCTCTCCCCACATCTCGGAGGGCATTGATGATGTCCGCCCGATCCATTGGTTGCCCGTCCTCAACGATAGCGCAGCTAGCCAATCTGTCCGCTCTTTCATTTCCCCATATTCCTGCATGTCCAGTGACATAGACAAAGGTGACCTTACGTATTATGGATTTCTGTAACGACTCTACCCATTGCATGCGTACAGAGCCCGCCTCCACTTTTTTTATCATGCTCATCGAATCACTCAGTATACATGCGTTGGTGAAGTCTTGTGACTCTAACCATTTGAATGCCTTGGTCACTGCCATCGCCTACATTGTCATGATACTCGTGGTCACGACGTATGCACCACTGTCTTCGTAGGCTATTCTGCCTGCCGAGCGTGATGTAAATTCCCATGCACTTCTTTGGTGTCGTCTTACAGATCCGTCAGTATAGATGACTGCGTCTTTCTCATCGGTGTTATCGCAGATGAGACCTTTGACCTCAGCATTAACCACGACCGGGTTCTGTTCCCTACTTTTCCTGTCGAGTGTGACAATACACGAGAAAGTCCCCTTGAATGACGTAGGCACCGGTATCCACTCATCACCAACGCTGATATTGGTAAGCCCACAGACCTGTTTGATGACATCTTCTGCTCGGCCCACCCATGATTTGCCTCTTTCTAGCCTGTCATCTTTCTCTGTGTTGAGCACGTGCTTCAATGGGTGCTCTGTATCTGTACTAATCTTCAGGTATGCTCGTGCTATCCAGATCTTGATTCTGTCATCCATGGTTGGAAAGTCAAGAAGATACCTCATTGCTACACAGGGAGTGTCCCTCGTACATCCCAGGATAATGCGCATGGCTTCATTTTGTATTTTCTCCAGCCTATCAATTTGAGTCGTACTGACAGTAAGAATTGCCAGGGCATACTCGATTGGTGCGAGGACTAATCCCTGGAACAGAAGAGTAAGTAGCTTCTGCTCGATGTTGGCAGCTGCCATGACCTTCAAGGCGGCTAATCTTTTGCGGGATTTTGTTATCACATGGTCGACGTGGTCCCAAAAACACAGGCTGTGATCAAACTTAACTCCGGGGTATGTCATCAACTTGTCCCTGGTCACCTCATCAGCTCCCATTCGTACTACAGGTGTGGTCGTATGAACGATATGATTGTTAAGGGAGAACCATGAAACTGATGCTTTATTAGGATTAACCAAGGCACCTGAAACCCCACACCAGGAAGATATGCGATCGAGTTCGTCTTGCATTGTGGAGGCGATTCCCCGTCTGTCTCTTCCCTGTCGATATACCAGAATATCATCACCAAAAGTCATAGTTCTTCCCCTCCCATCCAGCTGTTGTTCCTTGATCGTTATTATGTACACGTTAAATAGAACTGGTGACAATGATGAGCCTTGTGGCATCCCTGGGCAAATGGATGTTGGCTCGGAAGACCAACTTCCACATCTGAGTATCACCTTCCTCTGAAACAGTGCGGCGGCGATCCATCTAATGAGGATGGGGTGCACCGCCAGTTTGAGGAGCATATGCATGAGATATTCAAATAGTACCCTGTTGTATGCATCCTCCAGATCTATAGCAGCATCACATGTCTCCTCTCGTCTGTGGACTTAGCTATCGCGGCTCCCTAATCCACTATATATATATATTATGTGATACAATTTTAAACATCCATAAGCTTCATTGGTTCGTCAATACAAAAATAATAATGTTCAACTCCAATGTTAAGTCGGTCCTATTGTATGGCTGTGAAACATGGAGAATAACAAAATTGACAATCAAGAAGATACAGACTTTCATTAATGGATGCTTACGCAGAATAAAAGGATGGAAATGGGAGGACAAAATCACTTATGGAAATGTACCAGTCAAATACCAGTGGATAAAGAGATACAGCGAAGACGATGGCGCTGGATAGAACACACACTGCGGAAGCCAACTTCCTGTTTTCTCCAACCTCCTGTAAGACGGAAACTTTTTGTTGTTGATTATTTGACAACTTTTCCGAGTGCTGTAAACATACCTCTTCCTCTAAATTAATTCGCTGATTATCGCCTCGGAAGTTTCCCTCTATAATAATATTCATTTATTATTATTTGTCTCCAGCCTAAACCACTGGAAACTACTATTTGTGCTATTTTGTCCTAAATGTTTGTCTGCGCAAGTATTCAGCCCTACCCGATCCGGGAGATACTTGTCTTAACAGGAAGAAATACAGATACACTTTATATTTCCTAGCTGTGATCGAAACCTTATGCTATAGTCATGAGAACACCTGAGCGAAAGACATTTCCCACGAAGCTAATATTTTAGTTAGCTGAGTGGCAGTGTTCCCTAACGTTTGCCTTTTCGTGGCAAGGCGCTGTGCCACTGAGTACGGGTTCGATCCTGCTTTGATACATATTTTTTTCTGCTTTTGATTATTTGTCAATTTTTCCGAGTGCTGTAAACATACCTCTTCATCTGAATTGATTCGCTTTCACAGAAGAATGTTGAAAGTTCCATGGACAGCTAAAAAGACCAATGAGGAAGTTATCAAAGAGGCCAACACAAAAAGGAAGCTCCTAAAAACATCAGAAAGAAACAATAACCATTTTTAGGGCACATCATGAGAAGAGGAAAGTTGGAATACTTGGTTACAACTGGCAAAATAAAAGGAAAAAGAGATCACGGACGACAAAGAGAGTAAAAACTAAATGGCTTGGTGTCATGGCATGGAAAGCAGTTAACAACAGAAATGATACGATGTACTGTAGATAGAAGATTGTGAAGGGACATGATCGCCAACGCCAACCGGTATGGCATATGATGATGATACCAAGCATTTCCAATAGAGAACAAGGAAAGACATTTTAAAATTGCTTATTGCGTGTGATAATTATAAAATGTTGTATATTAATTGCAAAATCACATGTTAAACGTTTTTTTGTCACGAAAATTTATAAATAGTAATTGGTTTTTGCTATATAATTTGAGAAAAAAAATTGTTCATCAATCTAGAGGTATTTCCTTTACTTCGATTCAACTTGTTACGTCCCTTAATTAGGCTAAATGTGTCAACAAAAACAAGGAAGGAGAAACGGAAACAAAATATAATATTCTGATATACATTGAATTAGAAAGGATGTAGCACGTGATATATCTAGCATATTTATGGCCCATATTAAGTGGGTTACATTATAATAGGTCAGTTATTTTGTGTGCGGTGGTGTAACCACAAACCACCTTCTTTATAGACACATTACAAATAATGGAACGTAAAGGGAAACAACACGAGTGATAACAATTAACCTTTAAAAATACTAATAATTTGTTAAATAATATTTATAAAATGTAAATTTAATGCAAATCAATTATTTTTGTAATATTGTGGTTTTCTTTCCGTGAATTTAATTATTTAACTGAAACTACACGGGTCAATGAACAACACCCACACACAGATACGTGGCAACCTTGCACTGGTTAATCCAAAAACACGCGTTGCAATGGTGACCTACATAATGATGCACGCTTACTTTTTTCCCCAAGTATATATACACACTAACGTCGATAGCTGTGGATATTAAGTTGTGCTTTGTCATGATTGTTCTTGGCAATATAAGAAGGTAGTTTGCCTTTCCTTTCCTTCTTGACTGTACTAGTCGGAGATCGCACCCATTGTCTCTATACATGAGATCCGCTGCCTGCCATCGCGGAGTGGGGACCATAACCGGCACTACTTGTTGGTTGCTCCCACAACACCATCCACCACCTGCTCCAATGGCTTCACAAAACAATCTGCGAATCATAAAAAACATGTACTGGCAACAAACAGCAGCTATACGAATTAACAACCAAACAGGACAATTTCAATTTATAAATCAAGGAGTCAGACAAGGCTGTGTTCTATCGCCGGATTTGTTTTCACTTTACAGCGAACATATTATGAGATCGATAATGGACAAAAAGGAATTGAAGTCAATGGTCACAACATTAATAATTTGCGATATGCGGATGGCACAGTCTTAATAGCAGAGACAGAGAATGAACTACAAGAAATGGTAGACATAATAGTGGAAGAAAGCTAGAAGAAAGGTCTCAGTCTGAGCAGTAAGAAAACAGAAGTAAAGGTCATATCAAAGAAACAATCATCACCATTATACAGCATAAAATTAAACAGGGCAAATCTGAAACAAGTGCAAGGCGTCAAATACTTGGACACAATAATAACATCAGATGGAAGATGTACAACAGAACTTAGAAAGCAGAATAGTTCAGGCCAAAATAGCATTTCAGAAAATGAAAAAAAATATCTTATGCAACAGATCTATGTCAAAAGAAATGAGAATGAGAGTTCATCGGTGCTATATAGAACCAATTCTGACCTATGGGTGCGAATCATGGACAGTAGACCAAAACAAATGAAAAGACGATTACAGGCCACAGGGATGGGGTTTCTTAGAAGAATGTTGAAAGTTCCCCGGACAGCTAAAAAGACCAATGAGGAAGTTCTCAAAGAGGCCAACGCAAAAAAGGAAGCTCTTAAAAAACATCAGAAAGTAACAATCAACATTTTTCAGGTACATAAGGAGAAGAGGAAAGTTGGAATACTTCGTTACAACTGGCAAAATAAAAGGAAAGATAGATCGCGGACGAAAAAGAGATAAAAAACTGGATAGCTTGGTGTCATGGCATGGAAAACAGTCAACAACAGAACTGATACGATGCACTATAGATAGAAGATTGTGGAAGGACATGATCGCCAACGCCAACCTGTATGGCACATGAGGATGATGATGATATACACACAAATGGAGAAAGAGAGTAGCATAGCGGTAACTCTCTGACGCAGCGGCAAGGCGCTCATTCCTTTAAAATCGTGTCACTGTCTATTCCAGCCAGCTGCAAATAAAAACAAACAAATGCATACATGATTCACTATTGTGAGAGAGCGATAAGGGTCTCCTCACTTCTAATTGCTTTAGCCGACAACGATAAAACTGTGAAATTCACACTATTAGGTCATGATACAGGTCATGAAATAGTATCTGTAAGAAACGGTCGCGAATTTACAATAAAAATATTGCTTATATGCAAAAAAAAGAAAAGTATATTATTAGAGTTCAGATATTAAATAAGTAATGGCATATATGAATGTGCAAACGATGTGCTACAGAAACACAATTTGTACATTCTTTCACGCCATTCTACTGCAGGACAATTATAGTAAGCGTGGTATCATAAAACTAATTAGCACTTTCAAATGTCACAAATATATGCGGTCCTAATAATAAAAATATGAGTGGTTGGAAGTGACAAAAATGTCTAGTAAGGTCCTTGATCCATTAGACTCCAACAAATTCCATCACTGATTTCATGAACTTTCATTCCGCTTGGAGATGTTATAAAGTATATGCTTCCTTGCAGACCAATGCAATGACCTGCTGGCACAAAACAGATTGAAGGATTGACCTCCGGGCATTGTTGGCTGTAGTCGAGAGTAGAGGCGAAGATGTTATTTATTTCACGGTATGTTGGGGTGTAATTTTGTAGTGGTATCTTGTATGTGCTTGAGTGTCACGGAATGAATTCTGAGAACTGCATGTCGGGATGAGAAGTGTTTGTCTAAATACAGCTAGTATTTATTATTGTGATGTTAATATAGTTGTTTACTAAACGACATAGAGCCGGTAGAAAAATGAAAGGAGGTGATGAAATGGAGGAAGAAGTAGAGGACTTATTGTTTGAAAATTCTTTTAGTGTGATGCAATAGTATCCGCTGTTGGGTCAGTTGTTCGTGACAGGCAGAGATTATAGGTCTTCACAACAAAAACCGATGTGAGAAATACAAAGGAAGATAGCAATTATTTTTTCTCTTGACTTTACGTAGCTTGGCGATGGAGGTCGCGGCAGTAAATGAAACAATAGATTAACTGGAGATTAACATTTACTCCTGTGAGCTTTGTCAGGGGGCGAAAGGAATTGCTCAGGAAAATCTAAAAGGGCGGGGGTAGAAGTCGGTAGTTAGAGTCTCTGATGAGGTCAATTTTGTAAAAAATGTTAATCATTTTTGTTGTTTCCAGGATACTGGAGTGTAGTGTTAATGAGTGACTAACCATGTCCGTGTGTATATTGTGTTGTGGAGATAGATCTGGCAGGCACTCTAAATGTTACAGTCAAAACTAGTAAATTAATCAAGCAAGAAATGAACGCGATCGACAGTTTTCAATAAATTTCAACTTCAAGTTAAAAAAGATGAGGCGAACAGCAAAAGGTGACTCGTAAACCAAAAACAATCATGAGTTATCACTCACTAAGGAGAGAATCTACAAACAAGGTGGGTGATCTGAGGATAAAGTAAATATCACAGTAATTTGCTATTTTAATATTATCACACTAGTAGCTATGTCGAGTATTTTAGACAGAGCTACAGATACACAATACGGTTGGGGTTGGGGGGAGTGGGGGGGGGAGGGGAGGGGGGCAGAGTCGAGTCATTCAGGTCGACGGGGATCCCACTTCTGACTGAGTTGAGATTATAAAAAATAAATTTGGGGGTGGGAGTGGGGAATGAAATGAAAACTCCGATCTGTTCATTCCGTGGCGTCAGCTCTGGTGCATGCGACATAATTCATTCACACAGGTATATTACCGGATGGACCTTGAATAATGTTGAGACGATATTCTGCTTCATAATTAAATAAGTACATTCCGAACATTTCTGGATAGGCAACCGAGCACAAATGGGTGTCAAACTCGCGTGCTAAGACGCCGGTTCAAGTCTTGTACTTTACCTTTACGGACACTAACCCTATATTCAAAAAATACGCATGGAATAATAGGCTCTTCATTTTTTTTTTTTTGTTTGTTTGTTTGACAGTCTGGATACAGAACTGTTTATTACCGCGTCAAGCCAAAGTATGTCAGTAATTTATTTGTTCATACTAAAACAAACAATATGTTGACATCCTCTCTCTGAGCCTTTTGAAAGAGCAAAAAGGGGCTATATTGTCGTCAAGGCCGTCCCTTAATCTTGGTTAGGACACACTGTGCAGCTAGAGTTACATTTTCCTGGGCCTTATTCAGAACTGTGGGAAGTTTGTTAGAGGGAGAATGTACAGGATGTTTCTTGTTTTACGTGAGCATTGTCGGATTGGTTTGAAAGTCACGTGGTTTGCGAAATAACAAGTGTTGATGTGATTATTCTAAACACCCTCTAAAATGAAGTAGTAGGATCTTTGTATTATCTATTAATATCACAAAAAAGACATAAGTGTTTACTATTTCTAACATTCACAGCTTCACAATATTTGGATTTTGTGAAAATCCGGTTTCAAGATGATGGTGGAGGAGAGTTTGTGTTCAATTGAATGCTGGATCATTTGCGTCGCGGGTTGATTAATTTCATCTCTCTAATGTAGATCTCTGTGCAGAAGACAAATGGAGGTTCTACTTTAAGGATTCCGCGTCGGTGCTAGGTGTTCGTGAACTGGCTGAGGTCTTGTTGGCGAATGACCTTCTTGTTGCTAAATCGTTGTGGGGGCTACGTTAAGGCTTTGAAAGCTATTCAATATAACTGCCATAGGATTTGTTCGGCGGCCATTTGCTTCCAGCTATTTAAAGTTTATTTCAGATTCCACGTTAAGGATTATGAACCATTGCCACGGTGCTCGTGCACCTAGTTGCGATCTTTTTAGTGAATCAAACGTTTCGGGTGCATTCATTGTTGCAAAACGCTGTATGTTTCTATGTCATAATGATGGACGTTTTGACCTTGTGATGGAAAATTCAAATATCCCTAAAGTTCGATGCTGTTTGTGAATCTACAGCACTGGTGTGGCTTCCAGGTCACCAAGTACAAATTTGTGTTGTTGAAATTCAAGACAGCAACAGAGAGAAGACTTGTGTGAACCACGATAGTTTTATTTCTCAGTCGTTTCACGGTGTGGCATTTTACTGGGGATGATATCTGAGCAACGACAATCAGCCAGCGAATAACGTCTCACACACAAAACAGGTTTATCATTATCAGGTTTATTTATGTTTTGTTTCTGGATATATTATTTAATCCCTGTTGGTAGGTACTCCTCTAACGTTTATTGTCAGAGGTTCAAAGTTATTTTAGGAATTCCTCTTCCTGCACTTCTTCAAATCAAAAGTTTACCAAAAATGTTGCTGGTATTTTATATTATTTTAAATGATCAACAACGTATTTAATTTCGTATGCCATCGCGTCGCGTCGACAAGACGCGTTAGGGTTCCAAAAAAAAAAAATCTGGTATCCATTTTAAGCTAGGTGAACCCGGGCCCCGTCAATCGTTCTTAGTTGTCCACTACACTAACCACTGAACCACCATAGCTACCGTATAAAAAGTGGTTCATGTGTTAATTCGGATAAATCAGATAGTATCTAAGAACATAAACTATTCGTCTTCAGCTGCTGTTTATTATCATTCTATAAATGTTCTTTGGAATTCACATTGAGAGCGATTTTGACTGTATTTTTTTTTCAGTAACACTATTGTGATAGAGATGGTTGTTGTACAGTAAATATGTGAAGGGACACAACTTGATATATAAGAAAATTACTTCCCTTGTGTCCAACAAAAAAAATGTGTTAATGATTTTTTTAAAGTTATTTTTTGTGGTACAGTACATTGCTGTGGTCACATTTTATTGATGTTAATTATCTAATAGAAGTATGTTGTAATGCTGACAATTATTTTGATGTTACTTTTTTTCATTTTGTTATAGGATTTAGAATCTTATGTTTAGGGTTTTATTTAGGGAGTCTATGGTATTATGTATATATACTTTACTGTTACTTTTGTTGTTGTTAAAAAAGATTTTTCAGCTAATTCCTGCAGACAAATTTTGTCCATGTTGAAAGGGAGGAAATGTTATAGATTGAGCTAATGAAAGCATGGGGGCAGGTAACTTAGTTGTTACCCGCTTCTCAATAGACAATAGCAGTAACAGATGGTAGCGACCAGCAGTAGTTAGGACATACATTTAAGTATGGAAAACTTCTAGCCAGAATAACAAGTTAAGGGATAATAGAAGTTCACATAGAGGGTAGTGGATACACAGAAAGTGGGAAGGAGATAAGGTCCAGAATTACTAAGTGAGAGTAGATGCATGACAATAGTATGCATTGTGACTATGACTTTGGCCCGTCTCATAAATAAGTTGTCATCCAACTACCAGGAAAGGTCATTGCCACGAGGTAATAATTAATTTTAAATAGGGCATAGAGATTCACGAAAATAGGGCGTTTTCGTCAATCCATGAGAATAGTTCAAATTTCGGTCACAGAATGACGAGGAGTGACCAACTCAAGCGATCAGAAGAGTGCAAATTGTCACTTTGCGACAGTTTGATTGGCTGCTGATTTTCACGCGCGGAGTGTGAGGTTGGAGTATTTAAACTTCAACACAATAGGTTTGAGACAGTCAGGAATGAGAATTAGACAGTTAGAGATAGAGACAGTCAGGGATAGACAGTTAGAGATTAGACTAAGTCAGAATGTAGACTAAGTAAGCTTAGTCCGGCTTCGGCCGAACTGCCGAAGGCAGTTAGTAGAAGTTAAGTTAAGATTACAAAGTTGAGCCAGTTAGTTAGGAAGTTAGAATCTTCAAGTTGTAGTTTCAAGTCAGTTGAGAAGTTATTAAGTAAGTTGATAGAGAGTAGTAAAGATATCAATGAACATATGAACTTTAGTTGTGAAATTGTAATTCAAGATTCAAGAACTGTGCTTCAATATGTTCTTACAAGTTCGTAAGTAGACAAATGTGTGAGAACTAATGATCAATATAAACGTGCTGTAATGCCTTATGAGCCTTATGAACAAACAATAAATATTCTATAACACTTGCTCGTGACGATGATTGTTGTTATTCTCATTAGATGAATTGAATTATATACCCGCTTTAAAATAACACTACAAACTGATTATCAAAACTTCAGAAGGGCAAGAAAGAGTTATCATCATTATCATCATCAGGATTACAGAATGTTACATTCACTACAGCCCGTCTGAAGAATCTATCTCTAGCTAGATCTCCCACTTCTGTTGTCATGTTCTCCTTGATGTCTTGAAACCACCTTCTTCTTGAACTGTCCATGATGCATCACACAGGAACTAAGTTTTCAATTATTGCTATTTCCAACCCGTTGTGTCTTTTGACGTGGGCATAGTATTTTAATTTACAGCGTAGAATGGTGTTTATAAGCCAGTTATTTTTAATGTTCAAATCTTTTAGTATGTCTTCATTGCTTTTTTTTCATTAACCGGGGTATCTTAAGGATTGTTCATGTAGCATTATTGTTTATTTCGAATGCATCGATCCTCTTCCTTTCTATTGGAGAGATTGTCAGCGATTCATAATCATTATATTCCTATCGGGAAGTTAAATATCCTTAAAAAAAAATTCTAATTTTACTGCGTTGTGAAAAAGTCCATGAACTTATAAACTTCAAGTATACTGTAGATAACAAATATAACATTCATAATTAGACCAGGATGTATTTTATCGCCCTTGTTATTTGGAATTGTTATGGACTTCATAATGAAGAAATGCTGCACTGGTAATAAAGGCATCGAATGGATACAAGGAGACCATTTGGAGGACCTCGACTTTGCTGATGACATAGTTCTCATCAGCAGTCAGATAAAAACGATGCAGGAAAACACAAATGAACTATCATCAATAGCCAGCAAAATTGGGCTTGAGGTCAATCATGAAAAGACTAAAGTCATGAAAAGTTTAATTCCAACAAGTGACAAAATATACATGGAAAACAAACCAGTAGAAGAGATCGATCACTTTATCTATCTTGGAAGTCACATTGATCGAGAAGGGGATACGAGCAAAGAAATTAGAATCAGACTGGCTAAAGCAGCAATGTCTTTCAGAAGCCTTGAAAAGTTGTGGAAATCAAAACTCATTAGCACAAACACAAAACTTAGGCTATTCAAATCAAATGTACTATCAACCCTTACGTCTGCGTGTGAAAGCTGGAAAACAACAAGAGATATAGAAACAAAGTTGAACGCATTCGAAAATAAATGTCTAAGGAAAATACTTGGTATAGAATGGAACGAATTCAAAACAAACGAGGAAATTAGAGAAATCGCCAATCAACCACTAATATCTTCAGTAATAAAGAAAAGACGATGGTCATACGTTGGACATGTGATGAGAAGAGATAATAATCGAATAGCAAAGCAAGCCCTCATATGGGAAACAACAGGTAAAAGAAAAAGAGGAAGACCCAGGGAGACACTGAGAAGAACATTGATGAGAGAGGCAAGAGCAGCAGGAATCGGCTCCCTCAATGAGATAGAACTGCTTGCACAGAACAGAGACAGATGGCGAGATTTGATAAAATATCTTTAAAAGAAAACTGCTAGAACAAAAATTCATATAGGAGAAGGTGTATCTTGGTCTACGCCCTATGGGCCGGTTACGGCTCGAAAGGTCAATAGATAGATAGATAGATAGATAGATAGAATTAGACCAGACAGCAGGCCAGTCACCATGCTTTTCATATAAACCATACATCAGACGTACAATTACACACGCTATCTAGACCATACTCGAAATAAATAACAAATGACCAAGTAGAGTTGACAGAATATTATTAACTAGTCTAGACCCAAGATGAGATAAATAGTTTTTCAAAATAAATAAAACAGGATATAAATTAATAGTCAAAATTGATCAGATATGGTTTATTTATTTTGTTACAATGATTGAAGAAGTCAAAATAAATCAGACAGGATATAAATAATCCTAATTGATTTAAACATGTGATAATTATTTGGCCAAAATAAATCAAACACGATATAAAAGTGATTAAAAGTGATAAATAAATATATTTATTGTTTATAAAAAAATATGCAGACAAACAATAAATGAGTTATGTTGATAAATCAACTGTAAATGACAACGTTGAGAAATGATAATGATAAACACTGCGAAGAAATGATAATGATAAACACTGCGAAGAAATGATAATGATAAACACTGCGAAGAAATGATAATGATAAACACTGCGAAGAAATGAGAGGCAATGGCAGCAGGAATCGGCTCGCTCAATAAGATCGAGATCCTTGCACAGAACAGAGACAAATGGCAAGATTTTATAAACGATCTTTGCAAGGACTGAGACTGCTAGAGAAGACATTTTCGAAAGAGCATCAGTGTCTATGCCCAATGGGTCGGTTTAGGGCTCGAAAAGTCGATAGATAGATATAAATGATAACGTGATCTTTATATATAAACATTCGAATAACGGAAGTAATGAACATAATTATAATTGAAACAAACATGCTAACTCTCTTTTATTGGAGGAAAGACAGTTTACTTGTTACAATAGCATTACTTTGAGGAACTGAGAAAATATAACGTGCAAGTGGGAACATTTGAGAGTAGTGTTTTGTTTTGAACTGACGATGAGTAAGTTAATTTCAGCCCAGTAGATCCAGCTGACAAAGTAGATATTGGGCTCAGTGGAATGTGACAGTTATAAACCAACACAAAAAT
Organism: Megaustenia siamemsis; assembly: GCA_032433765.1. NCBI lineage: Eukaryota > Metazoa > Mollusca > Gastropoda > Stylommatophora > Ariophantidae > Megaustenia > Megaustenia siamemsis. Next base: position 19,533,523 of record JAVIAB010000073.1, on the reverse strand, counting down.
AAAAGCACTGCCATTCAAATATTAATACGGTCAACTTTAATTAAAAAAGAAGACTGCTATATATATATATATATATATATATATATATATATATATATATATATATCAGGCGACACCTTTTACATTACTAACAATATTTACCAACTATATTATCATCATCAAGTACAGGGCCTGCTGGCGTAGATAATCATGTCTCTCCACAATTTTCGATCTCGGCAGCTATTTATCATTTCTGTTGTTGACCTTCTGCCAAGCCATTCTCTTAAGATGTCTGTTATTTTTTCTCTTTGCTTCCCTCTATCTCTTCGTCCCTCATTTTTTCCAGTTGTTACAATATACTCCAGTTGTTCTCTTCTCATTCAATGGCCAAAAAATGATGATTGTTTCTTCCTAATTTTGGAAATTAGCTCTCTTTTTGCTTTGACCTCTTTCAGAACATTTTCATTACTCTTCTTAGCTGTCCATGGTATTCTCAACATTCTTCTGTAAAACCACATTTCTACAGACTCCAGTGATTTTCTTGTCTGTTGTCCTATTGTCCATGATTCACATCCATATGTTAAGACTGGCTCTACGTAACATTTAATAACTCTTTTTCTCTTGTTTCTATTGTCAAAAATGGATTATCTAGTATCTTCCTCATTTTTTTGGAAAGCTGCTTTTGCCTGAGCCATTCTGCATTTCACCTCTTTTGTACATATTTCGTCTGAGGTTAACAAAGTTCCCAAATATTTAAATTCATTTACCTGTTTTAATATTGTTCCACTTGTCTTTATTTTGCACTGAGGTGATGTCTTTTTCTTTGTTGTTACCATTACTTCTGTCTTTTTGCTATTAAGGCTGAGTCCTTTATTTTTGCTTTCTTTCACTATAATGTCCAACATTTGTAACTCATTTTCACTCTTAGCGATTAAGACTGTATCAGCAGCATACCTTAGATTATTTATATTATGACCTCCAGTTGTTATTCCAGGCATGTCCCTTATGGATCTTAAAATAATCTCACTATAAATATTAAACAAATCTGGTGACATCACACAAAATTATCTAACACGCTGTTTTATTTGTTGAAACATTCCCAATTGGTTTCCAGTTCTTATGGCCGCTGTTTGTTGCCTGTACGTGTTCTTTATTATTCTTAGATCTTTGTTGTCTACGTTTATGCTTCCTAAAATTTTGATTATTTCTTGGTGCTTTACTTTGTGAAATGCCTTGGTGTAATCTAATTGTTGTGTCGATTCATGATTGTATAATGAAGTTACGATGGTGGTTTTCTGTTGCCTTCCGTCGGTTTGTTTACGATTGGCTCCGCTAGCCTTCGACTAAAAAGTCTCACCCACAGGGTAGTGGGGTTGTTTTACTTCGGGGTACCATCCCTTATCCTTTTACTCTCCCGAGCTTACCTGCAAGGCAGCAGGGCAGTCATAGGTTGTACTGTTTACTGCATACAGTAGCAGGTAAAATTACCCGACCTGACGTGAACCAACTATATACTGAAACTATTTACTTTGTAATAAAAGCCTCAGGCTTAACAGAAACAAGACAGAAGTAATGGTAACAACAATGAAAAAAACATCACCTCAGTGCTCAATAAATACAAGTGGAACAATATTAAAACAGCTAAATGAATTTAAATATTTAGGAACTTTCTTAACCTCAGACGTTAACTGTACAGCAGAGGTGAGATGCAGAATGGCTTAGGCAAAATAAGCTTTCCAGAAAATTAGGAAGATACTGTGCAATTCATTTTTGACAGTAGAAACAAGTAAAAGAGTTCTTAAATGTTATGTAGAGTCAGTCTTAACATATGGATGTGAACAATGGAAAATAGGACAACAGACAAGAAAATTGCTGGAGGCCGTAGAAATGTGGTTTTACAGATGAATGTTGAGAATACCATGGCCAGCTAAGAAGAGTAATGAAGATTTTCTGAGTGAGGTCAAAGCAAAAAGAGAGCTAATTTCCAATATTAGGAAGAAACAATCATTATTTTTGTTTGGCCATGTAATGAGAAACGAAACACCTGGAATATATTGTAACACTGGAAAAATGGAGGGACGAAGAGATATAGGGAACCGAATAGAAAGGTTTCCAGACAGCTTAAGAGAATGGTTTGGCAGAAGGTCAACAACAAAAATGATAAATAACTGCCGAGATAGAAAGTTGTGATGAGACAAAATCATCTATGCCAGCAGGCACGGTACTTGATGATGATTTACAATGTGCAAATTAAAAACTGTAAATAAAACTTGAGATACTAAATTACTGCAGCGAAAAACATTTACATTGTTTTATTAGATCAAGGGGAAAACACTATGTTGTGTTAAGTATAGTTTTTCACAGTTGATTGTCACTGATTCATTAGTTGATTTGGACCTTTGAATGTGTTTCCAAGAAGATAAAAACACAAGCTTCTGTTGTTTTAGATTCAGTTTTAGTCGAAAAAAAAGCTGTTTGTTAAAATAAAAATTAAAAAAAAAACTTTGTGGGATATTGTATTCCGAATAGGTAGAATTGGATGGTAAAAAAAGAAAGAAAAACGATGAAGTTTTAAAACAGCTAAAAATGAGAAGAGAACTACTAAAGACAATTAGAACAAGACAAATGAAATTTTGGAGCATGTTAAAAGACACAACAGCCTAATAAAAGTAATATTGGAAGGGAAAATACAAGGTAAAAGAGGCAGAGGCAGACCAAGACTAATATGAATGAGTAACATCAAAAGATGGGCAAATCAACCTATGACAATCTGCACCATCAAAGAAAGTGACCGAGTGGAATGACGCTCCATGGTAGCCAACCTTCGATGCGGAGACGGCACTCAATGATGATGATGATGAAGATAACTTTGATTAATCATTATTTGATCTTTTTGTTACAAGTAGGAACTACTAAAATAAAATTAAAAATTACAAAATGATTATAGCTAAAGATTATACTTTTTGTGCGCGATGTCATAAACTGAAGACATTTCCATAAAATATCAATTTTAAAATGAGCTGGATATACTTGGCTCAGCACGCCTGCATACATAAATGATGCGAAATTTCCAAGATTGAAAATAAACTGCCACTTTGAGATGAGAACTAACAACTGTGAAGTAAATTATTACAAACATCATTATGTGATTATCCTTCCTTGTTCTAGTCATATTTTAGACGTCGATTTCAGCAAATAAATCGTAGTCATCTACAACTCCTTCAAATATCTAACGATCTTGTGTTTAAGAGCCGCCAGAGCTGGTCAGCTCGTCTCTGACTAACTTTTACAAGTTGTAAGATTAGAGAGTGTCTAAATAGACAAATGTTCTCTCCACATGTTATCCCTCACATGCTATATCTCCATATGTTATCCCTCACATGCTATTTCTCCACATGTTATCCCTCACATGCTATTTCTCCATATGTTATCCCTCCCGTACTATTTACTCCATATATTATCCCTCACATGCTATTTCTCCATATGTTATCCCTCACATATTTCTCTATATGTTATCCGTCAATGCTGTTTCTCCATATGTTATCCCCCACATGCTATTTCTCCATATGTTATCCCTCACATGCCATTTCTCCATATGTTATCCCTCACATGCTATTTCTCCATATGTTATCTCTCACATGCCATTTCTCCATATGTTATCCCTCACATGCCATTTCTCCATATACTCTGCTTCAAATGTAAGCCTTAATATTAGCAGCCTAAGAGAAAAGAACATTGTGACAGTGAGAATGAGATGCCTAAAACAGTGAAGGTTTGAGTTTAGGTTATTACCGGGTCATCATCATTGCACTCCGAGCATGCCCATAGGTGTTCAGATTCCCTCCTCAGTAAGTCTCGCAGTATCCAGCGACTGACGGCTCCAGTTCTGTGTTGGTTGATAAGTCTTCTTACACGCCCACTAAGTTTCTTGTTTCTGGCTGTGCCTTATGTGACGTGGACTCCGGGTTGTCGAAGTCCTGAGCTCTTCTCACTGGTTGACCGTCTTCAACGACAGCGCAGCTAGCCAACCTGTCCACTATTTCATTTCCCCGTACTCCTGCATGTCTAGGGATTTAGAAAAAGGTGACCGTACATATTTTTGACTTCTGCAATGTCTCTACCTGTTGCCTGCGTCCAGAGCACGTTTCCACTTTTCCTATCATGTTCATCGAACCACTTATGTATACAGGCGTAGGTGTAGTCTTGTGACTCTAACCAGATGAATGCCCTGGATCACTGCCATCACCTCCATCGTCATCCTACTCGTGGTCATAATACTTAACGTAATCATAAGAAACACAATCAGAATTGAGCATAAGTAGAGAAAAAGATTAATTTTGCACCAGCGCTGAATCATATAAGGAAGCAATAGATCACTGGACTTTGACGTGTAGCATGTATCTCCGCCAGATAGCATCTCTCAGAGAGATTTAGCACTCAGAAGCAGCTGTAAAAGGGGAATGGTAGATAGAGAAAACGCTGGATTAAAGCAATAGTAGACATCAACATTGGTACTGTGCAGAGAACTACTACGGAGAAATACTACGGAGAATTACTACGGAAAATTACCACGGAGAATTACTACGGAGAAATACTACGGAGAAATACTACGGAGAATTAGCCCGAGAGACGGAATATTTTTTCGCGACGCTGGAACATAACGGAAGCAGATGAAAGAAAGTTGAAGGTCAAGTAATTCTTGTATGTTCCACGTGAAAAGGAAAAATATAAAGTAGTTCTTGCATATTCTGCAGAAGCAAGCATAATATACTCTTGTATATTCCATGGAAGTAAGAAGGGAATAAAGTAATTCTTGCATGTTTTATGGAAGTAAGTAGAAAATAAAGTAATTCTTCAAGATTCTATGGAAGTAAGTAATCTATAAATTAGTTACGGACAAGTCTTATTGTTGGTATCATGTGACAAATATAATTCGACAAATTAAACAACCAAAAGTTAAATATAAAAATATTGAAAAGAAGTGAACATGTGATATCTATGTGTTATATACATAATACAAGCTATTTCCCCTTTACATTGTACGCTTGGCTTCTCTGTTTTAAAAGATTTTTAGAGTCAACTAAATAAACTGAATTCAATTACACGATGAAAATTATTCATTCAAGCAAAATATGTGGTAATGAAGCATGAATTTAAAGCTTATTTTTACCTTATTTCATTTTTTTTTATGTTTTATCTAATTACTCTCTCTAAATTGTCGTTTAAAACAGTCCATTACGTAACTCGGCTTCTGTTTTGTTTAGCTTTCTTGTACACTGGCAAATTCTTACAAGAATCAGTTTGGCAGAACATGCCAGTGAAGATTTTCCGTAACAACCCTCGTGTGGCGCGTTTAGCGAAAGTGGTTTAAAATATGGCCTTTGGCGTCTTGATAGACATTTGGTAGCAAGCAACCATTCATTAGTCAGTAATTTAGTAACATTTAGTGTCTTGTGCTGGTCTTGTTTTACTGAAAATCTTCTCTGGTGGCTGAAATGACAATTTTGGATAGACAGATTCGACCTCAGAATGAACAAGACGTATTCGTGGTGCATAACGTGATCTCCATTCGTTGCGTATTTTGTCTTCTGAATTTGATATCAACGCTGCTTCTAGTGTTGCTGTGCCACATTTATTTGTTTTTGTTTTTGTGTGTGTATGTGTTCTTCATGTGCTACTATTTACAGCGAGATCCTCTCAGTTTTTTCACTGATAGAGAATACACTCCAGGAAGCCACTCAAACATCCTTATATCCCAGCACTGGTCTGCCCATTGGCGTTATTTCATCTATAGGTTCGCCTTACAATATTTGTTTGTGAATACTATTGTTTGCCAATCTTCTTACATGACCGAGCCATCTTAGTCTCCGACTCCTAATTATTACCATGATGTATTAGAATTTGGCCAATTTTGTACTGCCAATAATTTATGAGAATATAAACACGTTTGCGTAATGTGTTCTGCATAACGAAAGACACTTTTTTCCACACACACAAAAAAATAATAATTTGTGATACAAGTTTAAAGCTGGATGAACTAACTGGTCCGGGTATTGAATATGATAGTTCATTAACTACTGTTCCATTGTGGACATGTTAGGTCAGTAGCTACTGTTCCATTGTGGACATGTTAGGTCAGTAGCTACTGTTCCATTGTGGACATGTTAGGTCAGTAGCTACTGTTCCATTGTGGACATGTTAGTTACTGTTCCATTGTGGACATGTTAGGTCAGTAGCTACTGTTCCATTGTGGACATGTTAGGTCAGTAGCTACTGTTCCATTGTGGACATGTTAGTTACTGTTCCATTGTGGACATGTTAGGTCAGTAGCTACTGTTCCATTGTGGACATGTTAGGTCAGTAGCTACTGTTCCATTGTGGACATGTTAGGTCAGCAGCTACTGTTCCATTGTGGGCATGTTAGGTCAGTAGCTACTGTTCCATTGTGGACATGTTAGGTCAGTAGTTACTGTTCCATTGTGGACATGTTAGGTCAGTAGCTACTGTTCCATTGTGGACATGTTAGGTCAGTAGCTACTGTTCCATTGTGGACATGTTAGGTCAGTAGCTACTGTTCCATTGTGGACATGTTAGGTCAGTAGCTACTGTTCCATTGTGGACATGTTAGGTCAGTAGCTACTGTTCCATTGTGGACATGTTAGTTCAGTAGTTACTGTTCCATTGTGGACATGTTAGGTCAGTAGTTACTGTTCCATTGTGGACATGTTAGTTCAGTAGTTACTGTTACATTGTGGACATGTTAGTTTAGTAGTTACTGTTCCATTGTTGACATGTTAGGTCAGTAGTTACTGTTCCATTGTGGACATGTTAGGTCAGTAGTTACTGTTCCATTGTGGACATGTTAGGTCAGTACCTACTGTTCTTTTGTGGACATGTTAGTTCAGTAACTATTTTTCCATTGTGGCCATGCTAATTCAGTAACTGATGTCCCTTAGTGGACATGTTAGTTCAGTAGCTACTGTTCCTTTGTGGACATGTTAGTTCAATAGCTATTGTTCCTTTGTGGACATGTTAGTTCAGTAACTATTTTTACATTGTGGCCACACTGATTCAGTAGCTATTGTTCCTTGGTGGACCAGATAGTTCAGTAGTTGTTGTTGCTCAGTAGACCAATTAGCTCAGTAGTTATTTTTGCTCTGTAGGCCAGTTAGTTCAGTAGTTATTGTTGCTTAATAGACCAATTAGTTCAGTAGTTGTTGTTGCTTAATAGACCAGTTAGTTCAGTAGTTATTTTTGCTCTGTAGGCCAGTTAGTTCAGTAGTTATTTTTGCTTAATAGACCAATTAGTTCAGTAGTTGTTGTTGCTCTGTAGACCAGTTAGTTCAGTAGTTATTGTTGCTTAGTTGACCAGTTAATTGATGAGTTATTGTTCCTCAGTAGACCAGTTAGTTCAATTACTTTTATACCTCTGAGGACAAGTTTGTTCACTAACTGCTGCCCCACAGTGGGCAAGGTAGTTCAGGTACCTTTATACCTGTGAAGACCAATTAGGTCACTGACTATTATCCCTAAATTAACCACTTCTTCTTCTTCTTCTACCTTTTTTAGCTCCCAGTGGAGCATAGGTCTTCAACAAACACTTTCCAAGTCGTTTTGTTTTTTGCCATTCTTTTAAGATCATTCCATGTCTTCCCCGTCATCTTCACCTCTGCTTCTATCTGTCTTCTCTAAGAATTCCTTGGTCTTCCTCTTTGTCTTTTCCCCTGGGGATTCCAAAATGGGCCTTTTGTGTAATACTCGTTTAGGGTATGTACATTCCAGGTGCCAATTCTGGAGGATTAAATTAACCACTTAGTTCACTGATTATTCTCCCATAGTAGACCAGTTATTCCACTAGCTATTGCTTCTCAGTAGACAGTTAGTTCGCCAGCTATTGCTTCTCAGTAGACAGTTCGCCAGCTATTGCTTGTCAGTAGACCCATTAGTTCACTAGTAAATTGTTTCTCCGTAGACCAGTTAGTTCTCTCGTTATTTCTTACAGAGGACTAGTTAGTTTACTTATTCCTGTTCCGTAATATATTAGTTCACTACTATTGCTCCTCAGGGGATCTGTTAGTTCACTAAGAATTGTTTTTCGGGGGATCTGTTAGTTCATTAATTATTGTTTCTCAGTGGACCTTTTAGTTCACCAATTATTGTTTTTCAGTATACCTTTCAGTTCACTATCTAATGTTCCTCAGGGAATCTGTTAGTTCACTAACTATTGTTTCTCAGTGGACCTTTTAGTTCACCAATTATTGTTTTTCAGTATACCTTTCAGTTCACTATCTAATGTTCCTCAGGGAATCTGTTAGTTCACTAACTATTGTTTCTCAGTGGACCTTTTAGTTCACCAATTATTGTTTTTCAGTATACCTTTCAGTTCACTATCTAATGTTCTTCAATGGATCTGGTAATTCACTAACTATTGTTTCTAAGTGGACCTTTTAGTTCACTAATTATTGTTTTTCGTATACCTTTCAGTTCACTAACTACTGTTCCTCAGTGGATCCATTAGTTCACTAATTATTGTTCCTCAGCTTTAGTTCACTAACCATAACTCATCAGCAGACCAGAAGTTTCACTATTTCACCTTACAGGATAAATTCATTCATTATTGCTTCTCAACAGCTTCTAATCACAAATGAACACTCAAAACTTTGTTGTTTTTTTTAAAATTTGACTTGACATCCCTCAATGTGAGTTAAATTCTGACATTTTTGTTAAAAAATAAAGCAGGGAAATATTTATGTCCTTTTCCTTTACATCTTTTAACGTAAATTGTTCTTTTTCGACAAGTAAAGACATTTATTTTCTAACATATTTGGAATATCCATTACGAAACCAATAACGATATGTTGCTGCCACGATTAATGATTACCTCATCATCGAATGCCGTCTCCGCAACGAAGGTTGGCTACCATGGAGCGCCATTCTGCTCTGTCTCTTCCTTTGATGGTGCAGGCTGTCATAGGCTGATTTGTCCATCTTTTGATGTTACTCGTCCATGTTAGTCTTGGTCTGCCTCTGCCTCTTTTACCTTGTATTTTCCACTCCGGGATTACTTTTAGTAGGCTGTTGTGTCTTTTAACATGACCCAAAAATCGCATTTGTCTTGTTTGAATTGTGCTTAGTAGTTCTCTTTTCATTTTTAATTGTTTTAAGACTTCATCGTTTGTTTTCTTTCCCTTCCATCCAATTCTACCTATTCTTCTATACATCCACATTTCAAAGTCTTCAATTCTCTGTTCTGTTTTCTTATTCTAATGTCCATGTTTCTGCACCATATAGGAATACTGAGAAGATGTAACATTTTACTATTCTTAGTTTTAGCCCTGGTGCTATTTGTTTTGCTGTTAGTATGTTCTTCATGACAATGATTACCTACCTTCCGAAAGTATGAGTTTTTCCTAAAGTATAAACCGCCCGATATTTCTAAACGTAACACATGATAACCTCCCTATCTTTCCATTGCGGGACTACTTAAAACAGCCACTTAATACATGCTCTAGAGTGCCCTGTTAAAATATAGAAGCAGGATAATCAGAGGTCTTTACATGGCTTTTAGGGGATCAATGTCGCCAATAGAAGAGATCTTTGAAAGGGCAATGCAACGATCCAGCTGTCTGTATAATGGATTTACATAGCGGGTTGTATTTTTGTGTTCAACAAAACTGCATTAAACAGTAAAAGACGTAGCATTTGTTAATCGTTTTGGATTTTTAAAAAATAGTTAAATTCTACAGTTGCAAATATACGATCTATAAAAAATGATGGAATATTAACTAGTGAATTAAACTAAGCAGCAGAGAAATGAGGTTTGAAGTGCCTGTAATTATTAAAAGATGAAGCTAGTATTTCAAGTTAAACCCTTCTATGAACACTATTAAAACTAAATATCGAAGAGCTTTAATCTGATGACTAATCAATGTGCTAGAAAATTATCTGTAAAGAGCTCTGGAGAATGAAATCGAGCATGAAAAGGGGTCCCTCTGTCGAGTAAGTATTCCGATCATAAAGGTTGTTGGCACAAAGGAAGATTGGGCCCTCTGTGTTAGGTGGCCAGATATTATCTTCTTAATGCTAAACTAATTAATTACCGAGAATTTCTGATTAAATATGATACTTGAATATGCTGCAAAGTTATATCAGTTCAAACATAAGCCTGAAGGAAGAGTTCAGAACAAAGCAAGGAACGTCAACAATTAGCCACAACTACTAAACTACTTGTCACAAACCTGCCACCAACATCAAAGTGTCAAGCCCACATAACAAAGTTACTGAGTATCGCTGTTTATCTTGGAGTGCATCAGATGGGACCTTAAAAAATCGATATTCAACGAACATTTTGTAATTTTGCTGTTAATACTTGTGGCATTTGTTCGCCATTATATTACTTTTATCTGTAATGATTTCCATGCTGTATGTTTTAGCTACTGTTATAGTATTCGGTAGAATGGTTGTCAGTTCTTACTTACACCTTGTTAACTATAAACGAAGTACACATTACATTAATGGTCAGTTAAAGATGATTGCTGAAAAAGATGTAAGTACACCATCATATACAATGATAGGAGTATATTATTATAAATGAAGGCAAAACCATTTGACATAGCAATAATACAGACATACGCACCTACTCAAGACTATACAGATGAACAAATAGAAGCATACTATGAAGATCTAACTACAGTTATAAAGCACGAGAAATCTTCAGACATCTTGATTGTAATGGGTGACATAAACGCTAAAGTAGGAAAGGTAGATATAGGACCATTATAGGAAATCATGGTTTAGGAAAAAGAAATAAAGGAGAAAGATTAATTCAATTTTGTGAAGAAAACGGCTGATAATATGAAACACTTTCTTTGAGCAAGAGAAAAGGAAATTATACACACAGAAAAGCTCTGAAGATAGAAAGAGGAACCAAATAGATTACATAATAATAAAAGACAGATTCCAGAACAGCATCAAGAAAGTCAAAACCTATCCATGAGCAAATAATAATTCAGATCACAATCCTGTAATGATTAAAATGAAAATCAAATTAAAGAGAAAGAAACAAAAGACTAATTCAACAATACCAATAGATATAACAGCTTTAAATAAGAAAGATGTAAAAGTAACTTATACTATACAAGTAAAGAACACATATCAGAAGCTGCTAGAAGAAGGGATTGAGCAGAACAGAAGAGAAAATCCTGAAGAAAAAGTCACAACCAAATGGCAATGTTAAAAAAAAACAGCATACAAGAATCCTGTGACACTTTACCCAAAAAGGAAAATAGCAAAAAACAAAAATAGATAACTGACATCTTAGAAAAAATGGCAGAAAGAAGACAGGCGAAGAACACTGCCAGATACAATGAAATTGATAATGAAACGCGTAAAATGTGCAAAAAGGCAAAAGAAGACTGGCTCTACCAAAGATGCCTAGAAATCGAAACTATGGAAAGTAAACAAACTTTTAAGAGGTATGCACACAGATATAAAGAGAATGACTAATAAAGACAAAAAAGCTACAGGAAGCGTATGTGTTGCAAACAAAGAGAGAAGAATGCTACAGACAACGAATATATAATCGATAGATGGCAGGAATACATAACAGAATTATTTCATGACGAAAAAGACAAAAAACCATTTATAAAATGTACATCAGGCTATACAATCCTGAAATCTGAAGTAGAAAAAGTTATAACAACAATGAAAAAGGGAAAGACAGCAGGACCTGACAATATACAGATAGAGATAATACAGGCACTAAACATTTGGCATTGCAGTGATTACAGATATGGCAACGACATATACCATACAGGATACATATCAAATGAACTAAAAACATCAACTTTCATTGCATCGCCTAAAAAGAATGGTGCAGTTGAATGCAGTGACTTTAGAACAATAAGCCTAATGAGCCATCTTACAAAAATCTTGCTAAAAGTTATACAAGGAACGATTCAGAATAAAATCAATACTGAATTAGATGAGCAGCAATTTGGATTTATGAAAAACGGTGGGACAAAAGAAGCCATATTTAACATGAGGACATTGATTGAAAAGTACATAGAAGTAAGCAAACCAATATATACCTGCTTCATAGACTACACCAACGCATTTGATAGAATACACCATAATCAACCATAATCAACTTATAGACTGCTTAAAAGATATAAATCTGGACGACACAGACATACGACTAATATGTAATTTGTACTGGGCGCAAACAGCAATAATAAAATATAACAAGGAGAACACCCATTGATATAAAAAGAGGAGTATGACAAGGATGCATCCTATCAGCAAGCTTATTCAATCTATACACTGAGTAAATCTTTAAAAAACATCACAGAGAAGCCAGGCCTAAACATTAATGGAAAGATGATCAATAACCTGAGTTATGCTGATGATACTGTTCTACTAGCAGAAAATCCTAAAGATCTACAACAATTACTTAATGTAATAAACATGACAAGAAAAATGTATGGACTAAATATGAATATCAAAAAGACTAAAACTATGATCATAAACAAAGAAAATTATCGAGAACTACAATTAAATATTAAAATTGAAGGAATACATCTGGAGACAGTTTATAGCTACAACTACCTGGGACATACTATAACCAGTGATGGAAAATGTACATCTCAAATAAACAAAAGAATAGGAATGGCAAAAAGTAATTTTAATGCGAAGAAAAATATACTAACATCAAAACATATAAAACCAGAGCTAAAACTAAGAATAGCAAAATGTTAGATCTTCTCACTATTCCTGTAGGTGCAGAAACATGGATATTAGACAAGAAAACAGAGCAGAAAGTTGAAGCCTTTGAAATGTGGATCAATAGAAGAATAGATAGAATTGGATGGAAATAAAAGAAAACAAACGATGAAGTTTTAAAACAACTAAAAATGAAAAGAGAACTAGTAAACACAATTAGAACAAGACAAATGAAATGTGTGGGCATGTTAAAAGACACAACAGCCTGATAAAAGTAATATTGGAAGGGAAAATACAAGGTAAAAGAGGCAGAGGCAGACCAAGACCAACATGGACGAGTAACATCAAAAAATGGACAAGTCAACCTATGACACTCTGCACCATCAAAGCAAAAGACAGAGTGGAATGACGCTCCATGGTAGCCAACCTTCTTTGCGGAGACGGCACCTTAATGATGGTTATGACACCATAAAAAAAGGGAGAAACAGTGTATTAATTGGTACAATGAATGTTGATAGACTGTGATGAACTCTCTCCGTAACATCTCACGTGGTCTCGGTACTCTAGTGGCAGTCTCTTTCAAACCCCTTCACAATTATGGATCCTTATTAATCTATTGTGCATCCTTGTTAAGAATTGCCTCATAGTCGACAGTGATTAATTAAGTAAGTTCATATCTAAACGTCCCTTCAAATCTCCTATCTATAAATATTTTATAACCATTAGAACCTACTTCTGTCTGTTTTCTCCTATTCCTTCAATATTGATTGTATACTTCATTGTTTCTCTTGTTATCTGTGTAATTATTCCTACACCAGTCTAGGTTCTTGCACTCCACGCTACTAGATGGTTTCATATTACGCAGATAGGACAGGAAGAACTTCCGTATTCGTGCTAATGTCCTTCTTAAGGCTGTTAGCGTTATCAGTCACTCAAGTTTCAAGTTTCCGCGATCACTCAGCATTAAAATATAACATTTTTTTTTTACTGAAGTTCCAGTATCGGATGCTCTTATGGTTTAATATTAAATTGGTTTTCTTTATGTAGATAGAGCTGGTCTGAAGGCCCAGGAAACTCACGTACACACAAAAACACTGATTTATAAAACATGTAACTAAAATATATGAATACTATAAGACTGAACCAACCATTTCAACATATGTAAGAAAATATGTAAACGTTATATAAGTTATTATAGCACCACGTCCTTATTATGCACCAGCCAAGTGTTACAAAGTTAAGGGCCGCCGGAATAAATTAACTGCACAAGTGGATACGGTTTAATGCAGAACCATGTCAGGGCTGAAAACTAAATTTACACTGCTATTCTCTTACGAGGATAACAAAAGAGGTAGTGCTTGATACAAAAACATATTAATATTATATATATAAGTAAAGTGGTGGACCGGAAGCCGTCGGTTGGGATAGAACCCTACTTCTTTTCCTTTGTAGTCCAGTTCACTAACCACTGAGCTATCGCGGCTCCCATATATATATATAAGGACGTCATGCGAGATAGAAAGCTATTTTAAACTGCTGTCACCACGGACATCCGTGAGGCAGGTTAAAGCTAAGACAGTCGTGGGAAATTAAGTTTGGACAGTAGATATTCGATCGGAAGTGTTGCGCAGAATAAGTTTAGTTTCTATACGCCGAATGTAGCGTAAGTCTTCAAATAACATGCATGGGGGTCAACGTTTGGGAATCAAAACCCAGGAAGGCATATCCCCCCTCCCCCCACCAATCCTCGAGGGCCGAAACACGAGTACACTTCTGAAGCTCAGATTGCTTCCTGTTCTGTTACTATCAAATAGAAACGAGACAGGGATGCGCGCTGTTCAAGGAGACACAGACACATAACAAATCAACACTGAACTGAAATCGTCAGTCTCCATACACAGATGGATATCATATATGGGGAGGATATCAACGCATCTATGGACGAGCTCGATGTGCAATAAGCATAATTCGTCGATAAATTGAAACTGAATTAATAACAAAATATTTTGTTGTTAGAATGTTTTTTTTTTTTTTGTATTGGCTGAATCTGTCAAGATTGGATAGACAGGATGGATCACAGAGTGACCAAATGTATTTGTGGTGCATGAAGTGCTCTCCTTTCTCCTACGTCTTTTGTCATCTGAATTTAATATCAGCGTTGCCACGAGTGTTGCTGTGTCATTCTTTTTTGTTTGTATTCTCCATGCACTATGATCTGCAGCCAGATCCTCCCAGTTTCTTTCACTGATAGAGAATTCCTCAAGGACACCACTCAAATATCCTCATCTCTCAGCACTGGTCTGCCCTTTGGTCTCGTTCCATCTCTAAGTTCGCCATACAATATTTGTCCATTTCAGTACGTTAAAAAAATTACAACAGACATTTGAATTACAATTAAATAAAACACATTTGGAAGTCTGAAGTAACAGGAAATATACATTTAGGAAGTTGACTGAAAAAAAATCAATTATATAATTAGGAAACAAAAAACTTTCGTAAACGAATCAAAGTTTTCTACTGAGCATATCGGTAATATGATTGAATCATAACGGCAGTCCAGAATATGGTAACGGCGGTTAACTCAAGCAGTGCATAGCCAATACTAAAATAAGCAATGTAAAATGGTTGTCGAGTTAGGAAATTATTTACATTCAAATCTGGAGTTAAAAAAAAAATAGTTGATATATCTCTTATATTAACTTCTGATATGAACAAGAATGCCGGTATAGCATTATAGGGAAATCGTTATACACAGTTTTGCAGCAGGAGATCATCAGAAGCAGGCCAGCAAGTGTTTGGTTCTTTAACGTCTTGACACTCTCTCTAGGATGGGAGGGAAGTCCTCTACCCTCCTCTACCGGGTAATAACTTTATTGAGTGGGCCTCTGACTGTGTTTGAGCATCAAAGTTCACGAAATGTCCAGCCACAGGAAACTATAGAGAAGGCTAGAAGACAGAAAAAAGAAACCCAGGAAATCTCCAACTAGTGTAACGTTTTTATCTCTGTGGGCAGTCGCGGATGTGGGTGAATTTACGTCAGCCGCCTATAGAAAGCATAGAAGATGACGTTATACTAATGACGGTTTCCCGTGTTTCCATTTCTGCCCTCTGTCCTTCTCTATGGTTGGCTGTGGTCCATTGTATAACATTTGCAACTGTCTGCTACGAAACTTCTGGTCAAATGTTCTATGTTAAAGCAAAGCTAACGGAATACCTTTTTTAAATTTTGAATACCTGGCACTTAACAAAAGTTTGACTAATTCCTTGTCGGTTTAAATTAAAGCATCTATACAGCTCCTGCAAGTTAACTCCTGCACGACAGCTCCTGTAAGTCAGCTTTTGTAAGTCAGCTTCTGTAAATCAGCTCTTGTAAGTCAACTTCTGTAAGTCAGCTCCTGCAAGACAGCTCATGTAAGTGGGCTCCTGTATGTCAAGTCATGTATGTCAGCCCCTGTAAGTCAGCTTCTGTAAGACAGCTCTTGTATGACAGCTTCCTTAAGAGAGCTTCTATAAGCCAGCTCATGTAAGACAGTTTCAGTGAGTCAGCTCCTGTAAGTTAGCTACTGTAAGTTAGGTCTTCTGTAATCAGCTGTTTCTGTTAGCTCATGTAATTCAAGTCCTGTAAGTCAGCTTTTGTAAGTCAGCTTCTGTAAATCAGCTCTTGTAAGTCAACTTCTGTAAGTCAGCTCCTGTAAGACAGCTCCTGTAAGTCATTTCCTGTAAGACAACTCCTGTAAGTCATTTCCTGTAAGACAGCTCCTGTAAGTCAGTTCCTGTAAGACAGCTCCTGTAAGTCATTTCCTGTAAGACAACTCCTGTAAGTCATTTCTTGTAAGACAACTCCTGTAAGTCAGTTCCTGTAAGACAGCTCATGTAAGACAGCTCCTGTAAGTCAGTTCCTGTAAGTCAGCACCCGTAGATCAGCTCCTGTACATCAGCTCATGTAAGGCAGCACCTGTTTCTGGAACTATTTTGCATTTTGATCAAATGTTCTGCCTTAGATGATGGATCACGACCCAGTAAATTATCTCCTCCATCTGCAAAAGTCCCAATTAGGATTAAACTGAGAATACATCTGTAGATTTGCCTCAGATGTTTTCTTATGGCTTATCTTCTCTGCCTAGTTTCCTTGTTCTATTGTTGCCATTAACTATGTGCATAATTGTTGTTTTGCATGATTTTGTTTTTTGTCTTAATCCTTTCTTTGCTATTTTATCTACCTTTCATTGAGCGGGCTAATTTGTGTGGCTGTGTAATCACTATAAAACTATGAAATCGTTTGATTAAGAAGCTGTTTGATAAATACTACCATTTGACAATGATCACTTACAAGAACGTATAGAGTTTTGTATAAACGAAAGGTGGAGAATTAACCTGTACTGTAATAATCTTTACGGCTTTTGATGAGTAAACATGAAATAAGTTCTTGAAGTGCTACATGTCAACGTCTAGTGCTGTTATTTTAACTTGAAGTTAAAATATCTCTTTCTCTCCACACACGCATCAAACAGCTCGCTATATCTTCTGTCGCATACACCATATCCTGTTTTAATGGGTTTTAAACGAAAACCCATCATTAAAGACATAATTTGTATCTGTAATAATCGATGCAAACTCTCTGAGGCTGACAGGATTAAACTTTTTTTCTTACATTTCTTTGCTAATTTTTATTTGATGTCTGCCATTTTAAGTTGCGTATGATTTAATCCTCTAGGAATGTTCAGCATTTCTTGCCTTTTGTTTGGAAGTTGACTCTTGTCTTTGATGCCATTGATATATGAAAGCATGACTTCCATAGTAACTTTCGCTTTATTACCAGCTTCTGTTTTAAACAATTTGTTGATTGAAATCTTCATGCTCGTTATTTTACTTCTTTCCTAAGCAGTCTCAATGGACTCCACCTTTGCATGTCTCTGTATGCATTTGTTTGTGTTTGCATCATTGCTTGCTCCCCATTTGCATGGTTCTACATGCATCTGTTTGTGTTTGCATCATTGCTCCACCTTTGCATGTATCTATATGCATCTTTTTGTGTTTGTATCATGCTCCACCTCTGCATGTTTCTACAATCATCTGTTTGTGTTTGTATCATTGCCCCACCTCTACATGTTTCTACAATCATCTGTTTGTGTTTGTATCATTGCCCCACCAAAGGGACGTAGGATAAACTTCTGTGCTATAGTTACGTTTTTTTTTAAATTTTAAATTTAGTGTGGTATATGTTATCAGGGGAGCCGCGATAGCTCAGTGGTTAGGGAACTGGACTACAAAGGACAAGAGGTAGGGTTCGATCCCAACCGACGGCTTCCGGTTCACCCAGCCTTTTATGGGTACACGATTTTTTTCTGGGAAAGTAAAGCGGCGCGGGCGTAATACCGACCACATTACCCCAAAAATCATATGCTGAAGGTCTGTAAAACTTATGGTCACTAACACCATATTCCCTATACGCCACTTGGCGTGACGGGGGTGCTTTACTTTACTTTAATTATATGTTATCAGAATGCACTATTATATTCTAAAATAACACGCACATAACAAAATACAAACCTATCAAAATGTTCTTGTCTGAACTTTAAAATGATTCAGCAGGTTTTTCACACACACAAAAAAAGAAGAAAATAGTTTGCGTGTTTTCCGCTGTCCAGTCGTTTTATTTTTTTCAAAATGGTTATAGTTATGGTTATGGTTATAGTTATGGTTATGGAAGGTATCACTGTAAACGAATTAAAATCCATAATTGCTCAACCACCTCTACCAGTGGAATCAATCGAATTAATATCTCATCTTCCAAACAAAGAAAAGTAGCTGCAGTCCCTATCTTAGCGATCTCAGCACACGCCAAAAGACAAAAGGCGAAACCACACAGAAAGTGAACACAGCCATCTGGCCCTCGTCATACGATTTCGTCATTTATTGTAAGCAATCGAAATGTCGAAAAAAGATCAAAACGGATGAAACTACCAGCTAAATCTTTTTGGGGAGCTCAGCCGAAATAAAATACAAGAATGTGTTTCTTTGTAAAATACAGGTTGCTTTTTCATAGCTGTTGTCTATTTGTTCTTTCTGATACCGATCTTTTGCCTGGTAGTTTTATGACTATTGTTACAAAGATAAACGTAAACATACCTCTTTACTTTATTATTAGTTTTTCATATTTGATGATATTCTTGTGTTCTTCGTGTGTCTTCATTTAAAACTTGTGTTGCGCTTCAATATCTTTATGATTATGCCAATAAAGCTTATAAGCAGACGGGGCACTTTTAGATTTAACATACTGGGTTAGAGCATAGAGGGAAGCAAAGAGAAAATGTAGCAGTCAGCTTTAGAGAATGTCTTAGGAAACAGAAATGATAAATAACTGTCGAGGTTGAAAGTCGTAGAGAGACATTGTCACCTTCGCCAGCAGGCATGGTACTTGATGATGATGATGATGATGATGAGATAATTTACCTCTGATGCTAAAATACCCTTATCTTCATCAGGAAACTTTTCTCCATACTCTCACGCATTGTTTTACTGAAAGAAGCAAACTAGGCTCACCAATTTGAAAATTAAAAAAAGCAGAAGTCATGACAGCACATCATCATCATTTAGTGTGGTCTCAGCATCGAAAGTTGGCTACCATGGAGCGCCATTCCGCTCTGTCTCTTGCTTTATGGTGCAGGTTGTCATAGGCTGACTAGTCCATCTTTTGATGTTACTTGTTCATATTAGTCTTGGCCTGCCTCTGCATCTTTTACATTGTATTTTCTCTTCCAAGTATACTTATAGTAGGCTGCCGTTTTTTAACATGCCCCAAAAATCTCATTTGTCTTGTTTGAATTGTGTTAAATAGTTATTTTTATCATTTTTAGTTCTTTTAAGACTTTAACGTTTCTTTTCTTTTCTTTCAATCCAATTCTTCCCTTTTTTCTATAAATCCACATTTCAAAGGCTCAAATTTTCTGTTCTGCTTTCTTGTCTAATGTCCAATTTTCTGCACCATACTGGAATGTTGAGATGATAATTGTGCTATTCTATTTTTAAGAAAAGTAGTCGCATCAGTTGGACTAGTAACACCAATAATATATAAAAAGGTTGCCGATTGATGCAAAAAGAGAATATTCCTGTTTAAAACATACTATTTGGAGTCCCGTATTCAAGATCAAAACGTAAGAGGACACTTGGGAGTTTACAAGAATACATAATGAATCTTTCACTTTCTCGCCAGTTTTCAAAGAGAGATGTCATTGTTAGAGTTAGTCGTCGGAATATTTTATTGAACATCAAACAACAGCCTATAAGCGCTAAGATAATTCCTCCACCGTCAAACAACAACCACCCCCCACCCCCCACCCCCAGTGTGAAACGATAACCTGGTTCACAAGTCTACCAACGATTTCCTCGTAACTCTCCTTAATCTAGAGAACATCAGTCTTGACTAACGTGAAGATCCGGAATTCACACCAGGGATGCATATTCAGAAACAGCATCGAGGACTCTATCACCTCACCCTTTATTTCGAGCGCACGGCCAAGTTAGGGATACACGATCCCCATCATGATGGACGCACATACAACATTTGACGCGCCGACTATTGCTGAGCATTTCTAAAGAATGCGTCCAACAAGCTTGAAAACCGTAGCGCTGGCGCAGAATCTCAAAGGTGGATTCTTCCGTTCATCCCTAAGATGTAAAAATGGAGCACCTGACACCCGTGCACACTTTGTGAATTTGTGTTGAGGTCACCCCCTGTTAAAAGAAATGGGACTGGGAGATTGATAGACATTGGACGGATGTAGTGATGAACATTCTGGTTCTAAAGATAGATAGGGCAGCAAACACCCGAGTCGTTCTGCAAACATTATGCTATCAAAATGGACATGCATTAGCCACGAAAAACAAAAGGAAGATCATATTTAGTAATGTGTTTTAGAAAGATAATAACAAGGAGAGAAAAAGGCAAAGTTACAAAATAAGACATCAGAAACAGAGAAAGTAGTGAAGCACTATAATTGTTTTAATAAATAGCTAATTACATTCTTTGGATGCATAAACATCTATTCGCAAATCGGATTTCATAAAAGTTTTAGCAATCAAAATTTCTCATGAAAAGATGAAAAGGATAACTGTTCAAAACATACTTAAGGTAAACAGCACATAATACACGCATCATTATTTGGTAGAAAACAAACAATAGCTCCATTGAGGACAATTTAATTGATTTTCTTTTTTTAGCCCGAAAGATATAATTTATTTTAATCGTTTAAACGATTCATTTAGACAGACATTAAAGAGCTATGATATTTTAAATAGAAAAAAAAAAACAATCTTTGCTGTTTACATGGACTCGCCTAGTGTTATCGCTCCCATATTTGTAATATCTATCAAATCAATTACATGCATTGCTAATGAGAAGTTATTAATTGACCAACGTATTGGTTTTCGTTTTCTGCAGCTTTGAATGTGACACTTAATGACGATGTAAAACGTGGTAC
Organism: Megaustenia siamemsis; assembly: GCA_032433765.1. NCBI lineage: Eukaryota > Metazoa > Mollusca > Gastropoda > Stylommatophora > Ariophantidae > Megaustenia > Megaustenia siamemsis. The sequence continues at coordinate 19,512,344 of JAVIAB010000073.1, read as the reverse complement.
TTAATGACGATGTAAAACGTGACACTTAATGACGATGTAAAACGTGACACTTAATGACGATGTAAAACGTGGTACTTAATGACGATGTAAAACGTGACACTTAATGACGATGTAAAACGTGGTACTTAATGACGATGTAAAACGTGGTACTTAATGACGATGTAAAACGTGACACTTAATGACGATGTAAACTATCTAAATATGAATTAATTAATGATAGTCCGTTGAGAATTGTCACAGATTTGCCACTACAGTTCACAAATACAGATTTAATAATAACTCTACCGGACCTGACAGCTGTAAATAAGAGCAGTGAATTAGAAGTTTCAAAGAAAACATTATTGATTTCTATTCCCACATTGCTGTAAGAACATTAGTTGCAATTAATGAGGATTTGTTCCTTTACAAATTGTTTATAGGATTAATTTTATTATACTATTAAAACACTTGACTGAAATTAAGCTTGTATATCTACTATGTTATGTAGAGCCTTATGTAGAGTCTTAACATATGGATGTGAATCATGGACACCAGGACAACAGAGAAGAAAATCACTGGAGGCTGTAGATATGTGGTTTTACAGAAGAATGCTGAGAAAACCACGGACAACTAAGAAGAGTAATGAAAACGTTCTGAAAGAGGCCAAAGAAAAAATAGAGTTAATTTCCAATATTAGAAAGAAACAATCATCATTTTTTGACTATGTAATGAGAAGGGAACAACTGGAATATAATGTAACAAATTGACAAATTTAGGGATGAAGAGATAGAGGGGAGCAAAGAGAAAAGATACCAGAAAGCTTAAGAGAATAGCTTGGCAGAAGGTCAACTACAAAAATGATAAATAATTGTCGTGATCGAAAGTTGTGAAAGACATGATCACCTACGCCAGCAGGCTTGGTACTTGATGATGATGATCTACTATATGTTTGTATTATGATGTTCACTTTTATCTTTTACTAAAACTTCGTTATATTTGACGCAATCATCATCAAATGCTTCTAACATTAGATAGATAGATAGATAGATAGATAGATAGATAGATAGATAGATAGATAGATAGATAGATAGATAGATAGATAGATAGATAGATAGATAGATAGATAGATAGATAGATAGATAGATAGATAGATAGATAGATAGATTATATCGGTGGGTGAGTTGTTAGTGTGCTCGCTTCTTGATCAGAATGATCCTAGTTCAATTCAGTTAAGTGGCGGATTTTTATGGACAGGCACGCTCCGAGGTTCACTCAGACTTTAACATGCGTGTTAGAGATTGTCCTAGGAAATAAAGGCGATTTGGCGTGATATCAACCATATCACCCAATTATGTGCTGTGATGTTAGAAAGATACTATCACTAACACCATGTTTTCCATTTGTCATGCAAGGTGTGGAGAAAACATTTACTTACTTATGTAGTCCGTAAATAAGTCGGACTGAAAGTTTATTTTTATTTATTAGGAATTTAACAGCAAATAACATGGTACCAACTTCAATGTTAAGTCAGTCTTATTATATGACTGTGAAACATTGAGAACAATAAACATGGCAATCACGAAGATACAAACCTTCATTAATGCATGCTTACGCAGAATAAAAGGATGGAAATGGCAGGACAGAATCACTAACATGAAATTATAAAAATGTACCAGTTAAATAAATGTGGATAAAGAGATACAGCGAAAACGATGGCGCTGCAGACGACACATGCTACGAAAGCCAACAGAGAGTATTACACAACGTGCCCTTTTTTGAAATCCCCAAGGAAAAAAAAACAATGAGGAAGACCAAAATATTTTTGGATAAGACAGATGGAAAGCAGAGATAAAGATAATAAGGAGGACATTAACTGATCGATAGCTCAGTGGTTAGTGAACTACCACGGACAAGGGGTAGGGTTCGATCCCAACCGACGGCTCCGGTTCACCCAGCCTTAAATGGGTACCGGATTTTTTTCTGGGAAAGTAAAGCAGAACGGGCGTAATACTGACCACATTACCCCAAAAATCATGTGCTGATGGTCTGTAAAATATAGGGTAACTAACACCATATTTCCTTATACGCCACTTGGCGTGACGGGGGTACTTTACTTTTTTTTTTACATTTAACTGATCTTGAAAGAAAGGCAAGAAACAGTACGGTTTGGAAAGTGTTTGTTGAAGACCTATGCTCCGCAGGGAGCTGAAATGTAGAAGAAGAAGAACATGGTACCCACTTTCATTAAATTAATTTTCGAATTAAAAAAAAAATTATTTCTAGTCGATGTTTAAAGTATATAAGGAGTATAGGATATACTATTGTTTCTAAATTGTAAATGTTGATGCCTGGCTTAGACTTTTGTCAGTACCTAGGTGTGTTCATTAACTGTTATAATTGTTCTGTTCGTGTATGTTCCTATATAAATGCTACCTCAGTAAACCCTGGAATAATTACTCTAAACAATTTGACGTTTTATTTTTATCTTCTTCTTTCCTTCCTCATTTGCCTTTCAGCGTCGAGGGAGATATAATTTGCGGTCTCTTGCTCTTCTGTTCGTCTCTGCTGCTGTTATGTTTCCTAGCGCTTATATTCCATCGATCAATCTTTCTTGTTGTCCACCCTGGGGTATGGTATTCCCACAACGTTTATTGATGGCTCGTCGTGTTGTGTTTTGATCTTTCTGTTTTGTCATGAGGCCAAACCACTTTATATTTTGTTTCTCTTTATATTCTATTGTGGGGGTTATTCCTAGCTTTTTTCCCCCTCAGTTCGTCATTTTTGATCGTATCTCTCAGACTGTTTCCTGCCATTTGTCTGACACATTTCATCTCAGTAGAGGTTAATTTTCTTAATGTTCTTACAGCTAGGGTCCAGGTCTAGAATTGGTAGCAAAACGTTGGGATGAAGATTGTATTGTAGTGTCCAGGTCTGGCATTGGTAGCACAACGTTGGGATGAAGATTGTATTGTAGTGTCCAGGTCTGGCATTGGTAGCAAAACGATGGGATGAAGATTGTATTGTATAGTGCTCGTTTTATTTTTATAATTTTAAATATTGCACAAATTGCTCGGTCTCTCTTTCTTACAATTATATAAATTTCTCGCTCATCTCTCTCTCTCTCTCTCTCTCTCTCTCTCTCTCTCTGTCGCTCTGTCTCTCTCACTGCTTGTTTGTCTGCGTACCAGTCTGTCTATCCTTCTACCTCCATATTTTCGTCACACTTTTATTATTTACATTTGATTTCTTTACAATATAAATCACTCTCCACTTACATGGCTTCCATATGTGTTCTTCACTTATCAATATCCATAAAAATAATAAAACAATTCTCGACAGAGAAGATCGAAATAATGGAACATGAGTAAAAAAAAATAGACATGAATTGTCTCTTGCACTACTGGGACAGGTGTACCAATTAATGGTTGACTGTTCCCAGAAGGTCATGTTGTTCTGACGCCAGACTAGCACACCGAGAGGCTATGGGTGATGCCATTTATTAATTTCTTGAAATAAACAACACTTGTCTCGTCAGTCCTGGCAAAGAACATTTGTGGAACTATCTTCAATAATATCCAAAACATCAAACCTGATCATGAACTATCAAAGAATGCTACATTACCGCTTGCTCCAGAACTGGTACGATACTAATGACAGTAGTCCATACTACTTTTATTCCAGTTCTCTTGTTCAACTCAAAATGTTGGTTTTCTTCATTTATTAATCGTTGTCATCTAATTAAGTCTCTTGTCAAATTGTGTTCTGTCATATTCTTTACATTCGTATTTTCCTGCTTAAAGAATTAAACTTTTCAAACACATATTTTCGCTTACTTCCTCTGTTATTTGACCTCTTTAATCCAAAACTTGTCGAATTTTTGCTCAAGATCGTTTCTTGAGCGCACAAACAGCACGTAACCTTCATTTTATTTACATTTTCTCGATGTTTGCGTCTTTATGGCAAATCTTATTTTCTAGCAAATCACATAAACATATTATTATTCAAATTTGTAGTGCTTTATATTGAAAACAAATACATTTTACTTTGAATGATATAGATACGTTTTTTGTGCTCTTTCTTACATATTTTCCCACAGTACTCTGATGCATAAATAAACACATCAGCATATTTGCACACACATTAATAATATATATGCCTATGTACATTGTTTGCAATCAAAATATTCGATACTTACTATTATTTGATTAATTGCTTTCCTTGGTTATGAAACGTTTCATTATCTCCGGCTGTTTAATCAATAAGAGAACGATTGCATTTCATTTTAACAAGAGAAAAGTGAAGATGTAAAAGAAAATGCAGTCGCCTGGAATAGAAGCTGCAGCTAAAAGACTGTAAATGAGGTGAATTGACATTTTGTAAGCCTGGAATACGGATTTCAATCACTTTCCATTTATTTATATGTAAGTTCCAAATAAATAACTGTTCCTTCTGTCTTGGTAAAAATGACTTCTAATATGTGTGATTGGATATGCAGACAACACAAATGGAAGTGAACGTCGCATGATCATTCATATGTAATACATTTAGTACTTATTCTACAAGGTGACTCACTGGCAATGAAGTCCTGAAATCCTCTAATAATTATTTTACTGTTTAGATTTTAATGGTGCTCACTTCCGGTATATCTTTTGATTTGGTCACAATTCATACAAAATGAAATCAGTCCACTTCTAATTTCTTCGCAATGACTTTTTTTTTAAGTAGTAAAGCCATCATGGACACCCCGTGTTATTTAGCGAGTGAGACAACTAAAATGTTTCTGACACCGGGGTTGTTGCTGATACCGATGTCAGTATCATAGGCCTCAGTGTGCCAGACGCAGACAAAAAGTCAAAGTTGATATCATTCACGGCATTCCCAGAGGGTCAGAATATACCTCTACAATGTGAAAATACAATTTTCCTGGATATTCTGGTGATAGACTGCAAGGGCAAAGATCATTTATCTCCAACATTGAGTTTCTGAAACAAGAGTTAATAATTCGTTCCTGATGAAGTTTTTGATTTTTTTAAAACACACCCAATCATTTATTTACTTTATTGACCTGGTATATTCCTCAACTTTTTCATTGGCACACGTTTTGCAATTAAGTAAGATCCACGGAAGGAACAACTTTTGAGTAACAACTTTTGAGCTTTTCTTTGTTCAATCTTGTTGACAGATTTGCTGATTTTAAATCATGTCATTGAGATTATTTTTGGAAGAGGAACCAAAAAAAAAATATTATTTTTACATCTGTCGTTAGTTAACTATTGGGTTTTTCCATTGAGTCATTCCTAAATACATTAGCTGCATCTTTTAAGACTTTCTATTTCACCTTTAAACTGGAAAATATATGTTTTCGATGTTCACTGTATATGAATCCATCGTGTTTATTCATAGCCTTATTTTTGCTAGGCAACCAGTGTAAACTCTGGTTCACATAAACCTCGGAAAATAATCTTTCGAAGCAGCCTTGAGTAGACACTTTGATTTATGATCAGTTTTATAATTTGTATGATTAATGAAGGAAAGGATAAACACAACCAACAAATGTGGCGGGTTTCAGAGATCTTATTGTTCTGTTAGAGAGAAAAAAATGACAATTGAAAGAGTCGCTTAGTCTGAAGCAAGCTATTATAAATCAGTGTTGTCAACTACTCGCATGCCTGTAGATGGTTCAGTGGATAATGAGCACACTAATGACCAGAAGAGATCCGGTTCGATTTCTATATGTGTCATTTCTTCCAGTAACTGACGACTCAAGTTATGTAAAGGTAAGGTAAGGTAAGTAAAGGTAAGGTAAGGTAAGTAAAGGTAAGGTAAGGTAAGGTAAGTAAAGGTAAGGTAAGGTAAGGTAAGGTAAGGTAAGGTAAGTAAAGGTAAGGTAAGGTAAGGTAAGTAAAGGTAAGGTAAGGTAAGTAAAGGTAAGGTAAGGTAAGGTAAGGTAAGGTAAGGTAAGGTAATGTAATGTATGGTAAGGTAAGGTAAGTAAAGGTAAGGTAAGGTAAGGTAAGGTAAGGTAAGGTAAGGTAAGTAAAGGTAAGGTAAGGTAAGGTAAGGTAAGGTAAGGTAAGGAAAGGTAAGTAAAGGTAAGGTAAGGTAAGGTAAGGTAAGGTAAGGTAAGTAAAGGTAAGGTAAGGTAAGGTAAGGTAAGGTAAGGTACGAGACTTGAATCTGCATCTTAGCACGCGAGTTTTCACCCATATCCTCGACCGCCTATCCAGAAGTGTTCGGAGACTTTTGGATAGTGTCGCTTCAAGCATCGAAACTCACAACGCGAGGCGGAATTCCTCACCTTCCCAGACCACAACTAAGGTACCCATTTCTCCAGCGGCTTGGTTTCCACGGGTGTATTTTTTTGTCCAAGCACGAGTAAAATTCACACTCCTTCCAGCGGGAACGGAACACGGGTTCTCCGAGCGTCGGTTTTCCCAACTAAGCTACCGAAGCCCCTCAAGTTCTGTCTTGGTTGACGAGTCTTCTTTTGCGGCCACAGACTCTCTCGTTTTTGACTGTTCCCATCATTACTCCCATCTTTTCATCCTAAGGTGTGACATAAACTCGAGGTTGTTAAAGTACTGTGCCCTTCACGCGTCTGGTAGGACGTTAATGACGCTCGCCTGATTCATGAGTTATCGTCTTCGACGACAGCACAGAAACATCCATCCGTATGTTAAGACTGGTTGTACATGACATATAAAAACTCTTTTTTTTTGTTTCTATTGTCAAAAATTAATTGTACAGTATCTTCTTCATTATTTGGGAGCCGCGATAGCTCAGTGGTTAGTGAACTGGATTACCACGGACAAGGGGTAGGGTTCGATCCCAACCGACGGCTTCCGGGTTCACCCAGCCTTAAATGGGTACTGGATTTTTTTCTGGGAAAGTAATGCAGCACGGGCGTAATACTGACCACATTACCCCAAAAATCATGTGCTGAAGGTCTGTAAAATATAGGGTCACTAACACCATATTTCCCTATACGCCACTTGGCGTGACGGGGGTACTTTACTTTTTTTACTTATTATATCTTGAACGCATACCACTTCAAGTGTGACGTCAAACGAGTGGATGATGTGTTGTCAACTGACGCGGGTGTCAGTCACCATCTGCCGTAATTCGTTTTCGGAAACTCATGGTAGCACGGAACAAAACTATGAGTAGATACTTTTTTATTGAAATAATACATTTGGTAACATTGTCACGAGTAATGTCCTTACTTTATTATATTGTAAATTTTGTTGCAAAATCAGGCCGAACTGCCTGATTTAATTTCAGCAATAGATTTGCATAAGCTCTCGGTTTGTAGAATGAATTGTTCAAATATAAAACATTTAGCTCAAAATAGAAACGTCTAGGGCATTTAAATTCCCTTTACGTGCATAAACCACAAACCGACTCCTTTAAGACAAATGTATCTTCATTCCAACAGACACATATGTCTGAGTTTTAAAAAAAATATTTTTGCATTTAAAGTTTATTATGCAGTTTGTTTTGCTTCTCACTTTGAACATGTATGTTTTCTTCAAAATACTGCGTGCAACAGGTCTTCATCCATGTAATGTAGAGCCAATTCTCATTTATGGAAGCGATCATGGACGGAGCACAAGCAAATGAAAAGACGACTAGACGGCTCAGGGATGGGTTTTTTTGTAAGAATGTTGAGAGTTCCCTTACGGGCTGTAAAGATGAACAATGACATTTTAACAAAGGCCAACACACAGAGGGAGCTCATAAAAACATCGGAAAGGAGCAATCGATATTTTTCGGACATTTCATGAGAAGAGGAAAGTTGAAATACTTAGTTTGAAAACTGGCAACATACAGGGAAAGTGAGATCACGGACAACAAAGAGAGATGATACTAGTAAGCTTAGTGTCAGGGCATGGAAAACAGTCAACAACAAAATTGATACAATGTACTGTGAAGAGAGAATTGTGTAAAGGACATGATCGCCTACGCCAGCCGGTACACAACATGATGATGATGGCTATGTTCAGACTTTGTTTACAAATCATCATCAAGTACCAAGCCTGCTGGCGTAGATGATCATGTCTCTCCACAATTTTCGATCTCGACTGTCATTTATCATTGCTTTTGTTGACGTTCTGCCAAGCCATTCTCTTTAGTTGTCTGGTATTTTTTCTCTTTGCTTTCCTCTATCCCTTCGTCCCTCAATTTTCTCAGTTGTGCAATATATTCCAGCTGTTCTCTTCTCATTAGATGGCCAAACAATGAAGATTGTTTCTTCCTAATTTTGGACATTAGCTCTCTTTTTGCTTTGATCTCTTTCAGAACGTTTTCATTACGCTTCTTACCTGTCCATGCTATTCTCAACATTCTTCTGTAAAACCACATTTCTACAGACTCCAGTGATTTTCTTGTCTGTTGTCCTATTGTCCATGATTCACATCCATATGTTAAAACTAACTATACATAACATTTAAGAACTCTTTTTATTTGTTTCGATTGTCAAAAATGGATTGCATAGTATCTTCCTCATTTTTTGGAAAGCTGCTTTTATAAATAGTTAGGAAGACTAGACATTTCAGTATATCTCCTTTGTAGGTATGTAAAAATGTAAAGATCCCCGTCACGCCAAATGGCGTATAAGGAATATGGTGTTAGTGACCATAATTTCTACGGATCTTCGGTACATGATCTATGGGGTAATGTGGTCGGCATTACGCCCGTGCAGCTTTACTTTCCCAGAAAAATAGTTCGTTGTAGGTAAAAGTTCTAATTTTTTTAGCAAAGGTTTTTTTTTTTAAATTGAAATTCACATAGACAAACAAATTAAAAGAACTTGCAAAAAGGGAAAGGAACAATGTTGGCATGTACATGCGGACCTTCTGTAAAGCTAATAAATGAATTAAAAGAACTATTTGATATCAGGTTTACGGAACATAAGATATTCACAGTATCAATTTTTTTAAGTGTGTTAAATTGCAGGGGCAGAACAATGTACGGTGAATATATTTAGTAACAGATGTAACACGAATAAGAGAGGCATACAAAACTGAAACTTGTGCAGAAAATAAAATTTTATTACACTGAGAAAAATGTGGAAAAAATACTAGTTGTATTATATTACGATAATAAAAGACTATAAAACGCGACTGCACTATGCGGCTAGCTTAAAAGTCGACCTTCTGCTAAGAAAGATAATGTATACAAACATAAAGAAGTAAAACAAAAACTTTGAAGCTAAAAGAGAATAATAAACATACACAAACACGAAGTAAACCGCTCAAATTTGTAGCCAAAACATAAAATATAATACACAGACAAAAAATGAGATAAACAAAATGTTGAAACGTAAACAGAATAATTCTTATACCATCACCTTAACAATCTCAAATCAGAAACTGCTCCAAGCACACAAACAACATCTGTGAGGTATACAGGATGAGGTGATGCAAAGTACGAACTAGATGTGGATGCAACGAACCAACTTCTGGAAAATAACAGTGTACATTACGTCATCTGTTGGGTGGATCTTCTCTTACTTCTTCTTTCCATCCTCATTTGCTTTCAGCGTCGACGGGAGATATAATTTGTGGTCATTTGTTCTTCTGTTCACTTATGTTGTTATTATGTTTCCTAGAGTTTCTAATATTCCGTCGATCCATCTTTTTAGTGGTCGACCCTTGGGTCTGGTGTTCTCGCAACGTTTATTGAGGGCTTGTTATTTTGCGCTTTGATCACTCTGCCTTGTCACACGGCCAAACAATTGTATCTGTTATTTCTTTATATATTCGATGGAAATGGGGAAGAGGGGGTGGGGGTGGGGGGGGGGGGTTATTCCTAGATTGTTTTCTCAGTTCTTCATTTCTGACTTATTTTGTCTGTCAGGCTGTTTCATATCATTCGTCTAACACACTTCATCTCAGCATAGATTATTTTTTGTCGTTGTTTTTGCGTCTAGGAATCAGGACTAGCATTGGTAGCACAACTGGGTGGATGGGGGCACACATATGGGTTTGATCAATAATTAAGTCAGTAATTCTAGCAACCAATAAACTACCATTTAGAGGACAACATGGAAAGGATGTTGTCAAACTGGCTACTACTAGAGGACTACGCAAGTGTTGGCACATCAAAGTGAATAGGAGATGTTACTTCAAAATGGGCGCTCAAATTGTGTGCTTGTACAAATAGTAAAGCTAATGTTTATTGAAATGCTATAATCCACAATATGGCAATAAGCACAACTTTGGGAACCCATGATGTTTAATCACCATGCTCCTAAATTTGCAAGTGGCCACACCAGACCGATCAATAAAGTAGACCAGAGGTTACCACAATATGTCTTTTCTGTAACGCTTTTTAAAAATCTTTTACCTGCATTTCGTCCGTCTCTAGCGAGTGAAATAAACGCCTGTATCATTTTTCTATTTTTAATATTCTCGGCTTTATCTTTTCTTTTCTAATAGAACAACCTTGTAAATTAATTCATTATGAATTTCATTGCTCTTTTATTTTTCTATTTACCTCAATTCCTTCCTTCCTTCTTATATTGTACCTCTACCAAATAAACATATAACAACGATGTTTAACCGTAGTATAACTATACTTCTTCTTTTATTTGCCATCCACTTTGTTCTATTAGATGTTGGGGAGAACAGATAGATACATTTTTCTTCACCTTTCCCTGGTTGTGCTTTTTGAGTATTCCCTGATTCTATCTTTTCAGCTTTCCCTGCTTTGTATTTTTGACTTGTAGCCTTATTTTATTCCTATGAAATGCTCTAGGTGCAACTTGATTGCACTTCATTCTAGTTTCTATTTTGATCCATGACTCTGTCTTTTGTTCGATATATTGATTCACTACAATTAGCTCCACTAGTTGTTCTATTTTCCATGTTAAATTCTGTCTTCCATTGTTTTAATTGCACTATTACGCAGGCGTTTCGAATTTATGCTTACTTTTCTCAAGAACTGTCCACATCTATTACTATAGTCCGTTCAGAAATTCATAATCACACTTGAATTAGCTTTGCGTGATAACCGTTTGTTATTTTGCTTTCAACTTTTGCATGTAATTTTAGAATATTGATGACGCAAAGATTTTGGTATTTTTTATTACACAAACACAACAGGTTTTGCACATCAGCGAATTCCTTTGATCTTTTATGACGATATCACACAAGTTGATTCAAATTTTAGAGTTTACAGTAATCGTGTTAAATTGTCCAGTTTACAGCAATTCTTGTCAGAGGCGTATCTACATAGTGCTTAATTGTGGGTGTTGTTCGTTATGTGTATTTGCAAACATGAATTCAATTGGTTACAATTAGTGTGGCCGTATTTCTCAATGATTTTGTCAACATGGTACACCTTTTTCTTATTCGTATTCTTCACAAGTTGTAACAATTCGGGTTTTAAATATGTGTCGTCAAATTTGACATTTTCATTCGCAAGTCATGTCCTAATTTGCTCTTTTGTATTTGATGCAGTAGGCACTTTGCCCCATCTTGGATTCCCTAAGGAAGTGCTGATATAGTAAAACAGTAACCTTTTGCAAAGTTATAAATTTGCATTTCAAACTCATTGTAATTTAGATATAAATGTTGGTATTTAAAGTCAACAAATTGTCTACTGAGTCTTCACAAAATTAATAAAGATACGCCTTCCCTTCGCTAATTAATGCCAAGGCCGTGGTGCGTCATGTCGTTCAATAACAATTCAGTTTTGTGCACGGGATTTTCCTGAAGTTAGTGTTTCTGCAATAGCCAAACTATTTTACGTGGACGACCGCACCAAATTAATGTATATATCCTAAAATGGTGTCCAATTCGAACAGGGTGAATTTAATATACCCTAAAGAAGAAAACTTTTAAACTAGATCAAATTTCTCCGAGCAAAAAATATTTCTATAACGTCTTCAATATTCTAAGATTACATGCCAAATTTGAAAGCAAAATAACAAACTGTTATCACGCAAAGCTAATTCAAGTGTGATTATGAATTTCTGAACGGACTATAGTACCAAAGCGTACATACAAACGGCGCATCAGCCACTTTCCGTTTTGCTTCCACCGTAACCTATTAACGATTCAAGAACGGTGCAATTTGGTATTTATGTTATCTCCTTTAGATATATATATATATATATTATTAATACACTGTGTAAACTTAATAATTATAACATTACCGGAATAGTGCCTATCGCTGCTTCGATCACTTTTCAGGACATATAAAAATCTCAGCACAGTGCCCGAACTCAGTGCCACCTGCGAACGCAATGAACCATTGCCATCACGTGTCATTATCTCCTTGAACGGACATTTAGAACGACCAATCTATTTGCAAAGTGATGTTTGGGGAAGCAAGTCTCTAGCAATGTTTACTGTCTCCAACACTCAAAGTAAAGAGTGGTCCTACTATTGATCAAATCCTCAGGCGAAAAGATTGAACAAGTAACGAGGTAAACTCGTATCCACTCCACATCAAATTGACGGAGTCTTTAGTGATCTTATAAAACTGACTACCCTTTAGCTGAATTAATGAAGCGAATGAACTGCTCGAGCGTGAGCTGAAGGTAAATCCTTTAACCAAATGAACTCACAAGAGTTATTTGCAAATGGGCCAAAAGATGGGTTCAACGTCCACACCGACCATGTGCCCTTAAACTGTCACTCTGGTATACTAAAACTTCGCACAGTTATATGAATCAACAAATATCATCTTTTTTTTTTCTCTTTTCTCACTTATACCGAAAAGGTGTCGTGGTTATATTATTTGTCGTTCTTGAGCTGCTCCAACTGTCTGAATTAGTGATTTTCCTTTGTTGCTACATGTCTATGTCACTGCATCTATCCATCTTCTTCTAGGTCTTCCTCTTGGTCTTTTTCCATGCATTCTCGAGAAGAACGCCCTTGTTGGTGATTGGTGAGGATTCATTCTGACCAGGTGGCCAAACCATTTAAGTTGTTGTTCTATATATTCTTGGCAGGGTTTTATTCCTACCATTTTTCTTATGGTTTCATTTGGTATTCCATCTCTTCTTGTGTTGTTTGTTACTTTTCTCAAGCCTCGCATCTCACATGTATCGATCTTTCTTAATTGTGATTTAGAGAGGGTCCATGTTTGACTTTCATTGCACAAATTTGGTATGAAAATGCTATTTGTCATTTGTTGTTTAGCTGTTATAGAAATGCTTGGATGTCACTATCATCGTCATCACGTGCAATATCGGTTGACGCATGGCGATCAAGTCCTTCCACAACTTTCTATCGACAGCGTTTAGTATCAATTCTGTTGTTGTTTTCCATGCAATGACATCAAGCTAGCAAGTATCTTCTCTCTTTGCCGTTTACGACCTCTGTTTCCCTGTATTTTGCTAGTTGTAACCACGTTTTCCAACTTTACTCTTCTCATATTGTACCCGAAAAGTGTTTATTTCTGATATTTTTGCAAAGTTCTAGAATTTGCATTTCTGACAGAGTTATCTAAAAAGCACACAGTTTTTGGCTTTTTCTATCTTCTGTCTGCCTCAACCCTAAAGTTCTAGTTTTCGATCTTATATCAACCTCTACAATAAAAGTTCTAGTCTTCTATCTGCTTCAACAATAAAAGTTCTAGTCTTCGGTCTTCTATCTGCCTCAACAATAAAAGTTCTAGTCATCGGTCTTCTATCTGCCTCAACAATAAAAGTTCTAGTCTTCGGTCTTCTATCTGCTTCAACAATAAAAGTTCCAGTCTTCGGTCCTGTATCTGCCTCAAACAAGAAAAGTTCTAGTCTTCGGTCCTCTATGTGCCTCAACAATAAAAGTTCTAGTCTTCGGTCCTCTATCTGCCTCAATAAGAAAAGTTTCAGTCTTCGGTCCTCTATCTGCCTCAATCACAAAAGTTCTAGTTTAGTTTTCGGTCTTCTATCTTCCTCAACGACAAATGTTCTAGTCTTCGGTCTTCTATATGCCTCAACAACAAAAGTTCTAGTTTTCGACTTTCTGGCGGCCTCAACCAAAAAGTTATAGCTTTTCCTCACTTTAATCAGTCCCAGCCACAAAGTTATAGTTCACACACTTCTATCAGACTCAACCTCAATGTTCTAATTCTTCTGGCAGCCTCAATCATAAGTTCTAGTTTACGGTCTTCTATCAGTATCAACATAAAGTTCTAGTTTACGGTCTTCTATCAGTATCAACATAAAGTTCTAGTTTACGGTCTTCTTCTTCTTCTTCCTCTTCTTCTTTCCTTCCTCATCTGCCTTTCAGCGTCGAGGGGAGATATAATTTGCGGTCTTTTGCTCTTCTGTTCGCCTCTGCTGCTGTTATGTTTCCTAGTGCTTCTAATATTCCATCGATCCATCTTTTTCGTGGTCGACCCTTGGGTCTGTTGTTCTCACAACGTTTGTTGAAGGCTCGTAGTGTTGTGTTTTGTTCTTTCTGCCTTGTCACGTGGCCGAACCATTTTATCTGTTGTTTCCTTATATATTCTATGGCTGGGGCTATTCCTAGCTTTTTTCTCAGTTCTACATTTCTGATCTTATCTCTCAGACTGTTTCCTGTCATTCGTCTAACACATTTCATCTCTGTAGAGGTTATTTTTCTTATTGTTCTTGCATCTAGAGTCCAGGTCTGGCATTGGTAGCACAACGTTGGAATGAAGATTGTATTGTATAGTGCTCGTTTTGCCTCCAGAGTTATTTCCTTGTTGGACAATAGTGGTGATAACTGTCCGATGATTTGACAAGCTTTGTTGCATCTTGATTCTATCTCTGCTGTTTGGGAATTGTCGTTTGTCATTAGACTTCCTAGGTATTTGAATTCCTCTACTTGTTTTAGTTGTCTGCCTTCTATAGTTATGTTGATGTTCTGTTTGGTCTTCTATCAGTATCAACATAAAGTTCTAGTTTACGATCTTCTATCAGTATCAACATAAAGTTCTAGTTTACGGTCTTCTATCAGTATCAACATAAAGTTCTAGTTTACGGTCTTCTATCAGTATCAAAATAAAGTTCTAGTTTACGATCTTCTATCAGTATCAACATAAAGTTCTAGTTTACGGTCTTCTATCAGTATCAACATAAAGTTCTAGTTTACGGTCTTCTATCAGTATCAACATAAAGTTCTAGTTTACGGTCTTCTATCAGTATCAACATAAAGTTCTAGTTTACGGTCTTCTATCAGTATCAACATAAAGTTCTAGTTTACGGTCTTCTATCAGTATCAACATAAAGTTCTAGTTTACGGTCTTCTATCAGTATCAACATAAAGTTCTAGTTTACGGTCTTCTATCAGTATCAACATAAAGTTCTAGTTTACGGTCTTCAACCAGTATCAACCACAAAGTTCTAGTTTACATCTTCATCCATTGCCTTGTAATGTTGTTGAACAATTTCTTTGTCACTGCCATTCCTACCTTCAGTGGATCTGTCTCGAGCTCTGTAATCATCTCATCCTTTGGTATATACCTTGCATCGTAAAGAGTCACAAGACATACACTCCGGGTTAAAAAGACATTTTATTTATGTTTTCATTGTATATATGACTGAAATCTGAAGTAGAAAAAGCTATAAAAACAATGAAAAAGGGAAAAGCAGCAGGGCCTGACAATATACAGATAGAGATGATACAGGCTGTAGAAGAGTTTTGCGTCGAAGTGATCACAGACATGTGCAATGACACATACCATACAGGATTCATACCAAACGATCTAAAAACATCACCTTTCATTGCATTGCCTAAAAAGAATGGTGCAGTTGAATGCAGTGACTTCAGAACAATAAGCCTAATGAGCCAGGTAACAAATTTTTACTAACAGTTATAAGGGAAGGATTCAGAATAAAATCAATACTGAATTAGATGAGCAACAGTTTGTATTCAAGAAAAACAGTGGGACAAAAGAAGCCATATTCAGCATGAGAACATTGATTGAAAAGTACACAGACATAAACAAACCAATATATGCCTGCTTTATAGACTACACCAAAGCTTTCGATAGAATACACCATAACCAACTTATAGACTGCCTAAAGGATATAAATCTAGACGACGCAGACATACGACTAATATGTAATTTGTACTGGGAGCAAACAGCAATAATAAGATATAACAAGGAGAACTCTACACCCATGGACATAAAAAGAGGAGTAAGACAAGGATGCATCCTATCACCAAGTTTGTTCAATCTATACACTGAGCAAATCTTTAAAAATATCTCAGAGATACCAGGCCTAAACATTAATGGAAAGTAAGCAATAACCTGAGATATGCTGATGATACTGTTCTACTAGCAGAAAATCCTAAAGACCTACAACAATTGCTTAATGTGATAAACATAACAAGCAAAAAATATGGACTAGAAATGAATATCAAAAAGACTAAAACTATGATCATAAACAAAGAAAATTCTCAAGACCTACAATTAAATATCACAGTTGAGGGAATACATCTGGAGACAGTCTAGAGTTACAACTACCTGGGACATACTATAACCAATGATGGAAAATGCAAAACTGAAATAAACAAAAGAATAGGTATGGCAAAAAGTAATTTTAATGCCATGAAAAATATACTAACAACAAAACAAATATCAGCAGGGCTGAAACTAAGAATGGCAAAATGTTACATCTTCTCAATATTCCTGTATGGTGCAGAAACATGGACATTAGACAAGAAAACATAACAGAAAATTGAAGCCTTTGAAATGTGGATTTATAGAAGAATAGGTAGAATTGGATGGAAACAAAAGATAACAAACGATAAAGTTTTAAAACAACTGAAAATAAAAAGAGATCTACTAAATACAATTAAGACAAGACAAATGAAATTTTTGGGGCATGTTAAAAGACACAACAGCCTACTAAACGTAATATTGGAAGGAAAAATACAAGGTAAAAGAGGCAGAGGCAGACCAAGACTAACATGGGCGAGTAACATCAAAAGATGGACAAGTCAATCTATGACAGCCTGCACCATCAAAGCAAGAAACAAAGTAGAATGGCGATCCATGGTAGCCAACCTTCGTTGCGGAGAAGGCACACGATGATGATGAAATGAAATATTACTAATACAGGAAAGATGCCGGTGGACAGATAATATATTATGATATAGGAAGATTTGCATTTTCCTACGGTTACATTAATGCTGTGCTGTAAATTTAACCAAAAAACGATGGATACCGGAGAGGAAATTTAACTGCAGATGAAAAATTCATTTTTGATCTTCCCAAATAATAAAACATTAATCTATAGTACAATCTAGAAATACAAAAAAGATAAGAATTTAACAATTTATTACCATTATTTATTTGCTATAGAATTAGTAACAAATGAGTTGAACACCTGTTACAGAAATACCTAGGATATGAGGGTGATATGGTAATCATAAATGGTTCTATTTCATCACCATTAAGTGTGGTCTTCGCATCGAAGGTTGGCTACCATGGAGCGCCATTCTGCTCTGTTTCTTGATTTGATAGTGCAGATTGTCATAGGTTGACTTGTCCATCTTTTGATGTTACTCGTCCATGTTAGTCTTGGTCTGCCTATGCCTCTTTTACCTTGTATTTTCTCTTCCAGTATTACTTTTATTACGCTGTTGTGTCTTTTAACATGCCCCAATTTCATTTGTCTTGTTCTAATTGTGTTTAGTAGTTCTCTTTTCATTTTAGTTGTTTTAAAAGTTCATCGTTTGTTTTCTTTTCTTTCAATCTATGTCTACTTATTCTTCTATAAATACATATTTCAAAGACTTCAATTTAGAATTTTTCTCCATGGGTCAATTTCAGGACATATTTTTGTGAGATATTAAAAGTTTAATGATGATTTATTTTATTTTTAACAAATATAAATTGACATATCAGAACGCTTGTAATAAAAGATAATATTTAGTGTTTGTAATACTGGATCGAGAGCTAATTTCCAATATTAGGAAGAAACAATCGTAATTTTTTGGTCCTGTAATGAGAAGGGAACAGCTGTAATATATTGTATCAACTTGAAAAATCGAAGGACAAAGAGATAGAGGGAATCAAAGAGAAAATATACCAGACGGCTTAAGAGAATGGCCTAGCAGAAGGTCAACAACAGAAATGATAAATAACTGCCGAGTTCGAAAGTTGTCGAGAGACACGATCACCTACGATAGCAGACATGGTACATGATGATGAATACTGGATCGCTTTGATGTAGAAATTTCTGTATATCAAGACTTTGAACTTTCAAAATGATGGGAATAAAAGTGGGTGATACATCTACTGCACAGATGTATGACACTGATATTTTAGTTTCTTTACTTATTTAATTTTTTTTTTTATGCGACTAGTGTATATTTTATTTTGAACATTCAGTTTGTAACAAATAAATTATGCCCGCCTCGGGACAGACATTCAGTTTGTAACAAATAAATTATGCCCGCCTCGGGACAGAGAGGTTGTGGGTTCAAATCCCGGTTGCACCAGTTTGGATATTTACTGATGATTTCTCTCTGCGGCAATCACCCCTGGTCTTGGCAGCGAGGCCCGGCTTGTAACATCAATTGCTCATCGACGGGAAAAATATGAGTACCTTCGAAGACGGAGTTATCTGGCTGTGCCGCGAGGGACCCTTGTGCACAAGGCTGCCAGGAATGCTTCCTTGACATTAGAATGACTACAGACTCCGATGCAGGGAAAAAAGAAATGGAATTCAGCGGAAACTCTGGTACCTACTCTAGGACTTGGAATTTGCTGATGATGCTGCGTTACTTCCACATAACAACCAGCAAATAAAAGACAAGCTGCAGGAACTTAAAATAAACTGCCACAATGTGACTACATATTAATATTGATAAAGCAAATGTAATGAATTGTAGCAACACATGCTACACACACACACAGAGCCACATGCTACAACCACAGCCATCTATAGAGCTAGTAACGTCCGGGAGCAAACAAATAAAATAGGTAAACCCTCCAACTAGAGTGACGTTTTCAACTCTAGGTGCTATAGACGGTTGACGTCGTCTTAACCACAACCACCCCTGCTCGAAATGCTTAAACTGTCATGCTAGTTGGAAATTTTCCGGTAATTTCCTCTCAGCTCATAGGCCTAAGTTTTTTTTCTTTTGTAACAGTAAAGGTGTATGAAAGATGGGGCAGGTAACTTAGCCGT
This sequence comes from Megaustenia siamemsis, assembly GCA_032433765.1. Lineage (NCBI taxonomy): Eukaryota > Metazoa > Mollusca > Gastropoda > Stylommatophora > Ariophantidae > Megaustenia > Megaustenia siamemsis. The sequence goes on along the minus strand of JAVIAB010000073.1, from coordinate 19,493,260 downwards.
TACCCGCTTCTTTAATAGACTATGGCAGTGACTTATGATAGCGATCATCAGTATTAGTGACAGAAATACAAGCTAAGGGAATAGAAAGTTCATAAGGGGTAAGGGACGAAGCCGAGGACACCCACGGTGGATGGAGGTAAATGATAGGTCCAGAATAGTAATGGACATAATAAGTTTAGGAAATGGAAAATTTCCACGCAGCAGGTTGTGGAACTGAGATTAAAGGCATGAAAATAAGCGCATGATTTGAACGCATGACTTTACTGTCCGGTAAACAGCTACTAGGACAGGTCAAAGTCATGAAGTAATCATTATTATGAAACTCACCTGAGGTTATAAGGAAGTCACGAAAATAAATTATTATTGTCTCAAGTCTTGGACATAAGTTGAACTTTGAGTCACAATAACAATATGGAATTTGGCGGTGGAATCCTAGTTGTGAGAATTGATTGTCTAAAAGGGTTGCAATTTGTCACTTTACGACAATTTCATTGGCTGAAGAAATTCCATACACCAAGTGATGTTGAGGTATTTAAACTTCAACACGATAGGTTAAAGAAGAACTTGAAGGAGGGCCCGCAATGTAGAGATAGTCAGGCCCGCAATGTAGTCAGGAAAATTTAGAACCAGGACAGAAGTTTAGTCAGCAAGCTTAGTCAATAAGTTTAGTCAGGAAGAGTAGTTAATAATCTTCAAGTAAATTTAGAATTCTCAAGAAGTAGACACAAGATTCAAGTAGTTAGGAATTTTAAGTTAGTTGGCAAGTTATGAAGGAACAGACTAGATCGTAGTAAGGATATCAGTGACTTAAGCAATTAGTTGAGCTATAGTAAGGCAGAACAAGTAAAAAAAGATCATATGGATTTAGTTGTGAAAGTGTTTTGAGAGATTTCAAGTTGTGCTTCACATTTCTTATAATCGTAAGTAAGTTGATAGAGAGATTGAATGTATAATATGCACTTATGGACTGTTCAATAGTCATCGGTGGCAAACCTCTTAGCGTCCAGAAATAAAGTGCATTCACTATATATTGTATCACGTGCCAAGAAGAACATAATGGTCAATAAACATGATTATGATTTATGTATTCTTAAAATAGTCTGTCATGATTAACGTTGTGATCAATGTGATGTGCTCTGAATTCAACTATAATAACAACTATATAATAACAAGAAATAATAAAATAATGAAATAACATCAAGTTACTATAAATCTTTTACATTCGCCTGCTTTTACCTCTTACGAAGTCCCTAGAGACTAGGAACTGGATTTTGCGTGTTAATCCAATTTGTCTATGGCAGCCGTGTGCACAGAGGTCCCTCGCCGCACAGGCAGATAACTCTGACTTCGGAGGTAATAGGACTAAGTAAATCTACAGTTGGAAGTTCTACAACCAAATAAAAACTAAAGGAGCGCGAGTCAAGAAAATTGAGATCGTTTTAGATTTTTGGACAGCTTCAGATGCTAGAGAGGAAAAACAGAGAGATACACTAAACAGAATTTAAATAATTCAAGAACAGATTTTATCCACCCCTAAATAAAATATTGGCAGCAAACAACATAAATACAAGTAACACAATAAGACTATTTAATACAAATCTTATAATAAACCTCTTATATGACTCAGAGACATGGAATAATGCAACTAAAATAAAACAAAACTACATACGTTTGTAAACAACTGCTGCGCAAAGTTATGAACGCTAGATGCAAGACAGGATCAGAAAGGGAGATATCTTGGATATAACATAATAAAGGCCAGTCGAGCAATATTTTATGAATAGAAAATGGAGATATGCCGGATACACGATAAGTAAACCAGCCAGCATAGCAGAATAAGCACTGAATAGGAAGGTCCGGAAATACACAGAGAGAAGTCATGAAATCATTCAAGAACAATTCCCAAGACTGTGAAAGGTAGGTAGAATGTCGAAGAACAGGGATGGATGAAGAAACTGCGCTATGCTGCAAAAAAGCCTGTCTATATGGTTTCGATTAGATGTTATCAGACAGAATGATCAAAATAAGACATAATTAGTCAACATCAAACACTAATAGATCACCAGATTGAAACGCCTTCAGAGAAAAGCATGATGGAATGTTGGAACATAAGATTCACAAGAAGAGGCCAACATAAAATCAAAATGCCGCAAGTAATATCTACCTTCGGTGCTGAAGGGGAAATAACGAAGAGAAGAAGACAAAATAGATAAAGACGAAGACAAATATTATTTTATATCAGTGTTAATGTTTGACTTTCATGTTTGCATTTCTGTATTTATTTTAGAAATGTTTGTGATTTGTACCTGATGAAGACTTTTATCGAAACGTTGTATTTTGTATCATCTCGCTCTATAATTTTTAGCTGGTTTATACTATTTCGTGTTTATTTGATATTGTTTTCTGCAGCCCAGCGCAGTATTTAATATCATATAGAGCTGATATATGTACTTATCTCCATAAATATCGTGGTTGTACCCTTAGGTATACTCAAAACTCTACCCTTGTATCACGATGGAACAAACATTTGCTGGTACATACTAGATGGTAAAGGTGTTAAAGGTCGATGCCTGCCTCCCCAACCTGTTGTAATCAATAGCCTATAAACGTAAGACATTTATCAACACAAAATACCGCTCTTAAAACGTTAGTTCCAGTTCATTGAACTCAAGTGTGATTTGAAATCATTGTTGAAATGTGCAGATGGAGCGGAGAAAATACTTATTACAAAGTCACTTCCTTGGAAACCCATGCAGGAATAATAAACTTTCAAATATATATATATATATATATATATATATATATATATATATATATATATATATAAGCCATATTGAATGTGCTAGAATATCTGATTTGAATTAGAGTATGCTGCATATAACTTTCCATTAACTTTCTTTCTTTATATTCCCGTTCTGCATCAATATAACGGTAATACTGAATACAAGTAAGAATTTAACTTTTCTGTTTTTAATAAATGATGTACAAGGTTGATATTTGATATTTTAGATACTTATTAACTATCAGTTATCATTAACGATCTTAATTTCTCCATTTTGTCATTAATGTATGTGTAGGAACCATATTACTTCGGATAATTGATGTTAATTTATGGCAATGTGGCAGACGCGCCATTTGCTGTCAGAGTCAGGCTTATGCTGTCGTAGGCTCCAATGGTTTACTTTATTTTCTGGGTTCTGCTGAAGTGGCAGTCCATCTTAGAGGTACTGCAATATCAAATCCTATTTATCAAATAATCACTGCGGAACTACGGAAATCCTCACCTCTTCGCTTAGTCTTTTTGGCTCAAACTTTTTTACCAAGATGTGAAGTGAGGTCTTCATTAGCTATAGGTTGCTCACCTTTATTATGCACAACATTTCACCGCCTTTTTTCCACAGAAAACGGCAAAGATTAGACAATCAATTTATTTTGTAATTACGTCGCTGGAAATTAAGTGAAAACTGGAGCAATACAATTTAGAATAATAAATATAATTGAAACAACAATAATAGTATCTGAAATTACAATAACAAAGAACTGCAATACTGGAGATAAATGTATTATTTGGTGCGAATTTGTGTACATATTATCTCTGACAAACACGATGTGGGAGCGGATTGTAAACCATTTCAAACGTCAATATGGGAAAATTACGTCCATACAGAATTGTTATGTAATGTAACTAACAGGATCGATTTCACTTTGGAAAACGACCAGTGCCCCAGTGTCACACTCTCATCATCGCGTACCATGCCTATCTAACTACGTGAAGGTCTGCTTACCCAACTATCTACCTACGTGAAGGTCTGCTTACCCAACTATCTACCTAGGTGAGGGTCTGCTTACCCAACTATCTACCTAGGTGAAGGTCTGCTTACCCAACTATCTACCTAGGTGAGGGTCTGCTTACCCAACTATCTACCTAGGTGAGGGTCTGCTTACCCAACTATCTACCTAGGTGAGGGTCTGGATACCCAACTATCTACCTAGGTGAAGGTCTGCTTACCCAACTATCTACCAAGGTGAAGGTCTGCTTACCCAACTATCTACCTAGGTGAAGGTCTGCTTACCCAACTATCTACCTAGGTGAGGGTCTGCTTACCCAACTATCTACCTAGGTGAAGGTCTGCTTACCCAACTATCTACCTAGGTGAAGGTCTGCTTACCCAACTATCTACCTAGGTGAAGGTCTGCTTACCCAACTATCTACCTAGGTGAGGGTCTGCTTACCCAACTATCTACCTAGGTGAAGGTCTGCTTACCCAACTATCTACCAAGGTGAAGGTCTGCTTACCCAACTATCTACCAAGGTGAAGGTCTGCTTACCCAACTATCTACCTACGTGAAGGTCTGCTTACCCAACTATCTACCTACGTGAAGGTCTGCTTACCCAACTATCTACCAAGGTGAAGGTCTGCTTACCCAACTATCTACCTACGTGAGGGTCTGCTTACCCAACTATCTACCTAGGTGATGGTCTGCTTACCCAACTATCTACCTAGGTGAGGGTCTGCTTACCCAACTATCTACCTAGGTGAGGGTCTGGATACCCAACTATCTACCTAGGTGAAGGTCTGCTTACCCAACTATCTACCTAGGTGAGGGTCTGCTTACCCAACTATCTACCTAGGTGAGGGTCTGGATACCCAACTATCTACCTACGTGAAGGTCTGCTTACCCAACTATCTACCTACGTGAAGGTCTGCTTACCCAACTATCTACAAAGGTGAAGGTCTGCTTACCCAACTATCTACCTAGGTGAGGGTCTGCTTACCCAACTATCTACCTACGTAAGGGTCTGCTTACCCAACTATCTACCTACGTGAAGGTCTGCTTACCCAACTATCTACCTACGTGAGGGTCTGCTTACCCAACTATCTACCAAGGTGAAGGTCTGCTTACCCAACTATCTACCTACGTGAGGGTCTGCTTACCCAACTATCTACCAAGGTGAAGGTCTGCTTACCCAACTATCTACCTACGTGAAGGTCTGCTTACCCAACTATCTACCAAGGTGAAGGTCTGCTTACCCAACTATCTACCTACGTGAAGGTCTGCTTACCCAACTATCTACCTACGTGAGGGTCTGCTTACCCAACTATCTACCTAGGTGAAGGTCTGCTTACCCAACTATCTACCTACGTGAAGGTCTGCTTACCCAACTATCTACCAAGGTGAAGGTCTGCTTACCCAACTATCTACCTACGTGAGGGTCTGCTTACCCAACTATCTACCAAGGTGAAGGTCTGCTTACCCAACTATCTACCTACGTGAGGGTCTGCTTACCCAACTATCTACCTACGTGAGGGTCTGCTTACCCAACTATCTACCTAGGTGAAAATCTGCATACCCAACTATCTACCTACGTGAGGGTCTGCTTACCCAACTATCTACCTACGTAAGGGTCTGCTTACCCAACTATCTACCTACGTGAGGGTCTGCTTACCCAACTATCTACCTACGTGAGGGTCTGCTTATCCAACTATCTACCTACGTGAGGGTCTGCTTATCCAACTATCTACCTAGGTGAAGGTCTGCTTACCCAACTATCTACCTACGTGAAGGTCTGCTTACCCAACTATCTACCTACGTGAAAGTCTGCCTGCCCAACTATCTACCTAAACGAAGGTCTGCTTACCCAACTATCTACCTACGTGAAAGTCTGCCTGCCCAACTATCTACCTAAACGAAGGTCTGCTTACCCAACTATCTACCTACGTGAAAGTCTGCTTGCCCAACTATCTACCTAAACGAAGGTCTGCTTACCCAACTATCTACCTACGTGAAAGTCTGCCTGCCCAACTATCTACCTAAACGAAGGTCTGCTTACCCAACTATCTGCCTACGTGAAAGTCTGCCTGCCCAACTATCTACCTACGTGGAGGTCTACCTGCCCAACTATCTACCTACGTGAAAGTCTGCCTGCCCAACTATCTACCTACGTGAAGGTCAACTATCTACCTATGTGAAAGTCTGCCTGTCCAACTATCTACCTACGTGAAGGTCTACCTGCCCAACTATCTACCTACGTGAAAGTCTGCCTGCCCAACTATCTACCTATGTGAAAGTCTGCCTGCCCAACTATCTACCTACGTGAAAGTCTGCCTGCCCAACTATCTACCTACGTGAAGGTCTACCTACCCAACTATCTACCTACGTGAAAGTCTGCCTGTCCAACTATCTACCTACGTGAAAGTCTGCCTGCCCAACTATCTACCTACGTGAAAGTCTGCCTGCCCAACTATCTACCTACGTGAAAGTCTGCCTGCCCAACTATCTACCTACGTGAAAGTCTGCCTGCCCAACTATCTACCTACGTGAAGGTCTGCCTGTCCAACTATTTACCTACGTGAAAGTCTACTTGCCCAACTATTTACCTACGTGAAAGTCTATTTGCACAACTATTTACCTACCTGAAAGTCTGCCTGCACAACTATCTGCCTACGTGAAAGTCTGCTTGCCCAACTATTTACCTACGTGAAAGTCTACTTGCCCAACTATTTACCTACGTGAAAGTCTGCCTGTCCAGCTATCTACATACGCCATTATTTAACTATTAACCAAAGTCTTTCTCAAAAGCAGTCCAGCTGTTTAGATGGCAACTAACCAAACTGCCATTTTGTCTTTACATATCCAATAATGACTCAGCGTAAATTACTAGTACTTCAGAGTTCTACTTCCAACAAAAGTCGTGAAGGCATACGAGTTCCCTATGTGCCAAATAACAAACCTATCTTTGGAAACGGTTGCGTCACCCTCAGAAAATCAAGGAGAATTTAAAAAATAAAATAGAAAAAAATGTATGGTTTAAGATTTATGTAATCGATGAACGACACAAATTTGAACAACGTTTCGGCTCAATAGGCCTTCATCAGGAACAAACACACAACACATATATATATATATATATATATATATATATATAAATAAGTAAAAAGATATGTAGGACTAGTTTTATTTATTTACATATCTGTGTGTGTGTTGTTTGTTCCTGCTGAAGGTCTATTGAGCCGAAACGTCGTTCAGATGTGTGTTTTTCATCAATCACGTAAATCTTTTTCTATACCATTTTTTTTCCATTTTTTTTTTTCAATTCTCCTTCACATTTAGCTTAACTGTAGCTTCGCATTTCCATGCATTTATTTGCATTTCCTTGTCTTGACCCCTCACAAAATCAAGGCCTACTTTTCTGTATTAACTCTTTCCGTACGTTTCGACGCACCATGCGTCATGCCGATTACGGTCATGTACGTTTAGCCGCACAGTGCGTCACTCTCAATTTGATTAGTGTAAACTGTCATTAAAACATAATCTTTTTATATGTCTTGAATCATCTTAGTATTGGTGAAATATAATTCCTTGTTTAATTATCTAAAGATTCATATAAAATGTGTTATATATTAGATAAATATAAACATGTAAATTAATTTTTATAAACATTAACGATTTTTCTTTGAAATCTCTACCACTAAATTGATAATAACCTTCCGTATTGAAAGAGTTAAGGAGCAAGGCATTTTGCTGCCCATCTTCACAGTCTAGGATGGTACCGATGTGAACAAACCTACGGCACTCTGACAGCACTCGTACCCATTCTTCCCCGTGTTCTATGTCCTATATTTGGGATACCTTCTGAATAATATATATATATAGACTGTCCTATACACTATTTTCCTCTTTTCAACCGGCTGCCCTCTGTACACACAGCGGATGATGTGGATCTGAAGGTCGACATCTGCTCGACAGATCTTAATCTGTCTGCCTGCTATGGTGGGAAAATCGAAGAGGTAACGTTCACATGTGTAGTCTATTTGCAAGTTTATATTCGTGTCGCTCTACATTTATTCTCCATTAAAGTGTCTTCCTTCTGATGGTATATTTGTATGTTTTATTTGGACGGTTTATCCTCTCTCAAGACGATAATTTCTGATAAATTTCGGCCATTAAAACTGCGTCACGTTTGTGTAGATCGTCGTGTCGTGGTTTGTACGCCGCGAGCTTCTTTTTACCCAAGATAAACACCTTCATCAAGGTACTGCTTTATGGTGAGTTGTCGTTCCTCATCGACCCCCTTTCTCATGCTCAAACAGATTTAGATATTTTCAGGTGCATGGCTCAGAGGTGTGTAGGATCTTGACCAGGTCGAATTCATCAATCTGGACACAATAATCAATTTATTGGATTTGGTTTTAGAGTTACCCGAGGCTGAACTAAAGCTACCAAATATAGAACAATTTACTTGCAGGAAACATGTAACAGAAATGTTATGAATCAATACATAATGTAAAGAAATGCATTTAGATTTGAAATGCTAATATTCTTTAAACCAAACATGATATCGCACACTACAAACGTTGAAGTTAGCTTCCCATTATGCACACACAAAATGAAATTTAAAAAAAAACATTTCAAACACGACTACACACTCAGCAAGAGCCAAATATACGTCTCAGCGTATCCATAAATTATTTGTTTCTGGCCTAAAGTGAGTTTCAGATACTTGTCTCATTTTATTTGTTGAATCATTATTCTCAGAGAAAGAGACAAAAAAGCGAGCATGCAACAACTTATGTATGTAAATATAACATCTGTTAGTGCTAAATTACTAGATAATTGCGTTACAGTTGTGGTTTATTAATTTTATTATACAATATACAATGTATCATTTAAAATATTATTATTATTGTAGGTAAATTGAAAAGCACGTGTAGTTTTCTAATGAAAAAGAAACATCCAGATAGTGTTTATGAGATAATAACTATTAAATTACGCTCAATTTCCAGCTTCCATTTTAACACTATCGTTCAACTTAATGAGACAACATTTTATTCTCCCAACGCATCATTTTTCAACATTACCACTAATCAATTACGATTTTCAAAAGTTAGAGAGCTCGTTTGAGAAGCACAAAACATAAATATAGCAATTGTTTGGTCGGCCGACAAGGTGAGTGATTCGAAACTGATGAATACATCACCTCTCAGAGGACTCTCTAGAAATGTTCCAAATAGGTAATGGTATGGGATAGAAAAAAAAAAAGTAAAGTGCCCCCGTCACGCCAAGTGGCGTATAGGGAATATGGTGTTAGTGACCACCAATTTCACAGAAACTCGGCACATGATTTTTGGGGTAATGTGGTTGGTATTACGCCCGAGCCGCTTTACTTTCCCAGAAAAAAATTCGGTACCAATTTAAGGCTGGGTGAACCGGCAGCCGTCGGTTGGGATCGAACCCTACCTCTTGTCCTTTGTAGAGTGTGGGATAGAGACAAATATATAATATATTATATTACATACAATACACTAAATATCATGCGATGCCGCGACAAATAAATATAAAATTATATTAAGCAGCTGAACCTAAGGAGAAACGTGTCAGAATAGGACGTTTCCGCAAAAGCCTTCATCGGGTACAAAGTTCACAGTAGTCTAAGTAAGATGTGACGCTATCATTAATCTCGCTGCTGATACACAAGACAAAATCTTTCCTTAAAGATAGGTAGACCCACTTTGTCAGTAGAAATTGTCAACATAATTTAATTTGTACTTTTCTCCCTTCCCACGGTCATCTTGTTGACACTTATACCAGCCGCTACAATTACACCAGGGGAGCCGCGATAGCTCAGTGGTTAGTGAACTGGACTACAAAGGACAAGAGATAGGGTTCGATCCTAACCAACGGCTTCCGAGTTCACCCAGCCTTAAATGGGTACCGGATTTTTTCTGGGAAAGTAAAACGGCACGGGCGTAATACCGACCACATTACCCCAAAAATCATGTGATGAAGGTCTGTAAAATGTATGGTCACTAACATCATATTCCCTATACGGCGCTTGGCGTGACGGGGGGTCTTTACTTTACTTACAGTTACACTAGAAGCAATACTTGATAATGAGAACTCCTTTTTTAAAAGGCTCAATAAGACGAGGTTGCATGTTATCATCATGGCTATACAACTTGTACATTGGACAAATCTTCAAAGGCATTTTGGGGATGCCAGGGCTTAACATCAATGGAATTCTAGTCTAAGATATTATGTTGATACTTTGTTCACCATCATCATCAAGTATCATGCTTGCTGGCGTAGGTGATCATGTCTCTCCACAACTCTCGATCTCGATAGTTATTTATCATGCCTGTTGTTGACCTTCTGCCAAGCCATTCTCTTAAGCAGTCTGGTTTATTTTCTCTTTGCTTCTCTCTATCTCTTTGTACCTCAATTCTCTCGGATGTCACAGTATATTCCAGTTGTACCCTTCTCATTACATGGTCAAAAAATGATTGTTTCTACCTAATTTTCGAAATTAGCTCTATGTCTGCTTTGACCTCGTTCAGAATGTTTTCATTACTCTTCTTAGCTGTCCGTAGTATTTTCACAATGTTTCCGTAAAACCACATTTCTACATCGTCCAGTGATATTCCTGTCTGTTGTCCTACTGTCCATGATTCACATGCATATGTTAAGACTGGTTCTACATAACATTTATAAACTTTTTTTTCTGGTGTTGTTTGTCATAAATTAATTGCACAGTATCTTCCTCATTTTTTGGAACGTTGCTTTTGCCTGAGCTATTCTGCATTTCACTTCTGTTGTACATCTATCATCTCACCTCTGTTGTACATCTACCATCACACTTCTGTTGCACATCTATCATCTCACTTCTTTTGTGCAACTACCATCTCACATCTGTTGCACATGTACCATCTCACCTGTATCATATATCTACTATCTCACTTCTTTGGTACATCTACCATCTCACCTCTGTTGTACATCTACCATCTCACCTCTTTTATATATCTACTATCTCACCTCTGTTGCACATCTACCATCTCACCTCTGTTGCACAGCTACCATCTCACCTATGTTGTACATTTACCATCTCACCTCTGTTGTACATCTACCATCTCACCTCACTTGCACATCTACCATCTCACCTCTTTCATATATCTACTATCTCACCTCTTTTGTACATCTACTATCTCACCTCTGTTGTACATCTACCATACCATTTCTCTTTTACATCTACCATCTCACCTCTGTTGTACATCTACCATCTCACCTCTGTTGTACATCTATCATATCGCCTCCATTGCACCTCTACCATCTCACCTCTGTTGTACATCTACCATCTCACCTCTGTTGTATATCTATCATATCGCCTCCTTTGTACATCTACCATCTCATCTCTGTTGTACATCTACCATCTCACCTCTGTTGTACATCTACCACCTTACCTCTGTTGTACATCTACCATTTAAGGTTAACATGGGATACTATATTTTTTTTTACAGAAAATCCAGTAGACCAACAACAACTAGTGTAAAAATAAACAAGACAAGCAAAGAATAAGGATTGGAAATAATATATTTATAAGACTAAAAGTATGACTATTAGCTGAAAAAAGACACAAAATATGCAAAGAAATATTGAAATAGATGGAAAGAACATATTAAGAGTTCAAGAATATAGCTAACGCGGACATATAACAAATGATATAAATATTAACACAAAAGAATAGAAATACCTAAAAGCAACTTTGAATAACATGGATATTATACTGATATTAACACAAATCATCATCATCATCATCGAGTGCCATCTCCGCAACGAAGATTGGCTACCACGGAGCGCCATTCCACTCTGTCTCTTGCTTTGATGGTGCAGATTGCCATAGGCTGACTTGTCCATCTTTTGATGTTACTCGTCCATATTAGTCTTGGTCTGCCTCTACCTCTATTGCCTTGTATTTTCCCCTCCAGGATTACTTTTAGTAGGCTGTTGTGCCTTTTACCATGGCCCAAAAATCGCATTTGTTTTGTTTGAATTGTGTTTAGTAGTTATCTTTTCATCTTTAGTTGTTTTAAGACTTCATCGTTTGTTTTCTTTTCCTTCCATCCAATTCTACCTATTCTTCTATATATCCACATTTCAAAGGCTTCAATTCTCTGTTCTGTTTTCTTGTCTAATGCCCATGTTTCTACACCATATAGGAATATTGAGAAGACATAACATTTTGCTTTTCTTAGTTTAGCCCTGGTGTTATTTGTTTTAATGTTAGTATGTTCGTCATAAAATACCAGACAGCTTAAGAGAATGGCTTGGCAGAAGGTCAACAACAGAAATTATAAAGAACTGTCGAGATCGAAAGTTGTGGAGAGACATGATCACCTACGCCAGTAGACCCGGTACTTGATGATGATGATGATGTTCTTCATGACACAAAAATTTACTTTTTGCCATTCCTATTCTTTTGTTTATGTCGTTGCACATTTTCCATCACTGGTTATAGTATGTCCAAGGTAGCTGTAGTTCTGAACTGTCTTCAGGTCTATTCCTTCAATTTTGATATCAACTATTGGGTTTTGAGTATTTTCCTTGTTTATGATCATACTTTTAGTCTATTTTATCAACACAGATAACATCAGAAATAAAACTACGAATCACTACATGCTATATGTATTCAATATTCCAGTATGGTGCAGATACATGGACATGAAATAAGAAAACAGCAGAAAACTGAAGCCTTTGAAATGTTAATCTACAGAAAATTTGGAAAAATTGGGGGAAGAAAAAAGACGACAAAAAATAAAGTTCTGAATCTGCTGAAAATAAGAGAAAAAAAAATCACTAAAAGACGCAATTCAAGAAACACGAATGCGATATTTGTGGACATGTGAAGAGAAATAGTAGCCTTCTAAAAGTCAGCTTGGAAGGGATAGTACAAGGAAGATGAGGGAGAGGCAGACCAAGACTAAAGTGGACTGACACTATCAAAAGGTGAACAGGTGAACCTATGACAACGTGCACCATCAAGACAACAGACACCGTAATAATGGCGCTCCGTTGAACTCAACATTTGATATGGAGACGGCATCCATGGAATGAATGACTATATAACTGTGAGTTATAGATAATATGATACATTCCTTCATGTGTATTTTGTTGTCACAACTGATCATCGAATTATCTGCTGTTAAAGTCGACAAAAGATAGAACTGGGAATGGAGGTCTCACCCTGCTATGAGTCGGTTATATCTTGAAATCGATCACAAAACATTTGAGAGGGTCATGAAATAGTATCTAAGGCAGTAGTGAAGGGCTCATATGGTGATCATGAAGTAATCATTTAGTCCTTTATATAAGTCTATGTTAGATGTTGTGAAACCTGATTTACTTGCGGTTATGTCAAAATGAAGACCTTTTGAGTTGAAACGTTTTTGTTTTGTCTAGTCTTGTATTATCCACACAACATTGTAGCTGTTTTTTTAATGTGTATCAACTTTGTTACGAATTCGAATGTTTATATTTGTTTTAGTGCAACTTTAAATGTGTCGTTTCTAGTCGAATGATGGAGATTTCGTAGCTCGCATGCCATAGCCATCTATAGATTTACATTTGCCTACAGGGTGACAGTAAATTTCAAGAAAACCTAAAACTAACGTGACGTTTTCAGTTTCACGAACAGTGGTGGTTGTGTGTAGAGTGACATCAGCCTTGTGTAGCTCCTGTAGTTGATAACGTCACTCGAGTTGGAGAGTTTTTAGGTTTATTTTCTGCCAATGGGTCTTTAAACATCTAAATGGCTATGTTTACATGTAAACGGTAAAACTCCATATACCACGCACATTTGACTCCAGCATGTCATTATTGAATACCCTTCCTCATCAACTTCTACTCTTTTAGTCACAGTGGTCAGTTTGTTTTCAATATAAATAACAGGACAAGGGGAACGCTTGTATCAGTTTTAGTTCACTGATCCTAACGTAATAAGTCAGTAGTAGTGTAGGACAAAGAAAGTGTTTATAATGAATAGACAGAGTGAACATTGGATAGACAGATACGGACGAATAAAAGGGGATATAAGTAATAGACGGATGAAATATTCAGGAGAGAGTAAAGGGGACTGGACAAGCAAGACTAAGAATTAGAGAAGCCATGAGATAATCAGGGGCGGTGACTGAAAGGGAGAAAGTAGAAGAATTATTGAGATCATTGGCACAAGAATGTGGGTGAGTAGCTTGATGGCATGATGCGTTCACTCGATCAATAAAGATTCAGCTTTTCATCCTCCGCCCATAGAAGTACGTTACGTGTGCATATGTTATGTTGTGGTTTGCAGTAGAACTGTGACATGTGTACCTTTCGACCCAACACATCCGATTTCAGCACGGCATTTTTTTATGTCGAGTTGTCTTCCCTCTCAATCCCTACTCACTTTACCAGATTAGAGTCTGGTACATTAATAAAGTCTTAAATTACTAGAGTCTGATTAGTCTGTTTCAAGGAGCACTGTGAAAAGGCAGAGTAACAACAGGGAAGGTATAGTTTGGAGGTCTCGGTAGCCGAGTTGGGAAACCCACTCGACTGGACTACCGACGTTCGGACAACCCGTGTTCGATTCCCGCTGGGAGCAGTGTGAGTTGTACTCGTGGTTGGAAAAAAGAAAAATACCCCCACGGTCGACCCAGCCGTTGGCAGAAATGGGTACCAGGGTATTACCATGGGAAAGTGAGGAATGTCGCCTCGCATCTGAGTTTCGATGCTTGAGGCGGCACTATACAGAAATCTCTGAACATTTCTGGATAGGCGGCCGAGCACATATGGGTGTAAACTCGCGTGCTAAGACGCCGGTTCAAGTCTCGTACTTTAACTTTACCTTTAAGGTTCAGTGATCCTTGCACAACCATAAACTATATGTCGTCGACTATTTTCAGCCCTGTTGTTGTCAGGCGCATCTTTAGAGGTTAACCACCAGGAGGTACAAACAAATTGTGATAAGTTTTGGTTTACTGATGATAACGCAAGCAGTCAGCTATGAGTCACTGATTACTTTTGAGCACAGACGCGTGTTGGGCTCATGCATGACGTGAAAGAGTAAGCACATGAATGCAAACTTCCAAGATAAATACGAGAAATGTCAAGTGCACATCGCGGCGGTGCTTGCGATGCTCTTAAAAACACAATCTTTTGCAGCTTCTCAAAGTACAAAGATAAGAAGGTGCTGAAAATAGAATCAGGCAACACTTCATTTCTTACAAATCCCTGTATCTATCACGAGTCGTTATGAATGCAAGTGGTCTGGCCATACAAATCGCTATCGAAAAAACATTCCATTTGTTTGCAAACATATTTATTGATCTTAATCACACACATAGATACGCACAGGCACACACTCATATATGCATACAGACACACAGCTATTTATCTTATAACGTGTATGTTGCTTTACCCCCATTTTTTTATCCTTTTCTTCTTTTCTTTCTCATTTGCCTTTCATCGTCGAAAGAAGATATATGCATAATGTACCGACTTTTGCGCTTCTGTTGGCCTATGCTGCTGTTATGTTTTAGGTAGTGTTTTTAATATTCCATCAATCCATCTTTTTCGTGGTCGGTTCTTGGGTCTAGTGTTCTCAACGTTTATTGAAGGCTCATTCAGACGTTTTTTTTAAATATTTTTGTCTTATCACGTGGCCAAACCCTTTTATCTGTTGTTTCGATATGTATTTTATGGCAAGAATTATTATCAGCATTTTCTCAGTTCTTCGTTTCTGATCTTAACTCTCATGCTATTGCCTGTCATTCTACAAAACATTTCATTTCAATACGGGGTATTTTTTGTGTGTAGTTCTTGAGTCTAGAGTTCAGGTCTGGCATTGGTAATTGGTCTTTTCTTAATCACACACATACATTACAGGCACATGGTTATACACATGGACTTCTGGCCAATATGGCGGATAGGCGACAGAGAACCCTTGAGGCATCGCCTGGAAAATGCTTCTTGTTGGAGTTTTCTCATATTTCAAGTCCGGCTTGTTGCCGGAATTACTGAGTAGTGCTCTGTGCACACCGTGAGCTGACTGTTTCATCCAGATGATATTTCTATATTCAGATTGCTAACGATAAATGATGATATCGCACAGCGAAGAACTATTCAGATGCGTTCAATTCGGTGCGGAAACGCCTTATATCTTTTGGCGTTTGCTGAATCTTCTACGATGAGGACTGCAACTGCTTTTCTTTGTTTGGATATTCTATGAGATGTTAATTCGCATGATTCCACTGGCGCCCGCAGTGGAGCAGTTATGGATTTCCATTCGTTTGCAGTGATACCGGGGCCTTCGAATAACCATAACTATAACCATTTATACACATACACTAGCACTAGCTTTCGTCGTAATACGTAGTGTGGTCAAACATGAATGGTACTTAAAGGTGAAGTAAGATGACAATGAGGAAGATACTATGCAATCCATTTTTGACAATCGGAACAAGAAAAAGAGTTCTTAAATGTTATGTAAGAGTCAGTCTTAAGATACGGATGTGAATCATGGACAATAGGACAACAAAC
This sequence comes from Megaustenia siamemsis, assembly GCA_032433765.1. Classification (NCBI taxonomy): domain Eukaryota; kingdom Metazoa; phylum Mollusca; class Gastropoda; order Stylommatophora; family Ariophantidae; genus Megaustenia; species Megaustenia siamemsis. The sequence continues at coordinate 19,476,907 of JAVIAB010000073.1, read as the reverse complement.
ACGAAAATCACAGGAGTCTGTAGAAATATGGTTTTACAGAAGAATGTTGATAATACCATGAACAGCTAAGAAGAGTAATGAAAACGTTCTGAAGGAGAGCTAATCTCCAATATTAGAAAGAAACAATCATCATTTTTTGGCCATGTAGTGAGAAGAGAACAACTGGAATATATTGTAACAACTGGGAAAATTGAGGGACGAAGAGATAAAGGAAAGCAAAGAGAAAAAATACCAGACAGCTTAAGAGAATGGCTTGGCAGAAGGTCAACAACACAAATTATAAATAATTATCGAGATCGAAAATTATGGAGAGACATGATCACCTACGCCAGCAGGTCCGGTACTTGGTGATGATGATGGTGGCAAACTGTAAGCGTGTAGAAGTCATTAACAATTTGAGAATGGGTCTAGGATTTATTCTGTGGGACTTTGTGTGTGAACGAAGTGAAAATTCTAGAATAACTATCCAGGTAGGAAGTGCTATAAACATAGAACACGTCACACTGATTTCTGTAATCTTTGTGGGTCACCGTGGGCAGCGGACATCCTACGGTGTTAGGGCAATATTATCAATCTGTTTATGTTTGTTCTATTTTGTACATATTTTTGAGCATATTGTTAGGAAGTTTCTTTTCGTTGTTGTCAGCGTTTTATATTATGTTGTTGTCAGGAAGTGTTTCTTATTTTTGGTTGATGTTTTATTAATGTTCTTGTTGTCAGGAAGTGTTTTTTTTTTTTTTTGGTTGATGTTTTATTAATGGTCTTGTTGTCAGGAAGTGTTTCTTATTTTTGGCTGATGTTTTATTAATGTTCTTGTTGTCAGGAAGTGTTTCTTATTTTTGGTTGATGTTTTATTAATGGTCTTGTTGTCAGGAAGTGTTTCTTATTTTTGGTTGATGTTTTATTAATGGTTTTGTTGTCATAAAGTAAATAACTGTCGAGATCGAAAATTGTTGAGAGACATGTTCACCTATGCCAGCAGGCCCAGTACTTGATGATGATGATGTCAGGAAGTGTTTCTTATTTTTGTTTGATGTCTTAATAATGTTCTGTTGTTGTCAGGAAGTGTTTCAGATATTTTGTTGATGCTTTATTAATATTCTTGTTCTCAGAAAATGTTCTTTATTATTGTTATTGTGTTTCGTGTTATCATGGAGTGCTTCTTCTGTTGTCAGCGTTTTGTATCTTTGTTGTTCTTGTATTTTTTTGTTCATTATTCTTGACAGTACTTTGTGTTATTGTCTGTATCGATATTGTGTGTTGTTATCAGTGTTGTGTTGTTGGTGTTGTTATCAGCATATTGTGCTGTTATGTTGTTACAGTAAATGTTTTGTGTTCTTATTATTGTCAATATTCTGTGTTGTTGCTCTTGTTATTGTTGTTTTCGTCACTGTTGCGTGTTGTTTTTTTCGTCATTATTTTGCTTTGTTGTTGATGTTCTCGTCTGTATTTTGTGTTGTTGTTTTGTCAATGTTGTGTGTTGTTTTTTTCATCAATATTTAGCGTTGTTGTTGTTCTCGTCAGTGTTTTGTGTTGTTGTTGTCTGTATTATTAATGTTTTGTCCTCTTGTTGTAAGATGTTTTGCTGTTAATGTTGTTGTCATCCGTGTTTTAATTTCTTGTTGTTGATGTTTTGAGTTTTTGTTTTTATTGTTAATAGTGTTTTGTGTTGTTGTTGTCAATATGTTGTATTGCTGTTATTGTTCCTGTCAGTGTTTTGTGTTGTTGTTGTCAATATGTTGTATTGTTGTTATTGTTCCTGTCAGTGTTTTGTGTTGTTATTGTTCCTGTATGTGTTTTGTGTTGTTATTGTTCCTGTATGTGTTTTATGTTGTTATTGTTCCTGTCAACGTTTTGTGTTGTTATTGTTCCTGTCAGTGTTTTGTGTTGTTATTGTTCCTGTCAGTGTTTTGTGTTGTTATTGTTCCTGTCAGTGTTTTGTGTTGTTATTGTTCCTGTACGTGTTTTGTGTTGTTATTGTTCCTGTCAGTGTTTTGTGTTGTTATTGTTCCTGTCAGTGTTTTGTGTTGTTATTGTTCCTATCAGTGTTTTGTGTTGTTATTGTTCCTGTCAGTGTTTTGTGTTGTTATTGTTCCTGTCAGCGTTTTGTGTTGTTATTGTTCCTGTCAGAGTTTTGTGTTGTTATTGTTCCTGTCAGTGTTTTGTATTGTTATTGTTCCTGTCAGCGTTTTGTGTTGTTATTGTTACTGTCAGAGTTTTGTGTTATTATTTTTACTGTCAGTGTTTTGTGTTGTTGTTGTTCCTGTCAGTGTTTTGTGTTGTAATTGTTCCTGTCAGTGTTTTGTGTTGTTATTGTTGCTGTCAGAGTTTTGTGTTGTTATTGTTACTGTTAGTGTTTTGTGTTGTTATTGTTCTTATAAGTATTTTGTGTTGTTATTGTTCCTGTCAATTTTTGTGTTGTTATTGTTACTGTCAGTGTTTTGTGTTGTAGTTGTTGTTCCTGTCAATGTTTTGTGTTGTTGTTACAGTCAATGTTTTGTGTTGTTATTGTTCCTGTCAATGTTTTGTGTTGTTATTGTTCCTATCAATGTTTTGTGTTGTTATTGTTCCTATAAGTGTTTTGTGTTGTAGTTGTCGTTCCTGTCAATGTTTTGTGTTGTTGTTTTTCCTGTCAATGTTTTGTGTTGTTATTGTTCCTGTCAGTGTTTTGTGTTGTTATTGTTCCTGTCAGTGTTTTGTGTTGCTATTGTTACAGTCAGCGTTTTGTGTTGTTATTGTTCCTGTCAGTGTTTTGTGTTGTTATTGTTCCTGTCAATTTTTTGTGTTGTTATTGTTCCTGTCAATGTTTTGTGCTGTTATTGTTACAGTCAGCGTTTGTGTTGTTATTGTTCCTGTCAGTGTTTTGTGATGTTATTGTTCCTGTCAGTGTTTTGTGTTGTTATTGTTCCTGTCAGTGTTTTGTGTTGTTATTGTTCCTGTCAACGTTTTGTGTTGTTATTGTTCCTGTCAACGTGTTGTGTTGTTATTGTTCCTATCAGTGTTTTGTGTTGTTATTGTTCCTGTCAGTGTTTTGTGTTGTTATTGTTTCTGTCAACGTTTTGGGTTGTTATTGTTCCTGTCAGTGCTTTGGGTTGTTATTGTTCCTGTCAACGTTTTATGTTGTTATTGTTCCTGTCAACGTTTTGTGTTGTTATTGTTCCTGTCAGTGTTTTGGGTTGTTATTGTTCCTGTCAACGTTTTGTTTTGTTATTGTTCCTGTCAGTGTTTTGTGTTGTTTTTGTGCCTGTCAACGTTTTGTGTTGTTATTGTTCCTGTCAGTGTTTTCGGTTATTATTGTTCCTGTCAGTGTTTTGTGTTGTTATTGTTCCTGTCAACGTTTTGGGTTGTTATTGTTCCTGTATGTGTTGTGTATAGTTACTGTTCTTGTCAGTGTTTTGTTTGTTATTGTTGTTGTCAATGTCCTGTGTCATTGTTGTCAGCTTTTTGTGTTGTTTTTGTTGTTGTCATTGTTAATATTTTGTGCTGTCTTGAAATTTTTAAGTTTATTTAAATTTAATGGACAGTTAAAATTGTTCAAAAGTATCTATCTTATGACTGCAGCCTGTTAATGTCAGCCTGCTATTGTCAACCTTTTAATGTCACCCTTTTAAAGACAGTCTTAATGGCAACCAGCTGTTTATCAGCCTTTTAAAATCAGTTTCTTAATATCAGCCTGCTAACGTCAAACTATTAATGTCTAATTGATTAAGTTTCCAAGAAAATGAAATCTTTGGAATGCAAATATATTTGTGTTAAGAAAGAAACTAATATAACAAAACTCTTTTAAGAAATAAACTAAGATAACGGAACTCTATGTGCTAAGAAAGAAACTAATATAACAAAACTCTTTTAAGAAATAAACTAATATAACGGAACTATATGTCCTAAGAAAGAAACTAATATAACAGACCTTTTTAAGAAATAAACAAATATAACGGAACTCTATGTGTTAAAAAAGAAACTAATATAACGGAACTCTTTGTGTTAAGAAAGAAACTAATATAACATAACTCTTTTAAGAAATAAACAAATATAACGGAACTCTATGTGTTAAGAAAGAAACTAATATAACGGAACTCTTTGTGTTAAGAAAGAAACTAATATAACAGAACTCTTTTAAGAAATAAACAAATATAACGGAACTCTATGTGTTAAGAAAGAAACTAATATAACATAACTCTATGTGTTAAGAAAGAAACTAATATAACGGAACTCTATGTGTTAAGAAAGAAACTAATATAACGGAACTCTATGTGTTAAGAAAGAAACTAATATAACGGAACTCTATGTGTTAAGAAAGAAACGAATATAACGGAACTCTATGTGTTAAGAAAGAAACAAATATATTTCGGGACTCTACGCTATTTCTATACCGACAACCGGTGTGTTATGTCAAAAACGCAAACATGGCAAGGTTGCTGTAAACTGATGACAGCGTAATCTGCGGTCACATAAAGTCCTTGAAAGGACCGAGGATGAACAAAATCATTGTCTTGTTTATTCGGAAGAAAATAGCTGTCGATTATGTCGAGATTTGAGGAACTACAATCGGTTAAGGTCACATTTGTGGTCATATACTATACAAATCGAAACGTTTAGTTCTCAGTCAGACATAAATAAAAACAAATATTTTGTATCTACATAGAATGTATCCAGCACCAACTTGAAAACTTCACGCTCCGTTAACAGTTCTCCTTTCATTCTCTTGTGGTTATGGGAATGCAAATTTTGTTATTAATTATGTTGTCATAAATCGCACTATTTCTGCACATATAGAGAAAGCACATTATTTGGAATACACCAATAAATGTATCGTCTTACCTCCTTTGTCAAGATAGGCGAGTTTTTGCTTACGTCGCGTGACGAAGTACATGGTTCACCAAACAATGACAAGAAATGAGAACCCACAAAATAATTGCTCGGCGTCGCTGGGGACTTGAAATCAATTGTAAATCAATAAATCAATAGAATCGTTCTTTTCTTGCTGTCGTTCCTTTTTTTTTTTTATTTCTGCTAAGGTAGACGTTATTATGTGTTTATATTCAGCGAGCAGCTGAAATGAATTATTTTAATTCTCTAAACCATCTGCTTGATGTGCACTTTTGAATGAATAATTTTAAAGTGTTACCGGTAAATGCCGCATTATATGTTGTCGTTTATTTCTCTTACTCCTGTTTAATTACTGGGAGAGAATTGAACAAAAAATAGAGCAAAAAATGGTATGGTAAAAGCTTTACGTGATTAGTAGACGACTCAGAATTGAACGATGTTTCGGCTCAATAGGCCTTCAGCAGTGACAAACAAACAACACGCACACACAGATATGGAAGTAAATAAAAATAATCCTACATAGCTAACTAGTAACGAAACAACAAAAACAAAATAATCGAAACTGGTTAAAGAAAAGAAAAACGACTTCCTTGTGTCGTGGACCGTTGTCAGAATGGGAAAGAAATAGTCACACGGGTATAGCTGTAATACTTATCACCTGATTTATTACTGGCTGTGTTTAATTGTATGTGTAATGTATGTGTGTGTCTGTGTGTGTTTGTAAATGCTTTAGGTATATACATTTCATGAAATCAGAAGAATGTTAATGCTCTTCTATGTTGCTCCATTATCACCACTCTTTGACAGCCCAAGTTAAATACTTCATGAAGATAGCGTCATAATTCTGAAATATCCTAGCACCTACGAAATTCCCTTGGATTATTTCGAAAAGATGGTTAATATTTTATTCACTGATGGTAGGAATTTTACATTTGTTGTATTTTACATTCCTTATATTTTACATTTGTAGTATAATAAGTTTGTTGTATTTTACTTTTTCACGAACAGATGTATAACCTGAAAAATGACTGTGATTAATATTTACCATGACAATTAGTGAGCAAGAAAATAAAAGAAATGAAGAAATAAAACAACAAAACAGTATAAGTAACACCAGCAGTGAGTTACATTCAGGGACAAATTAAATGGTCTAGAGTCTAGACTATACCGGTAGACATTAATCCGTAACAAACGGATGAGATGGAATAAGAAGAGATAGATGAAACCTGTAACATCACACACAATCTATTATGTAAACGGAATAAAAAAAAAAGAGCTGTAAGGAAACATATTTTTTCACAGCCGCTGCAGGGCACAGGAGAATAGAGAACAGGACGAGACATTTTGTTTATACAACCGTATCTTTTAGGACTTTTCAGCTGTTAATAATTTATTTAACGTGGAGGAGACAGACCTGGTATTATTATTATATTTGTAAATACAGGATTACTACAAAGAAATAGCCGCCTATAGAATTATATAGAGCCCAAACTTTTAAATAGGCAGACACCCCATTTGTGTGGGGACGGATTTTAAGGACGAAATTTGAGCAACTCAAGTTCGTCGTTACGTCAGTATCGTCTGTTGGGTTACGTGATCAGTTAAAAAGATGGCCATGTGTTCAGTGTTGGGTGGGGGAGGGACGAAGGAGAGAGGTATTTTGTGGGAATTAAATAGAGAAAACCAACTCGTTACTGATATTAAAGGGTATTTTAGAGAACAAATACGGTAGAGTGATATTAATAATACAGTCTCTCTATATTTGGAACAGCACATTTCAGAACTTATTATATGGCTGTGAAACATGGAGAACAACAAAATTGACAATTATGAAGATACAGACTTTCATTAATGGATGCTTAAGCAGAATAAAAGGATGGAAATGGCAGGACAAAATCACTAACATAGAGTTATGGAAATGTACCAGTCAAACACCAGTGGATAACGAAATAAAACGAAGACGATGGCGCTTGATAGGACACACACTGCGGAAGCCAACTGAGAGTATTACACAACAGGCCCCTTTTTGAATCCCCAGGGGAAATGTCAAAGAGGAAGACCAAAGAATTCTTGGAGAAGACAGAAGCAGAGATGAAGATGATGATCTTAAAAGAATGGCAAAAAGACAGAACAACTTGGAAAGTGTTTGTTCAGGACCTATGCTCCACAGGGAGCTAAAAAGGTAGAAGAAGACATTTCAGAACGCGAAGTATTTGTGTAAAGGAAATGTCCTGGACTTGAAACCCACCCGGGAACAAATTGATTGTGTTTGAGCTGCGTTCCAACGATGCCACCAACCATTAAAAAAAATATCCACAACGAGGAAGAGGTTGCAATTTCAAATGCCACAACAGACTCAGGAAAACTAAACAGAAACATTTGAAATAGACAACTTGCAAAAATAAACAGAACGTCTGTTGGTAATGTCGCCATTGACACGGTCTAAGCATGATCTTGTGAAGACGTGTACTCTCGTCTGCCATGTTACAAATAGTGCACTCGTATCTTCAATTTGATTGTAACACGTCACGACATTCCCTACAAAACAGTTTTAAGCGCGTGTCTATTAATGTTTCTTGTGTTATGTAAGTCTACCAAAAGATATTCATTTTATTTTGCGGTAACTGTATAATGAATGCAAGCAATATCAACAGTTCTATATTTGCAGGTTAAAAGGGGGAAAAATACGTCAAACCAAGAACAACCCTGCCGAAGACGGAGCTTGTGTCGGCCACGAATGAGGCTTCGGGAAACGTCAGGAAACACTCACATACAGCTACCCACCATGAGAGCAGCTTATCTTGCGTCAATGTGTTGTTCCTACCTCTTCATCATGAAACAGGACAAAGAGTCATCCTTGTATAATCAAAAGACTTTAACACTGAAGAAGAGTAGTATGCATATACGAGCAATACTATTCAAGTACAACTGTACCCGATTTGACTAAAGTGACTACTCTGATACCATTATATTCATACGTCATTGAGGAGGACATTCTCGTGTATTGTCACACTCGACAGGAAATGCAGTAACAGGACTCAGTCGTGGTCAATGCGGAGGTCAACGGTCTCTTCTGGGATAACAACGATGAGAAAGATGCAGGTATCTATACAGGCGGATCTGTTATACGAACCTAAAGGAGTGCATGGGCATTTACAGCACGCTCGGTAGGCCGAATAGTCAAGGAAGACAGTGGTGCATACGTTATGACCACGAGTAGCATGACGATGGAGGTGATGGCAATGACAAATTCATTCATCTTGTTAGAGTCACAATACTACACTCACGCCTGTATACCAAGTGATTCGATGAGCATGATAAGAAAAGTGGAGGCAGGATCTGTACGTATGCAATGGGTAGAGTCATTGCAGAAGTAAAAAATATGTAAGGTCCCCTTTGTCTATGTCCCAGGACATACGGGAAAACGGGGAAATGAAAGAACTGACAGGTTGGCTAGATGCGCTATTGTTAAGGACGGTCAACCAATGGATCGGACGGACATCATCAATGTCCTTCAGGAAGTGGGAAGGACACAGAACTTCGACAATCTTGAATCCACGTCACTCCTTCGAATGAAAGAGATGGGAGTTAAGATGGGCACAACCAGAAACGAGAAACTTAGTGTGTGTGTGTGAAAGAAGACTAATTAACCAACACAGAACTGGAGTTGTCAGTCGCTGAACACTGCGGGACTTGCTGATGAGGGGATCTGAGCATCTATGGACAATTTTCGGAATGCAATGATACTGACCCGCTTATAACTCAATAACAACTCAATAACTCAATAATATATTCATGGAAGCCAAGCTTCTCATTTCCTAATTTAGACACTACCATCAATCAAAGCAATCAGCTCAACCACCAGCAGCTGCAGCAATTGATCTCATCCTCCCTACACATCCACCCACTTTGCAATCATACAAGCCGATGTATTCTACTGGGCACAAATCAATTACAAGTGCCATTGCACAGAGACCCCCAGCGACAAACATTCGTCAAGATACAAGAAGGAAGTCACAGGAAAATCAATATTCTGTAAAGACTGATATCCTTAAAACACCACAAGGGACGATAATATAAAATACTACATTAGTGGTTAACGGGTTACAGACTGTAAATGAGTGAATTACAGTTAACGATGTGTAAATTTGGATAAAGTTTGAAATGATGTCATAGAGAGAGATTAGTAATAGAATAAATTCTAAACTACACGCAAAGACAATAAAATGAGTAGCATATCAAACAAAAGAATACCGAGGGAATTCTGTACCATGCAAAACATGTACAGGGTGTTTCTAAAGTTGCAGTGCAGTGAATTTCTACTCTCGGAAGAAAAACGTCACCAGAAATCCGGTTAACTAATGCGTCACACAAATTGTAAAATATTCAAATATACTTGACTGCTATCGGCGAGCTTATAATGGGTAATGTTGGTATTAACACAATAAAGTGCCTAAAGCATATGTTGAAAATGTCCACCACGGGCCTCAAGACATGTCGTGATTCGTCTTTCCATATTTGCGAAAACCTTCAGAATAATGTCTGGTGATATTTGTTTAATCTTGTCTACTATTTCAGTCTTTAGGTCATTAATTGTCTGCGGATTATTTTCATAAACTTTCCCCTTCAATGCCCCCCACAGATAATAATCTGGGGTGTTAGACTTGGTGAACGAGCAGGCTTGATTCCACGTGAAATAATGCGATTTGCAAATATGCTTTCTAAATAATTGAGTGTTGTTGTGGCTGTGTGTGCTGTTGCCCCATCCTGCTGAAACTAGGATTCCATAATTTCCCGTTCTGTAAGGTGTGCTATGAACGGTTCCAGAATTAAAGTACGGTAACGTTCTGCATTTATTGTTTCATAAAAAAATATAGGTCCTATTATCCGCATACGACTTATAGCGCACCACACTCCGACTTTTTGATCGTAAAGCGGCACTTGATGAAATTCATGGGGGTTTTCACTGCTCCACAGCCGATTGTTCTGACTGTGGATAAATGAAACCAGGATAAATGAAACCAGGCCTCATCAGTGAAAAAAGTGACGTCAAGGATGGCAGCGCCATGTTCATAAATAAAATTCTGAAACCACATGCAGTAGTTTAAACGGGATTCATCTTGGAGTTGAGACACCACTTCAGTTAATTTGTATGGACGATAGTGTAGTTCACTTCTTAAAACCTTGTGAACAGAACTCTTAGATATTTGCACCTGTTGAGACAAGTGGTTTAAAGATGCATTTGGACTCATTGTAATTCTGTCTTGGAGTTCCATAATTTGGTCTTGTGAAATTGAAGGTCTTCCAGATCGGTGGGTGTTTCTTTAATGACTGTGCATTATTTGAAAATCTAGTTGTTCCAATTTATTTATGTAAATCACGCATCATGTACTGCTGTAGCTTGTTCCTTTTTCGGTAAAGTTAAACATATAACATCACTATTCACAAAAGGTATTCGAAATATCCACGACGTTTTAGTTGGCAAATGTTGATACGTTTTTTCATATTGTCAAAAACCTTACGCAGTATGGGCTGTGTAACATTATTAATGTTGTTGGCGATTGAAACCTGCAGCTCATCGAGTGTGTAGGGATTGTTTTCGTACACTTTTCCTTTCAGTTCACCCCAGAGATAGTAGTCCATGGGAGTAAGATCAGGAGACCGTGCAGGCCAAATTCCGCGAGAGATTATACGATTAGCAAAAATTTCATATAAAAATTCCAGTGATTTTACAGCAGTGTGAGCAGTTGCGCCATCTTGTTGAAACCAAGCTTTTTCAATTTCTGGCTCAGAAAGTTGGATTACGAATCGCTCCAGTATGTTAATCCTGTATCTTTCTGAATTTATTGTGTCATAGAAGAAAATTGGGCCGATTATCCACTGACGACTCATCGCACACCACACTCCTACTTTCTGATCGTGGAGAGGCACTGGGTGCAATGCATGTGGATTTTCATCACTCCAAAGACGATCATTCTGCCTATTCACGTACCCAGACAAATGGAACCATGCTTCATCTGTGAAGAAAGTGAAATCAAGGATTTCCTCACCTTCTTGGGCTAGAAAATTCTCAAACCACATACAATAATTAATTCTGGATTGGTGATCTAATTCTTTTAATTGAGGAACGACGGAAAATTTGTACGGATGTAACTTTAATTTTTTTTTCAGAACTCTATGAACAGTACTGCTTGATTTGTGTACTTGTTGAGCCAGCTTTCTTATTGATTTGCCAGGACTCATTAGAATGCTGTCCTGGATGTTGAGAGATGTTACTTCAAGAACAGATGGTCTACCAGGACGGCTAACATCATGTACACTACCGGTGTTTTGAAATTTGATTATTAAATCACTCACAGTATTTCGATGAGGCACTGGTGTATCAGGAAATCTATTCACAAATTGTTCAACAACCCCATTCGAATACTTGCCGCCGTTACGGAACACATGCTCCACTATAAATACTCTTTCATCAATCGTTAACACCATTGTAAGCCAGATCTATCATGTAGCAGTGATGTTTAAATGAACACGTAAATGGTGCTTGAACTATTACGTCATACATAGATAAAATTTAGGTGCGTAATTATTTCAACAACAAAAAATGCACAGTCATTAAAGAGACACCCTATATTATAAAAGGAGATAGACGCGAAATCCCGTGGCAGACCCAGAGTAAAATGCACTGACAATATCATAGTAACGCTACAGCAACATCTATTGACAATGGTTGAGGCTGTGGGAAGGGTTAGATCTAGAACTCTGCACCTTTCTCAACACCGAAGAGGTATAAGAAGAAGTGACGATAGAGAGCGAGAGAGAGAGAGAGAGAGAGAGAGAGAGAGGATTAAGTGTTTTAATGTTTCTCGCATTACATATGCAGTTATGCCTATGTGAGTGTTCTTAGTATTTTTAGCATTATAGAGGTAGTTAAGCATCTGTGAGTGTTGATAATATTTTTCAAAAGTTTCTAGAGGGTAACGCATTTATTCTCTTTTTCTTTAATTCATTCTAAGATCAACATTCGGAGTCTTGACAAGAATTAAATAAACCTACTCCAGTCTTGATGGGCGTAGCGACCTGTCATAGATCTTGACACATTTCTTATTTCTGTTTCTGATGTTCTCTGCCAGGTTGTTCTTCGCCAGAATGTCTCTTGTTGTCCATCCTGAGCCAAATGAAAGCCTTGTTTCTGGAGTTCTACTGAGCATATGCCTAAATTAGTTCTCCCCACAATCCGGTATCACAAATTGTCACAAAATAGTGTACATAAATCGAAAAAGTAAAAGATAATAACATATTTTCTCAATCAGCGCATCATTGCCATAGTGTCTGCCATCTTCAAGAAGCGGATTATACAAAATATGTTATCACTACATTTTGCTACACGCAATGAGAAGTCAGGAGTATAAATTTGTTATCATCGTATTACAGCGATTATGGTGAATTCCTAACTGCAATGAAACAGATGTCAGGAATAAAATAGAATATTGTGAAGGACGCACAGAATCATCTATGAGCAATGATATCTGCAACACCTGACTGATTATTTTCTTTTTCCAAGATGTATACACCACGACTAACCAAGACCTCCTGTCAGTAGAACAAGGACAAATGTAACCAGTCTAGCCAAAGGGTCAAGATCGAAGTGTCAGAACCGCCGTGAAGAAGTTGGACGCTTTGAGCTGAAACGATAAAACATCGCAGCCTAATGTAACCCACGCCACGATATAGCGGGGCAACTTCCATCTACTGTTTACATAAAGCTGGTGAGTAGTTGTCAATCTAACCCACAGAATGAGAACTAACAACAGAGATGAAACGATGAAACATAGCAGCCTGATGCAACCCACGCCACGATATAGCGGGACAACTTCCATCTACTATTTACATAAAGCTGGTGAGTAGTTGTCAATCTAACCCACAGAATGAGAACTAACAACAGAGATGAAACGATGAAACATAGCAGCCTGATGCAACCCACGCCACGATATAGGGAGACAACTTCCATCTACTGTTTACATAAAGCTGGTGAGTAGTTGTCAATCTAACCCACAGAATGAGAACTAACAACAGAGATGAAACGATGAAACATAGCAGCCTGATGCAACCCACGCCACGATATAGGGAGACAACTTCCATCTACTGTTTACATAAAGCTGGTGAGTAGTTGTCAATCTAACCCACAGAATGAGAACTAACAACAGAGATGAAACGATGAAACATAGCAGCCTGATGCAACCCACGCCACGATATAGGGAGACAACTTCCATCTACTGTTTACATAAAGCTGATGAGTAGTTGTCTAACCCACAGAATGAGAACTAACAACAGAGATGAAACGCTGTGAGGAAAGCGCTTGAAGTGACCAGATTAATTCTTCTTTCTTTTAATCATCTGCTGTTACCTTGAAATGTCGCGGGAGAATTTTTTAAAAAAAGATAACTATCTTTACGAAACATAGTACCATTGCTGGTGTATGTTGAGGGGCTCACAATAGAACCAGAGGATTAAAGGCCGCTTGGTTGAAGCAGTCGCCACCACGGGTGAGACTCAGGATTTTTATTAGAGAAATCAGGAATGTATAATATAGTCTGACGGATGTAGATGGTCTATTGCTTGCTCCTCTACTCGTTCCCGTTTAGAGGTAGTTACGTTTTTTTGTCGCTTCTGAACGTTGTTCTAAAAAAATAAATGGTCTTGTGCTTGCATGTGTCTTTTATTCCGTCTATCCTAGTTTTTCTTGCTCTTGGTCTTCATAGTTTCAAGTAGGTTTTTGAGGCTGATATTTTGATAGCCTTCGATGATGTTTGGTCTGGTGTCATCACTAAAAAATGTCCGAACCATTTCACTTGTTGTTTTAAAAAAAGCATAAATGTCACACCATGAAACAAAACTACATTAACCCATATTTTGAAATAAGGCAAACAAATATAATATTTTGAAATAAGGCAAACAAATATAATAGTTTCAAATTAGAAAAAAAACCAGTCTGTGATTCTATGCTATAAAATACAACTATCATCATCATTTTGTGCTGTCTCCGCATCGAAGGTTGGCTACCATGAAGCGCCATTCCTGCCTGTCTCTTGCTGTGATGGTGCAAGTTGTCATAAGTTGACTTGTCCATCTTCTGATGTTACTCATCCATGTTAGTCTTGGTCTGCCTCTGCCTCTTTTATCTTATATTTTCCATTACAAAATTACTTTCAGTAGGCTGATGTGTCTCTTAACATGTCTCAACAATCTCATGTTTCTTGTTTGAATTGTGTTTAGTAGTTCTCTATTCATTTTAGTTCTTGTAAGACTTCATCGTTTGTCTTCCTTTCTTTTCATCCAATTCTTCCTTTTCCTCTATAATTCAACATTTCAAAGGCTTCCATTTTCTGTTATGTTTTCTTGTCTAATGTCCATGTTTCTGCACCATACAGGATTGTTAAGGAAATATAACATTTTGCTATTCTAAGTTCTAGCCCAGGTGTTATTTGTTTTTTGTATTAGTATACTTTACATGTCACTAAAATTACTTATGCAAATATATGCAAATATAAGGAAACTAAAAATAGAGTGAAAACATTGAAGATCGTACGTAATCAAATAATAATTCTTGAGGCAGTCATAAATTAAGAACTAATTCCATCTGCATCTCCCTTAACATTATATACATAGTAATATAACATCAAGAGCAGAAGAAGAAACAGAATAACGAAGAAAAGAAAAACAATTATAAAAGACATTTATGTTGTCCGATATTGGATATGAAGCTTCGAGATCATTTTTTTGCCAACATCAGACAATCATAATAATGAATGTCTTTCTGAAAAGATAAGATAAAATATAAACAGAAATTGTTTTAAAACTAAACTCTTTTACTCTTCACAAATACTGACAAAAGAACCAACTGTTACTATTAAAACTGTTTTTGCCGAATAAGAAAGAATACGAATTACAGCTAAATCTTCTTTAGAAGTTTATATAGCAGCTAAATCTACTTTAGAGGTTATACATCTGCTAAATCTACTTTAGAGGTTATACATCTGCTAAATCTATTTTAGAGGTTATACATCTGCTAAATCTACTTTAGAGGTTATACATCTGCTAAATCTACTTTAGAGGTTATACATCTGCTAAATCTACTTTGGAGGTTATACATCTGCTAAATCTACTTTAGAGGTTATACATCTGCTAAATCTACTTTAGAGGTTATACATCTGCTAAATCTACTTTAGAGGTTATACATCTGCTAAATCTATTTTAGAGGCTATATAACAGCTAAATCTGCTTTAAAAGTTATATAGCAGCTAAATCTACTTTAAAGCTGTGTAGTTGCTAAATCTACTTTAGAGGTTATAAAGCAACTAAATCTACTTTAAAGCTATATAGTTGCTAAATCTACTTTAGAGGTTATAAAGCAACCAAATCTACGTTAAAGCTGTATAGTTGCTAAATATACTCTAGAGGTTATATAGCAACTAAATCTATTTTAAAGTTATATAGTTGCTAAATCTACTCTAGAGGTTATATAGCAGCCAAATCTACTTTAAAGCTATATAGTTGCTAAATCTACTCTAGAGGTTATATAACAGCTAAATCTATTTTAAAGCTATATAGTTGCTAAATCTACTCTAGAGGTTATATAGCAACTAAATCTACTTTAAAGCTATATAGTTGTTAAATCTACTCTAGAGGTTATATAGCAGCTAAATCTACTTTAAAGCTATATAGTTGCTAAATCTGCTTTAGAAGTTATATAGCAGCTAAATCTATTTTAAAGCTATATAGTTGCTATATCTACTTTAGAAGTTATATAGCAGCTAAATCTATTTTAAAGCTATATAGTTGCTAAATCTACTTTAGAAGTTGTATAACAGAAACAAATAAAAAATGTTCATTTCAGAACAAGTAACATGCCCTTTAATACGTTTATTTTTCTGGACAGAATTGTAAACAATCACAAAAACCATGGCCAAAATATCACTTCCGGAAACACAATGAGACCACAGGCAAACAACAATACTTCTTTAAAAAGTCACAAGCAAGGGCTATGAAATGTAGTTACTGGACAAACAAAACATCAACTATAGCAGTTACGGCAAAAATAACAATAACCACATTGCTATAATTCTTCAGATAAAACTAATAGTAAACACATTGCTACAAATTCTTCAGATAAAACTAATAGTAAACACATTGCTACAAATTCTTCAGATAAAACTAATAGTAAACACATTGCTACAATTCTTCAGATAAAACTAATAGTAAACACATTGCTAAAATTCTTCAGATAAAACTAATAGTAAACACATTGCTACAATTCTTCAGATAAAACTAATAGTAAACACATTGCTATAATTCTTCAGGTAAAAATAACAGTTACCACTTTGATATATTTCTTCGAGTAAAGAAACAGAACAACATTGTTATATTTCTTCGGGTAAAATAACAGTAACAACATTGCTATTGTCTTCAAGTAAAAAATAACAATAGTTATACTTCCAGAGACAAAAAAAATATTAATAACTAATGTATATTTTTATGGACAAAAAAAATTCAAAAACAGCAACTTTAAAGCTGAAGACTTTCATTAAAAAAACAAATAGCGAAACAATTTAACATCTGGAAACAATGGACGTGAAAAACAAACATAATCGCAGAGTTGGAAATCAATTATTTTTTTTTTTTAATGATGTTTCTATCAACGCGTTTATCTGCCGTTCACATTTCATAAAAGTATTCCTTAAACCAGGTTAAGACAATGTAGAGTAGAGTAGTCCTCTATTATCTACACCTCACATGATTGGCAGACACGTCTTCTAAAGTATTCCAATCAATGTTTAATGCTCTTCAGTTACGTCTGCAGGCATACTTGAACCACAATTGTGGTCTCAAAGTCAAAAAAGGTCCTTATAAAAGGTCGTTAAATACAGAGAGTCGTACTCTTGGATTGAAAAGAAAATGTAGCCCTGACCAAGTCTATGCATTTTGTGTTGTCTGAGAATTGTAGATAAGCCTGGAGAGCGGCTTTGGTAAAAATTCGTTAAAGTTTTAATGATTTGGTCACCCGATACAGTTTAATTGAATTCCTGACACTGCTGAATTTATTTAGATAGACACTGGTGACTGAAAATACGAACTCTCAAATTCACGGAGGAATGTCATTCATTGTTTGTTTCAGAGGTCTAATACGTAACACACAACATTGCTTCTAGGATAGGTACTTAGAAAAACACGATCTACATACAACAAAGTGTCATCTGCACCAAAAAAAATAAAAGAAAGCTAGAAGCGATATAATCCTTCTAATGAACTCTGCAACCAACAAACAAGTATCTGTAAACAACAAATTAGTATCCGTAAACTACAAATTAGTATCTGTAACCAACAAATTAGATTCCGTAAACAACAAATTAGTATCTGTAAACAAAAAATTAGTGTCTGTAACCAACAAATTAGTGCCTGTAACTAAAAAACTAGCATCTGTAACCAACAAATTAGTATCTGTAATCAACAAATGAGTATCTGTAACCAACAAATTTGTATCTGTAACCAACAAATGAGTATCTGTAACCAACAAATTTGTACCTGTAACCAACAAATGAGTATCTGTAACCAACAAATTTGTACCTGTAACCAACAAATGAGTATCTGTAACCAACAAATGAGTATCTGTAACCAACAAATTAGTACCTGTAACCAACAAAGTAGTATCTGTAAGCAAAAAATTAGTTTGGGGGGCCTCGGTAGCCTAGTTGGAAAAACCACCCGATTTTGACTACCGACGTTCGGACAACCCGTGTTCGATTCCCGCTGGGAGCAGTGTGAATTATACTCGTGGTTGTGAAGAAAAAAAATACCCCCACGGTCGACCCAGTCGTTGGCAGAAATGGGTACCAGGGTATTACCCTGGGAAGGTGAGGACTGTTGCCTCGCATCTGAGTTTCGATGCTTGAGGCGACACTACACAGAAATATCCGAACATTTCTGGATAGGCGGCCGAGCATATATGGGTGGAAACTCGCGTGCTGAGACGCCGGTTCAAGTCTCGTACTTTACCTTTACCTTTACCTGTAACCAACAAACTAGTATCTGTAAACAACAAATTAGTACCTGTAACCAACAAATTAGTATCTGTAACCAACAACTTTTTCTTAAGTTAAGCCCTTAAATTACGACTGACTCAGCAGGTCGGTAACATAAATGTTTTATGCCCAGAGAAATACACAGAAGATGGAGAAAGATAAACATAAAGTAGCAACGATAAATATATGCAGGATAAAAAATAAAGAAGTCGAACATATAGAAGAAACGACACAAAGGACAATTAAAATACTAGGATTAGCGGACACCACAGTAAAAGGAAAACAGATAAAGAAAGCACACATGAACTATACGAAAATATTCTCAGGAGTCGACAACTAGAAAGTGCAATACACAGAGTAGCTTTTATCATCGACCCAGAACACGCAAAGAACATTCTAGAAATAAAATACCACTCAGAAAGAATTATCACAATTAAACTACTAGAAGACGATCGAAAAACAAATTACATTCAAATCTATGCACCATGCAACAACAATGAAAGAGACAGCGAAGAATTCTATGACACATTGAATGAAATCATTAACAAGATTGACGAAAGCGACGACATGTTAGTGATGGGAGATTTTAATGTAAGGCTTGGGAAACGCAACAGTGAGAACAGTGATATCTTAGGACCCTTTGGCGATAAAACAGCTGAAATAAACGAAAACGGAAGCAGACTGCCTGCTGGAACTATGCAATCAAAATGATTTATTTATCACCAACACATTCTTCAAACACAGAGAGTCGCAAGTATACACCTGGTACAAATGGAATGACACAACATGCAGAAGCCAGATAGATTTTATACTAACAAGACAACAGAACAAGAAAAGAGTAATCGACAGTAGAGCAATCCCTAATATTACAGATGACACGGATCACAAGATGGTTATGATCACACTAAGACAGCCAAAAATAAAGAAAATATAAGAAAACAAACAAAAGAAGCGAAAAGAACAGACAATAAAAATATAGCAATTAAAAGATCAAGAAACAAGGAAAACCCTAGAAGCAAAACTAACAGAGCAATTCAAGAAACTCCCAAACGAAGTATGCACAGTAGAAGAAGAGTGGAACAAATTTAAGGAAACAGTAACCAACATCTCTAAAACAGTTTGTGTAACGAAGCTAAGAACACGAGAAGGGAAAAAGAGCACCCCTTGGTGGAACAAAACAATCAGAGAAGCAATTAAAGAAAATAAGAAACTGTTTAAAAATAGGAGGGATAACAAGAACCAAGAAAAATATGAAAAATATGCCTTATTTCGAAAAAGAGTTAAAATGATGATCAAAGAAGCTAAGCAAAAGAATTGGACAGAATTCGGACAAAACATGAGCAGGGACTTCAAGACAGCCACCAGAGACTTCTACAAAGCAGTAAAAGCCACAAGAGCGAGAAAAGAAAACCATGATCCTACTGAGCTGATAAATGACAAAGACGGACAGCCAATATCAAATAACCAATGAATGCAACAGAGATGGAAAGAATATTTTGAAGACCTGTTAAACATACCAACTACCAATAAGGCAACAAAAAACACGCTAGAACTCACAAATACTGAACCCACCAAAGAGGAAATCGAAGAAGTAATCAAATATGCACCAACAAATAAAGCACCGGGGATAGATAACATATCAATCGAAATAATAGCAAGCTGCAGGAGAAACAGGAGTGCAATGGCTGCACAGAATATTTAATGCAGCATGGCACCAACAACAAGCCCCGGAAGACTGGCAACAGGCAATCATCATACCAATATGGAAAAAGAAAGGTAGCAAAGAGACTGCAATCAAAAAAGAGGTATATCTCTTCTCAGCCATGTAGGAAAACTATACGCCAAAATCTTGGAAAAAAGCCTGAGACCAATAATAGAACTACAGTTAAGCGATTCTCAAATTGGGTTCCAAAAAAAAACAGAGGATGTACTGACACACTATTCACATTAAAACAGCTTGCAGAAAAAACGACAGAACACAATAAAAACTTATACATAGCCTTCATTGACCACGAAAAAGCATTCGACAGAGTAAACAGAGAACAACTGTGGGAGATACTAACAACATACGGAGTAAGACAACATCTAACCAAACTTATTAAAAGACTCTACATCAACAGCAGCTGCATGGTCAGAACAGCAGCAGGCTACACAGACCACTTTGAAATTAGATCAGGTGTAAGACAGGGGTGCGCACTATCCCCCTTACTGTTTATTACACTTCTTCCTCTTCCTCTGCTTCTCTTCTTCAACTTTCCTTCCTCATCTGCCTTTCAGCGTCGAGGGGAGATATAATTTGCGGTCTTTTGCTCTTCTGTTCGCCTTTGCTGCTGTTATGTTTCCTAGTGCTTCTAATATTCCATCGACCCATCTTTTTCGTGGTCGAACCTTGGGTCTGGTGTTCTCACAACTTTTGTTGAAGGCTTAGTTGTGTTGTGTTTTGTTCTTTCTGCCTTGTCACGTGGCCAAACCATTTTATCTGTTGTTTCCTTATATATTCCATGGCGGGGGCTATTCCTAGCTTTTTTCTCAGTTCTTCATTTCTGATCTTATCACTCAGACTGTTTAGTGTCATTCGTCTATGTTAGATTTTCATCTATGTAAAGGATATTTTTCTTATTGTTCTTGCATCTAGGGTCCAGGTCTGGCATTGGTAGCACAACGTTGGGCTGAAGATTGCATAGTATAGTGCTCGTTTTGCCTCCAGAGTTATTTCCTTGTTAGACATTAGTGGTGATAGCTGTCCGATGATTTGACAAGTTTTATTGCATCTTGATTTTCTCTCTGCTGTTTGAGAATTAAAGTTTGTCATTAGACTTCCTAGGTATTTTAATTCCTCTATTTGTTTTAGTTATCTGCCTTCTATAGTTATGTTGATGTTCTGTTTATTTTTGGCGACATTCATGACTTCTGTTTTGTTGATTTTGATTCTCATGTTGTAATGTGTGCCTGAGATGTTGAGTTTGTTTAAGTGTTCTTGTAGGTCTTCTATTGCTAAAGTATTAGTGTCTAATCGTCTGCAAATAGAAGCACGTTGATTTTCTCTGACTCTGATGGGTTGGCTAGCTTGTATATATGGTCCATGTATGTAATAAACATACCAAATACCAATAAAACAACAAAAACCATGCTAGAACTCACAAATACTGAACCTAACATCACATCCTTTTCAATGTATACAAGAAGAAGCGTGTGTATTTTTGTCTTGCTTTGGGGAAAATAAACAGAAATAAAAAGCAGAATAGTTCAGGCCAAAAGAGCATTTCAGAAAATGAAAAAAATATCTTATGCAACAGATCTTTGTCAATAGAAGTGAGAAAGAGCGTTCATCTGTCCTATATAGAACCAATTCTAACCTATGGAAGCGAATCATGGACATTAGACAAACAAACGAAAAGACGATTAGAGGCCATAGAGATGGGATTTCTTAGAAGAAAGTTGAAAGTTCCCTGGACAGCTAAAAAGACCAATGAGAAAGTTCTCAAAGAGGCCAACACAAAAAGGGAACTCCTAGAAAACATCAGAAAGAAACAATCAAAACTTTTTTTAAGCACATCATGAGAAGAGGAAAGTTGGAATATTAGGTTACAACTGGCAAAATAAAAGGAAAAAGAGATCGCGGACGACAAAGAGAGAAATTACTGGATGGCTTGGTGTCACGGCATGGAAAACAGTCAACAACAGAACTGATACGATGCACTGTGGATAGAAGATTGTGGAAGGACATGATCGCCTGCACCAACCGGAATGGCACATGATGATGATGGGGAAAAAAAACACGAAAAAAAAAAGTAAATCAACTAAACTATCAATTACAAGCAGCAAGGTCGCGGTCATAAACTGTGATCTGTAATCAATAAACTAGAATATGTGATCAATGAACTAGGATATGTAACCAACAAATTAGAATATGTGATCAATGAACTAGGATATGTAACCAACAAATTAGAATATGTGATCAATGAACTAGGAGATGTAACCAACAAATTAGAATATGTGATCAATGAACTAGGATATGTAACCAACAAATTAGAATATGTGATCAATGAACTAGGATATGTAACCAACAAATTAGTATATGTGATCAATAAACTAGGATATATAACCAACAAATTAGAATATGTCAACAATGAACTAGGATATGTAACCAACAAATTAGAATATGTGATCAATGAACTGGGATATGTAACCAACAAATTAGTATATGTGATCAATAAATTAGGATATGTAACCAACAAATTAGCATATGTGATCAATAAACTAGGATATGTAACCAACAAATTAGTATATGTGATCAATAAACTAGGATATGTAACCAACAAATTAGAATATGTGATCAATAAACTAAGAAATGTAACCAACAAATTAGTATATGTGATCAATGAACTAGGATATGTAACCAACAAATTAGTATATGTGATCAATAAATTAGGATATGTAACCAACAAATTAGAATATGTGATCAATAAACTAGGATATGTAACCAACAAATTAGTATATGTGATCAATACATTAGGATATGTAACCAACAAATTAGTATATGTGATCAATAATCTAGGACATGTAACCAACAAATTAGTATTTGTGATCAATACTCTAGGATATTTAATCAACAAATTAGTATATGTGATCAATAAACTAGGATATGTAACCAACAAGTAAGTATATGTAATTAATAAACTAGGATATGTAACCACAAATTAGTATATATGATCAATAAACTAGGATATGCAACGAACAAATTAGTGTATGTGATCAATAAACTAGGATATGTAACCAACAAATTAGTATATGTGGTCAACAATCTAAGATATGTAACCAACAAATTAGTATATGTGATCAATAAACTAGCATATTTAACCAACAAATTAGTATATGTGATCAACAAACTAGGATATCTACCTAATAATTTGAAATATGTCAGAAGTAAACTGGGATTTGAAACTAATTAATTACATTAATAAACAACAACCTAGGATCTAAAACAAACAAATAAGGAAGTTTAACAACCATTTCTACTGTACAGTTGTGTGGTTTATAATACTTCCGGATTTAGTAACCACAAACAGTATCTCAAACACTTAAACATATAACGATATATGTGCTGGAGCTTGATCCAAGTTTAAAACAGATCCCTTTAATACACGTAAAAAAACCATTTGATGGACTCGGCCAGGACTGTTCCTGTAACTGTCTCGTGTTTCGTCTAGACTGAAGTTATTGCTATAGTAACCAATACCGCCCACAGAATGTAACATTTGTCAATTTTGTAGGCAAAGTAGATATTTAAAATATGTGTTCTGGTTGTATCTTAGTTTCTTCGAAGTAGTATATAAAATTATAATAAACGTATATTCAATAATTTTACCAATGTAGCAGTAATATCTGAAGTAGCAGTATTAGAGAGAAAACGCATTGTGTGTTAATAGTATACGAAGAAGTAGTCACTGTAGTAATCATGATCATCATCATCACGTACTATGCCTCCTGCCGTAGGTGATCATGTCACTCTACAACTTTTAATCTTGACAGTTATTTATCATTCCTGCTGTTGACCTTCTGCCAAGCCATTCTCTTAAGCTGTCTGGTATTTTTTTCTCTTTGCTTCCTCTATCTCTTCCTTCCTTAATTTTCCCAGGTGTTAAAATATATTCCAGCTGTTCCCTTCTTATTACATGGCCACAAAATGATGATTGTTTCTACCTAATTTTGGATATTACATCTATTTTTGCTTTGGCCTCTATCAGAACGTTTTCATTTCTCTTCTTAGCTGTCCCTGGTATTCTCAACATTCTTCTGTAAAACCACATTTCTACAGACTCCAGTGATTTTCTTTTCAAAACAACGTTTTAATTACTCTTTTGTATTTGCCTGCTTGGATGTGTTTGTTACTATCTTTGGTTGTTCATGAAAGTCTCTTCACATCAACCTGTAAAAGCTAATAACTTCAGATACCTTTAAAGTTTCTATTCCTACATTGTCCATTATTCACTTTACCATGCTGGGCAGCATGTATTCTAAATGTGATTAAATAACTATGTTCTTTCTTCCATTAGCAATTATGAACTTTTTATTTTACTCGCTTCAACTACTTTTGTCCGCTCTCATTTTCAACTGTACTGTTATATATTGTTATTGTACCGTCTATTGCTAGTTGTCGTCCATTAGCAATGGCTATTTGAGTGTTTGAACCTAAAAGAAACAAACACATATTTTTAGATATCAATTGTCATCTAATATAACCTAAAAGAAACAAACACATTTTTTTAAGATGTCAATTGTCATCTAATATAACCTAAAAAACAAACACTTTTTTAAAGATGTCAATTGTCATCTAATATAACCTAAAAGAAACAAACACATTTTTTAAAGATGTCAATTGTCATCTAATATAACCTAAAAGAAACAAACACTTTTTTAGATGTCAATTGTCATCTAATATAACCTAAAATAGAGCCCAAACATATAGGTGAAAACAGATCTATACCTATGTTTAATAGATTACACCAAGGCATTTGACAAAGTAAAGCACCAAGAAATAATCAAAATTTTAGAAAGCATAAACGTAGACAGCAAAGATCTAAGAATAATAAAGAATATGTCTGTGTTAGTCACCTCAAGTGACTCGGGCAGATGGTGCTCGTAAACTTGGGAGGGCCGACCATCTAAGGGCAGAATCCCCCTACAGAAAAGACAATCTGCTGCCTTGCAGGAAGATTGGGGACAATCAAAGGCTAAGGAAAGCAAACCTGAATAAAATGCTGGCTGAAAACGGATGCACTGGGCCACTGGCGCAGAACACAGTGCAACGTTTTAACGGGTGTTCGGTCAGAGTGGATCTGGCAGACTCTAATTGTGATGTTCTGTCTGTGGGGGCGATCAACACACTTAACCTGACAGCTGATTTCATGTGAGAGTCTGGAATCCTACTCTGATTGAGTCCTGATCGCAAAGAGAGAGAGAGAGAGAGAGAGAGAGAGAGAGAGAATATGTACTGGCATCAAACAGCGGCCATAAGAACTGGAAACCATTTGGGAATGTTCCAACAAATAAAGCAGGGTGCTAGACAAGGTTGTGTTCTGCAACCAGATTTGTTTAATATTTATAGTGAAATTATTTTAAGATCCATAAGGGGTATGCCTTGTATAACAATTGGAGAGCATAATATAAATAATATAAGGTATGCTGATGATGCAGTATTAATAGCTAAGAGTGAAAATGAGTTACAAGAAATGTTGGACATTATAGTGAAAGAAAGCAAAAATAAAGGAATCAGCCTTAATAGCAAAAAGACAGAGGTAATGGTAAAAACAAAGAAAAAGACATCACCTCAGCGCAAAATAAAGACAACTGGACCAATCTTAAAACAGGTAAATGAATTTAAATATTTGGAAACTATGTTAACCTCAGACGGAATGAGACACAGAACGGTAAGATGCAGAATGGCTCAGGCAAAAGCAGCTTTCCAGAAAATGAGGAAGATACTATGCAATCCATTTTTACAATAGAAACCAGAAAAAGAGTTCTTAAATGTTACGTACAGCCAGTCTTAACATATGGATGCGAATCATGGACAATAGGACAACAGACAAGAAAATCACTGGAGTCTGTAGAAATGTGGTTTTACAGAAGAATGTTGAGAATACCATGGACAGCTAAGAAGAGTAATGACGATGTCCTGAGAGAGGTCAAAGCAAAAAAGAGAGCTAATTTCCAATATTAGGAAGAAACAATCATCATTTTTGGCAATGTAATGAGAAGAGAACAACTGGAATATATTGTAACAACTGGAAAAATTGAGGGACGAAGAGATAGAGGGAAGCAAAGAGAGAAAATACAAGACAGCTTAAGAGAATGACTTGGCAGAAGGTCAACAACAGAAATGATAAATAAATGTCGAGATCGAAAGTTGTGGAGAGACATGATCACCTACGCCATTAGGCCCCGGTACTTGATGATGATGATGATGATAAGTTAAAAGAAACAAACACTTTTTTTTAGATGTCAATTGTCATCTAATATAACCTAAAAGAAACAAACACTTTTTTTTAGATGTCAATTGTCATCTAATATAACCTAAAAGATACAAACACTTTTTTTAGATGTCAATTGTCATATAATATAACCTAAAAGACTTCGATGTTGAACAGATCGTGACTTGATAAGAAAAAAGGCAAAACAACCATAAAAACAACAGAAACAAACAATTTAAGAATCGCTACTTCTATTTGACATTTCTCACTGTCTTAAATTTATTTTTCTAACAAGTACTTCTAAGTAAGAATTCTTTTAATTAATAAAACACTTCATTTCTATCCTAGATTTAGAATCAATTCCCAAAAATATGTTCTGCAAAAACAAGATAATTAGCACGGGTAAAGTACGTGTGATTGTCATTAGAATGATAAAGGCCGCCATAAAAATCAATGGGAAAACGGAAATAGATAAAGAATTATTCTAGACAAGAGACACGATAATATAAATGTACAGGCCTGGCTATTTTTAGAAGGAAAATAATGTCTCAATCAAATTACATTAAAGATAAAATGAAAATCGAACAGGCAAAAATATTTGATTATGATTGTATAGATTGAGAGATTGAAATAGAGATTAAGACAGACAGAGCGAAAAATAGAGACAGACAGACAGACAGACAGACAGACAGACAGACAGACAGACAGAAAGAAAGACAGACAGACAGACAGACAGACAGACAGACAGTCAGACAGACAGACAGACAGACAGACAGACAGACAGACAGACAGACATAGATAGATAGATAGATAGATAGATAGATAGATAGATAGATAGATAGATAGATAGATAGATAGATAGATAGATAGATAGATAGATAGATAGATAGATAGATAGATAGATAGATAGATAGATAGATAGATAGATAGATAGATAGATAGATAGATAGATAGATAGATAGATAGATAGATAGATAGATAGATAGATAGATAGATAGATAGATAGATAGATAGATAGATAGATAGATAGATAGATAGATAGATAGATAGATAGATAGATAGATAGATAGATAGATAGGACTCGAAGCATAATTTTTACAGACGTTCTTTTTTATTGTTAAATTATTTCAATGTGCACCGTAAAAGATTGAGCGAAGCTGCTATTTTGTTTTCATTGATGATCTATTATGTCACAGTTGCAGCAGTTAGCCTGTCCCGCTGCAGAACCTCAGTCATTGTTTCTATCCATCCGACTCTTAGCCTTCCTCAAATTCTGAAGAAAGATCTTGACTTCTGTAGGCACGTAAATGGAGGGGATAACTGAGTAGAATTTTAACTCTTAACAAATTTTGCCCTGGCAGCGGTCGTAGTCTCCTACTCTTCTTTATTTTTTAACTAGAGATGGTTCTTTAGCATGCGCTTACCACTCACGGAATCATCTGTACTAGCAATAAGCTTTCATCACCCAGAGACCGTGGGAGGGGGAAATGGGTAAAACCAAGAAAAAAATATCCACGAATTCATAAATAAAATGTCCACCTGTGGCAAGATTTAAACCAGGGTTTTCCTGTCCAAATGCCGATGTCTTACCTCTGTGACCATCCCACTCACAATGTTATTAGCACTATAACTGTCTCCAAAAAACGAAAGTGGTAACGAATTATCATTGAGTTTTGCAGGCTGTAAGATTCGAGAATGTCTGGTAACATAACTCCGTATTCATAACATACATCTCTGACATCAGCCTGGCCTCCAGTGACAAAGGACGAGACAGAGCGAGACTGGATTTTTCGTGTTAATTCCAGAGTAATGTGTACACTATAATGTTATGTATGAGTTGTTGTTGTTGTACTTTACTGTCACTGCAGTAATGTGAATGATGACTAGGTCTATTTTCAGTATGGTAAACACCAACGCTACAGAATAAAATATGTCAATTTATAATATAGATTTTAGCTACTTTATTTCCGTTACATAAGTTGATAGTAACAAACAAACTGATAGGATTAAGGAGAGACTTCTAGGCGAGAGACAAAAATGTTATAGAATCACAAGTTATAGTTCGTTATAGAAGTATAGTTCGTTGACAAATTCGTGCCCTCAGAGTTGATGAATTATCTCGGAAACTGTTTGATGAATTTCTGTAATGCTTTTTCATGAAATTTTATTTTTTTCACCGACCTTCCAATTTTATAACATTTAAGTACAAAGGTAGTCAGAATTTTGCACAAATCGTTTTTTGTTATATAATTTTAGGAAAATATCAAACCGCGTGCTCTAGACATTAGATTTTACTGTAAATTATGTTAATTTTCTAACATTGCAAGCAAAAGGCGTATCCGCATTACATTGAATAGTAATATAACCGACCCCTTAGATTCCTTGCAAAAGTGCATGCATAATAATGCAGTTACCTTTTGCATAGTGATGAATTTACACTTTAAAGTCTTCATGGTTTTAAAAATCAAGTAGTCACTTCAAAATAGCTTACAAATTATCACACATATAGGAATGTTCATTAATAGTAAATATTTTGTCAAAATACGCCTCTGGACCATTTAACAAGAAACCGGAAATGAAATTACCAAAAGCAGACATCGGAGTGGCGTGCATCTTTCAAGTTAAGAGTGCGATACGGTGCCAAGATGGTGGTGAAACCATGTGGTGTGGTTTCATGTTTCAGGTGTAACATGAAATTTACCTTTTTAATTGGTGATTTGATTACAACAAATGTGGGTATTGTAAAATCATAAAATTTAGGACAAGCAAGAAAATCATATTTTTATATACCTCAAATAAGCAAAAAATCTTTCCTAAATGCATGACAGTAGGGCAAAAAATCAGACTGAAGGTCGGTGAAAAAATAGGATTTAACGAAAAAGAATTATAGAAAATCATCAAATAGTTTCCGAGATAATTAATAAACTATGTGGGCACGAATTTGTGAACGAACTATAGTATGTTAATACCAGTGCTGGTTGTTTGTGATGTTTATTTCTGCTGCTACCTTGAACTGCACTACCACTTGCTTATATACTCTTACTTGGAGTGATATTTGATGCGAGCAAATACAAATATAATTCTGAACTTTAGGACCAGCACAAGACAACTAAGTACTTACATATGAGATCATAGGGACGTTGAATGCAGCGGCAAGTCGAGCTTCATGGACACACGTTTCCTGGGGACCGATGATAGCATGGATCTTTTTAAAGATCATGTGTGCAGTCTGATACAAGCTCTCGGTCTCGTCCCCATATGTGTCAGCTATGACGAACTTGAGTGTCGTGTTGGGTAGAATATCTGGGTTATCATTAATTTGCTTCACTGCATAAGTTATCGCCCCTGAAATGAGTTGTCCTGGAGGGATATACAAAGCACCTTTCTTCTTCTTCAAACTTGTGATGTAGCCCATAACGATTTCCTTTGGAGGTTCGTATCGAATATTGGACGTGGAGTTTGATGAGTTTGCAAACAAGATTTCACTCTCCAGATCCCAACTTGGACTGTACTCGGTTTCATCAAGATCATTCTCCACATTATCATTCTCGTTATTTTCATCGAGTGGTACAGGAAGCCATCGAAAGTATCCATTACTGGCATCTGCTCGAACCTCAAGGGTGCACAAGTGAAGTAAAATATGAACAGCTATGAAGACTATATCTGTCCTAGTAAAATGTACCGGTCCGTGCTTACGAAAGTTTCCATGTAAGTTTGAGTGTCTTGAATGTTCCATTCTTTGACATAACATTGCTTCCATCAATAGCGAGACAACATATATTGAGTTATGTTAAAGTCGTGAATTAGAGCCTGAAGGCGTGACATGTAATAGTCTGAAAGTATAATATGAACATGATGTTAACATTAAAATAATATAGAGTAAACTGTTTTATTTACACTATATATCTTGTAATACCAATTAAAATGAGTTGATTTGCATGAAGTAGAAAATAATACTCTACAAACTGCAAGAAGTGACGGATTTTTTTCAGCATGTAAGGCCACAATTCTTTTTTATATTTTTCTAAAACTAGAGATGTGACCTGACATCAAAATGGATATCATCCATATAAATAGGTACCAGAATATCTGCCTACAGAAGAGTTCATCTTAAAATAATAACTGGATGTGGGGTGAAACGAAAAATTAAAAAACATCAACATAAAATCATGCGAAACATCAACACAATTAATTCATTGTTGAGTACACAATAACAAATTAATATTTATTTGTAATTTGTTACAATTCCTTTTTATTAACAAAAGATGTCATAATTGTTTGGTTTAATGATATCACTTATTGTATAAAATGTATAGAATAAAACAGACTTAAACTACACACACGGACAACAATATTAAAGATAACCATATTATAGCTGCGATATCGCTTCTTAATTTTTGTTTATTTCATTCACTTCTTTAACTTTGAACTTATTTATTAAACGTTATGACACTCTGGATGAGTTTATTATGGCATCAATTATTGTCTGCTGCCATATTCAAACCCTCGTGTATGTGTTTTGTTTTATTTTTGGTATGTGAACATATCTGAAGAATGTTGAATGTTCCCCGGACAGCTAAAAAGAGCGTTGTTCCCCTCTGTCTCTTCTTCCATTAACTTGTTACATTTATCTCAGTACATCGCAGATTTTCCCATTTAATGCAATGGTCACAAAAATGATTGTCTAGAAAGGAACAATTGAATATTTTGAAGAAGAAAGTTGAGAATGCCATGGGCAGCCAAAAAGAGCTTTTCCATGTTATAAAGGGATAAATTAAGATTAATTTCTAACATCCGAAGGAAATAATCATATCTTTTTGGCCAGGTAATGAGAAAGGGAATAGTTGGAATATATTGTAACAACTGAACAAATTGAGGGATGAAGATATACAGAAAAATATATTACAGTGATACAGGGCAGTTAAAAAATAAATGTTTTGGGAAGAAGTCAACAACAGGACTAACAAACAGTTGTATAGATAGATACAAAGTTGTGGAGATCACCTAAGCCAGCAGGCATGGCACTTAATGATAATGATGATGCATTGCTAAATATTGTCAGCGAGAATATTCACTACAAATGAAATTGCAGTCACGCAATGTTTTATAGTCAACGGATAATTTAACAAAAGTTAGAATTTTCTCGATCAGTCAAATTATCTTCTTTTAACGGCCTCGCGACTATTTTCTTACAGAACGCCCAAATAAATAAAGCAGAGTTTGTTCAACCGCCCCAGACGATCCAATATCCGAATGACAATATTGGAGCTGCAACCTGAGTTATTATATAATGTTATTTTAACATTTTATACAAAATCGCAGCTCGTTATGAAGCTGATATTTAAAGTCATAACTTCGTTTTATTTTTTGTATTGTGCTTATTTATTAGATAAATGTCTTGCATTGTGTTTTGCACACGTCAATTTAGTGCACCGATCTGCTCCCTTCTTGGAAGGCTGAAGATGTTTGTGGGCAAACATTCTCTTCTTTGAAGCAACACAACGAAGTTAACGGGTCTTTAAGGGAGAGTTTGTGTCAGTTTTTTTTCCGAACCGGAAGTGGGTTATACGCCAGAACTAGCAGGTATAGTATTCCTATAGAATGAAAGATACGCTTATAGATATAAAGAAGAGATAAAATGATAAATGGAAGAACTCGTCAGCAACAAAATAGTTACAGCTTAGTCCCTAAATAACATTGACAGGTTAAATGGAGAGTTCACTTAGAGGTAAAAGGTTAAGTTTAGAGTTCACTTAGAGGTAACAAGTTAAGTTGAGAGTTCACTTAGAGGTAACAAGTTAAGTTGAGAGTTCACTTAGAGGTAAAAGGTTAAGTTTAGAGTTCACTTAGAGGTAACAAGTTAAGTTGAGAGTTCACTTAGAGGTAACAAGTTAAGTTGAGAATTCACTTAGAGGTAAAAGGTTAAGTTTAGAGTTCACTTAGAGGTAACAAGTTAAGTTGAGAGTTCACTTAGAGGTAAAAGGTTAAGTTGAGAGTTCACTTAGAGGTAAAAGGTTATGTTTAGAGTTCACTTAGAGGTAAAAAGTTAAGTTTAGAGTTCACTTAGAGGTAAAAGGTTAAGTTTAGAGTTCACTTAGAGGTAAAAAGTTAAGATGTGAGTTCACTTAGAGGTAAGAAGTTAAGTTGAAAGTTCACTTAGAGGTAAAAGAGTTAGTTTAGAGTTCACCTAGAGGTAAAAGTCCTTGGCAAAGTAATACAATAACAAAATGTTTCGATCTTAAATCGGAGAGGCCACTGACATTAAGGGTCACTTGGCGAACACTTGATATCTAGAACATCAATAGGGAAATATAGATAATCTATTAGAGAATGACCAGGGAAGGACCATGTCAACCAAAAAAACAGACAACTATCCACCAAGTTCAATTGGAAGGCACACATACAACAGAAACTCCCAATACATCTCTTTTAATTGGTTGACTGGGACATGGGACGTAGACTATAAATATATGAGCACAGAGGGAGCAAAATGATATTTTAAAATGATTGCTACGATTTTAATGATTTTCTAATTAGATTTACTTTCAGTTCTAGGGCGACTAATCGAGAAACAATCAGTGGGAATTTAGTATACTAAGATATGTATAGTCGAACTATTAGATTTGTCGATATAATTTAATCTGGTCTGTTATGATGTTGGTTGGATTTAATTTGGTTTGATCTGGTTAGTGGTTGGTTGTTTTTTTTTGTATCTCTCTTTTTTTTTCTTTCGTTCGCCAGCTTTCACCTCTGACGAAGTCCCTAGAGACTAGGAACTGAATTTTGCATGTTAATCCATTTTTCCTTGGCAGCCGTGTGCACAAGGGTCCCTAGCCGCACATGCAGATAACTCCTACTTCTGAGGTACCTAATATTTTTTCCGTCGATGAGTAATTAACGTTTCAAACCGGGCCCCGCTGCTGAGACCAGGGGTGGTTGCCACAGAGAGAAATCATAAATAAAAATCCCAACCGGTGCAGCCGGGATTTGAACCCACAACCTCCCTGTCTCGAGGCTGGCGTCTTGCCTCGAGACCAACCAGTCCCCCACTTGGGTATGTGATGATTTCTCTCTACATTTAACATAAAAAATCCTCCATCTCCCCAATTTTCCAATTGCCACCACCCCAAAGCAAGATAATAAAGAGTAAACCAAAGTATGTTTCCCCACAGTTTCCTTATACGTAGAGAATACTCAAAAGATAATATACTTAATTTTCAAAATTAGCACAAGGTAATTGCTGCAAATAAAAGTTTACCAATGAGATCACTCTGATAAATTTTGTTTATCTTTAAAACATCAACGAAATGGCCATAAACAAAAACTGTTATTTAAGATATAATGGTAACATAGTCTGAAAAGTTAAGTGAAAAAAAAAACATGGTGAAGATGATAAAGAAAACTTGATGAGCAATATCCATCCTCATATATCAATTACTGCTGAGTTACCGGAGTTTAAACACATACATGTCAATCTTATTATGTGATCTAAGAACTCTAATATTTTGCTGATAATTTCTGGTACCCTTTTCTGAAGATAACACATTTGTTGTTTGCAGGCATGTCCTCCATATTTTCATAATTCAGGTCATTTTCCTTAGCAAGATTCTGTAGATCTGCAACATTTCTGACACCCCATCTGGGATCTTGTCTCCTCAAACTTGAATCAAAATCTATGTTGCTTTTGGGTGTAAGGACGTCATTCACTCTGAGAGGCCCATACATAAACAGTACACCTCCATGCTTCAACAGACAACCAGAAGCCTTGAAAAGACCCAAGGAAGTTTGCCACTGTGATATATGGACCATATTTGAATTGAGGATCATATCATATGTCTCTGGTATAATATTCTCTTTGGTCCATTCCTCAAGTGGTTTTGTAATGTCTACAGACATTGGCTGTAGCATGTGCTAAAAGCTGTTGGTTCTCAATGAATGCAGAAATGCTTCTCAGACATGAAGGATCTATATCACTGGGTTGCCAGCTAGTGTGTGGCAGATGTGAAGCAAAGTGGGCAACATGATGCAATCTCCAGTACCTTTCCTGCTTTGCCCATATGTGGGACATAATTTTGCAGAACACCTAAAATAGGTTGCTTGTTTCTCTCTGCAGCACTAGAAACAACATTTCATGTAACGACTTTTTTGCAATCTGACAAAGGTGTACATAAGAAGTCAACAGTAACAAAAGTTGTCTGAGTTGAGTTCAGTACAGAAGATTGGAAATGCAGGTGTTCTCATTACTACACTACTCAGCAGTGTGTGCCTGATTGATTTTGCTGTTTGAAAAGTTAAAGTAAATTTAGAATTAACAATACCATTGTGCTACTATCATTGTGAAATTATTGCTATGGATCTCAGATAATAAAAAAAACAAGCAGTTTTCTTTCGGTTGGTTGTTTGGATTGATGGTTGGAATAATCAACTCTATTACTCTCTCACTTCGCTTGTAACGTAAACAGATTCATTGATGGAACATCAGTCTTTACAGCACGATAGATACACGCCACCATTTGCTTCTTCCTGCCAGCTTTACCGCAGCACTGCAACCATTTGCATGTTCCCTATCTATATCCGACTTCGTTCAAGCGTCTTAATTCAACTACCTATAATCTACTCTAGGCATAATTATAATCTACCAATATTGCATTCCTGAACCTCGCTAATTATAATAGTAGCAACATATTATATCTTCTCAACATTCCTGTAAGGCGCAGAAACGCGGACATTAGGCAAGAAAACATAATACAAAAATGAACCATTTGAAATATTGATTTATATAAGTATAGGAAGAACTGGATTGAAAGTAAAGAAAACTAATAATGAAGTCTTAAAACAACTAAAAATGAAAAGAGAACTGATATACGCAATTCAAACAATACAAATGAGATTTCTGTGCCATGTTAAAAGACACAAAAACCTATTAAAAGTAATCTTAGAAGGCAAAATTCAAGTAAAAGAGACAGACCAAGACTAACATGGACCAGTAACATCAAAAGATGGGACAAGGCAGCCTATGACAACCTGCACCATCAAAACAAGAGACAGAGCAGAATGGCGCTTTATAGTAGCCAACCGTCGATGCGGAGACATCACTCAATGATGATGAATTATGATGTTACAATTATATCTTCTAGTGGTAACCGCGGTAACTCAGAGCTAAGGGAACAGGGCTACGAGAAAAAAAAGAGGTCAGGTTTGATCCCGATCCACTGCCCCTTAGATTCACCCGGTTTTATTTGGTAATGGAGGACATATTTCTTTCCACCGTGCATCGTACCAATTCTGTTGTTGACTGTTTTCCATGCCACCACACTAAACTATATAGTATCTTCTATCTTTGTCGTCACCGATATCTCTTTCACTGTACTTTATCAATTGTAACCAAGTATTCCAATTTTCCTCTTCGCATGATGTTTTCGAGAAATGTCGACTGTTTCTTTCTGATGGTTCTTAGCAGCTCCCTTGTTGTGTTGGCCACTTTAAGAATTTCCTTATAGTCCATTTTTAGCTGTTCAGGGAACTTCCACATTTTTCTAAGATATCCTATCACTGTGGCCTCTAATCGTCTTATCATTTGTTTGTTACTGTCCATGATTCGCTTCCAACGGTCAGAATTGGCTCTATAAAGCACCAATGAACTCTCTTTCGCTTTTCTATTGACATAGACTTCTTGCGCAAGACGGCTTTCATTTTCTGTAATACTGTTTTGGCCTGATCTATTTGGTATTGTTATTGTCAGGTCGGGTAATTTTACCTGCTAGTGTATGCAGTAAAGAGTACAACCTGCGGCTGCCCTGCTGCCTTGCAGGTATGCTCAGCAGAGTAAAAGACTAAGCGAGGAAACCGAAAAGTAAAACAACCCCACTGCATTGTGGTGAGACTTTTTAGTCAAAGGCTAGCGGAGCCATCCGTAAACAAACCAACGGAATGCAACAGAAAACCACCGTCGTAACTTCTTTTTACAATCATGAATCGCCACAATTTTTGACAACAGAAACACAAAAAGGAGTTCTTAAATGTTATATAGAGCCAGTTATAACATATGGAAGTGAATCATGGACAATAGGATAACAGACAAGAAAATCACTGGAGTCTGTAGAAATGTTGTTTTACAGAAGAATGTTGTGAATACCATGGACAGCTAAGAATAGTAATGAAAATGTTATGAAAGAAGTCAAAGCAAAAAGAGAGCTAATTTCCAATATTAGGAATAAACAATCATCATTTTATTTTTGCCATGTAATGAGAAGAGAACAACTGGAATATATTGTAACAACTGGAAAAATTGAGGGGCGAAGAGATAGAGGGAAGCAAAGAGAAAAAAAATAGCAGACAGCTAAAGAGAATGGCTTTGGCAGAAGGTCAACAACTGAAATGATAAATAACTGTCGAGATCGAAAGTTGTGGAGAGACATGATCACCTACGCCAGCAGGTTCGGTACTTGATGATGATAAAATTCAGTTATAGAGCTACAGATTATCGACTTCCAAACACGCTTCCGGTAAAAAATATAGAGGATGTGCTGACGCTCTACTCACCACAAACCAGGTAGGTGAGAAGACGACAGAACACAATCAAAATGTGTATGTAGCTTTTATAGACTAATAAAAAACATTCAACCGGGTAAACAGATACAACTAATGAGAAACTAACAATATACGGAGTAAATCAGCATCTAACCGATCAATGTATACGTTTCTGCATAGCAGCTTCACAGTTAGAACAGCAGGTGGCTACACATATCACCTTGAAGTTAGAATAGGAGTAAGATAGGTGGTGCGTATTATCTCCCCCATTGATTATTACTTACCTGGTTTACATGTGTAAGCTTGTCCATCTGAGATAGAAGACTAATGCGCGTATAGCTGTATGGAGAAGTAGAAGACCTACACTTAACAACAAGATACCCATTACAATATACAACAACACCAAAACGACATAAGTTATGAACATTGTAAGACAAAAACAGAAACTCGACATACCGACAGACAATTAAAGCAAGTGGAGGAGTTTACGTACCGAGGAAGTCTAGTGATAAATGGTAGCTCACAAACATAAAGAATAGTCTCAACATGCAATTAAGCTCATAAAATAATCATTCAGATGTCACTATTGCAGTCCAACATGGAAATAACACTAGAGGCAAAACGGGCTCTCTACAATACCATCTTCTTTCCAACGTTGTGCTACCAATGCCAGACCTAGACGCTAAACTCAGATACGATAAAGAAAATAACCACTACCGAGAGGAAATGATTTAGACGCATGGCAGGAAACAGCCTGAAAGATAATATCGGAAGTGAAAGGCTGAGAGTAAAGCTGGGAATAATTCCCGACAGTGATTACTGAAAGGAACAATACATAAAAATGTGTAGTCACGTAATAATACAGACATCTCTAAACACAACTCGAGTCTTCAATAAACGCTACAAAAACACTAGACCAAATGCAGATCGCGGATACCATGCTTTGATAGAATACTAGAAATACGTAGGGTCATCTTTGTCTACGTCCATGGACATGCGGGGGCACGGGAAATGAAAGAGCGGACACGATGGCTAGCTGTACTGCCGCTGAAGACGGTCAACCAATGGATCA
This sequence comes from Megaustenia siamemsis, assembly GCA_032433765.1. NCBI lineage: Eukaryota > Metazoa > Mollusca > Gastropoda > Stylommatophora > Ariophantidae > Megaustenia > Megaustenia siamemsis. The sequence goes on along the minus strand of JAVIAB010000073.1, from coordinate 19,439,423 downwards.
GGTGGATATAATCAATGCCCTCCGAGATGTGGGAAGGGCACAGGACTTCAACAAACATGAGTCCACGTAACTATTTCGTATGAAAGAGATGGGAGTTAAGATGGGCACAGCCAGAAACGAGAAAATTAGTGGGCGTATAAGAGAACTTATCAACCAACACAGAACTGGAGTTGTCAGTCTCTGGACACTTCGAGACTTGCTGAGGAGGGGATCTGAGCACCTATGAGCATGTTAGGAGTGCAATGATGATGACTCTCAAATAACTTAATCGCTCAAGAAAAAACACTAGGAAACAAAACAGCAAGAGAGGGCGACAGAAGGGTAAAAGACTATAAATTATATCCATCCAACAGCCGACATGGAAAGGCAATTAAGGAAGAAAGAAAAAAACTAGTACTATTTTCATTACTATTACTACTGCAGAAACTACTTCTAGTACTACTACCACAAACACCACCAGCACTACCACAACTACTAATACTACCACCGCTACATGTACTACTACAACCACCACCACTATTACTTTACCTTACAACTGCTACAGCCACTACTACTTTTATTACTACGACCGAGTTCGCATCTCCCACAACTACTATAATAGTCACCGATCAGGGTATCGGAGAGCTAGGAGATTGTGGGAAGTGTGCAAAGTATGGGAATATAGCATGGGTACATGAGGTGTTCAAGATGGTGCGAACTGGACATTTATAAAAGGGGGTGACGTATTGTTTTAACGGCTGTGACGTATTTGTGTAGTAACTAGGAGACAACGGAAATTAGAGTGGCACAATTTAATTGGCTGAGGGAAGGAGCTTGGGATTGCAACTAAAAAGAAATATAAGCTTAGAAGGCACTCAACAGTCAGCGAAGCGGAGCAGTCAGAGCTGAACAGTCAGCGTAGCAGAGCAGTCAAGCGGTTCTCTCCTAGATCCAGACTGAAGAACAGACCGATATGCACCGAGATGTTCAAAGGAAACTGGAATAGTTAGCCACAGATGACAGCCAGAGCAAGGAGAGAAGTCCATAGCAAGAACTCAGTCCGCTGTTCAAGAAATCAGAAGGGAATGCGGAATTAGTAACTCCAAGAACAGTCCAGATTAGATCATATAGGGACAGTCATAGAATTCACTTGTGCAGTGTTTCCAAAAGGTCTTCCAAAATTGTGCCCCAAAGACAGTTGTGAAAGAGATAGAATATTTACTGTAGCCAGCAATAAGTACTAAAGACTTATCCATCAAGATCGGCGGTTGCCTAGAGAGAATCTCAGTGAAGAACAGAAGTTACAAACTACGTACTCCACTTTACATCATGTGTAAATTGATGATTATTAAACATGAAAGATTTATAAGACTGAGTGTTAATTGTGTTGACTACACGTTGTGATATAAACAAGGGACAATAACAGGGTAACTCTCTCCACTCGGGTACACTACCACTACCAATTATTTCACAACTACTACAAATTTTCTACCACTACTACTGCTTCTATTCTATTATTTCCTCGGCAGCAAACCGACAACGCGGCAGTCCTCTTACCGGTCAATATGTGACATCTTGTAGTCATCAACATGGTTCCTCCATTGGGATGGTCTATGACAATAATTTGCAGAGTGCCCAAATATAAAATATAAAAATATAAAAAAATATTTTGAATATAAAAATATTCTGAGCCATGGCTCTCATTTTTATAATTTTGCTAACATAAACATCGTAAAATAGTATCATCATCATCATTTACCAAACCGGTCGGCGTATGGCGTAGGCAGTCATGTCCCTCCACAATCTTCTATCTACAGTGCATCATATCAATTTTGTTGCTGACATGTTTTCCAAGCCATGACACAAAGCTATCAAGTAAAATATTACACAATGTTATATTTGAGAATTAAAATGATTTAAAAAATTGGCATTTCGCAGCACAATGTAGTGTCCTTTGGTACATAACGTTTAAGAACCCGTGTTTAAAGATTGAAGAATCAGGATGTGGTGCAATAGGGCATGAAGATAATGACAGCCAGTTAATGATGTTGAGTCTGGAGAGCAAATAATGCCCCCCACACGATGGCCAGGAATGCCCTGGGAGAAAGGGCTGGGGAACAAAGAGAGGATGGAATTAAAGGAAATGAACACTTTTCTATCACGACCATCCGTGTGGAAAACAGAAGCAGAAATATTGAAGTACTGAATGGGGTAGAGGGAGCTATATTGTACTTTGTAAATGGTGGTATAGGCGTATTGTGCATAGAGATGGAAAGTTCATTATGGCAAGCAGATTGAAAGAGAAACTGATGGGACATGATCACACGAGGAGAACTGACGAGGGTTCTTAAGGTATGTGGTCACTTGAGTTATTGAGAGAGTTAACAGCCTGGTCTTTCTTGTATGGGGTCAGGGACGAAGAGAATATAATATGGTTCAACGACATAAAATGGGGAGGAAAAAACAGTTTGATAGGTGCGAAATTTAAAATAACATGTGTTATAATTCAGGTTGTAATTTTACCCAAAAATATTTTTATATTTGTGTTAAGCGCGTTTATGTGTGTTTTCATTGTATATATACCTGTGATTATGTATTTCTTTTTAATATATATCTTTTATTACAGAGTACAATTCTTCCAAATTAATTCTCAGAATAGGGTTGTGTTTACATGAATGAGTCTTTTTGTTGGTTCTTTTTATTTCCTTGTTATTATTCTACTTAGTCTTCTACAGCGTTTACACGACGGCAACTCCTCTGCATCGTCCACCCTTAAAAGATCATTAAGTGAGCGTTGTGCTCTAGTGTAGAACAATCTACGATAACTGTGATTTCGGCAAAACACATCCGTTTTCAGGGCATGGTTTTTGGGTACAGATTGCTTTTACCCTCCATCCTTGGTCAGATTTGTTAATATTTAGTTATTGAGTTATTAGCGGGTCATCATCATCGCACACGGAACATATATGTTAATATGTTACCAGTGTCACTTATTGAAAGTACTCTTATAGTAGACTCTTGTAGCCTTATAATTTTGGCTAATAATAATGGCTGAGGTAGTTATTTATAATAAACAAAAGGATAGGAATGGCAAAAAGTAATTTTAATGTCTTGAAGGACATACTAAAATCAAAACAAATAACACCAGGGCTAAAACTAAGAATAGCAAAATGTTACATCTTCTCAATATTCCTATATGGTGCAGAAACATGGACATTAGACAAGAAAACAGAACAGAGAATTGAAGCCTTTGAAATGTGGATATATAGAAGAATAGGTAGAATTGGATGGAAGGGAAAGAAAACAAACGATGAAGTCTTAAAACAACTAAAAATGAAAAGAGAACTACTAAGCACAATTCAAACAAGACAAATGCGATTTTGGGGCCATGTTAAAAGACACAATAGCCTACTAAAAGTAATCCTGGAGGAGAAAATACAAGGTAGAAGAAGCAGAGGCAGACCAAGACTAATATGGACGAGTAACATCAAAAGATGGACAAATCAGCCTATGACAACCTGCACCATCAAAGCAAGAGACAGAGCAGAATGGCGCTCCATGGTAGCCAACCTTCGTTGCGGAAACGGCACTCGATGATGATGAGTTAGTTATCGGTTGTTGATCACTTTTAGTGCACGTGGTGCCGAAAGTCTTCGAATTCTCCTAAATTACTTACAGTGTAATGGATCTCTCACTGACGTTGTCTACACACTTTTTTTTTTTTTATATCAGTGCTTCCTAAACTGACATTCTGAATGTTGCAGTGAACTCTTGATATCTCTGATGAATATTCCAAACAAAAAACAAATAAAGAGGTGGATTTTATTTTACAAACATTTCATGAGACAGCAGCAAGTGTAGCGGTGATCTGGGTCTTTTATTGACGGACATTATTCCTAGGAAATGAATATTTCAAATGATCAGAGATAAGGATGATCCTGTGAGCATGGAAAAAAGAAACAGGAGAACGTGAAAGAAAATGACAACGTTATTATCTTCTGCTCTCGTTTTTGCTCTTGTGTGCATCAAACTTCCGGCGAATATGGAGTGTTTTTGGCGAAGAGTGGGATCAAAACTGGCCCCTAATTTGAACTTTTAGATAGGGAAGAACGTCTCTACAGGTGCAGTAAAAGGGGAACAAATAGACTTATATAAACTGAAAGAAGCTCAAGCTCAGAATAGTTTCAGAAGCCCTTGTACATTGATTATGGAACAGCTTTAGAAGCCAGTATAATTTATTATAAAATAACTTTAGAAGCCAGTATAGATTTATTATAAAATAACTTTAGAAGCCAGTATAGATTTATTATAAAATAACTTTAGAAGCCAATATTTATTTATTATAGAACAGCTTTAGAAGCCAGTATATATTTTTTATAAAATAACTTTAGAAGCTAGTATAATTTATTACAAAATAACTTTACAAGCCAATATAATTTATTACAAAATAACTTTAGAAGCCAGTATAATTTATTAAAAAATAACTTTAGAAGCCGGTATAATTTATTAAAAAATAACTTTAGAAGCCAGTATTTATTTATTATAAAATAACTTTAGAAGCCAGTATTTATTTATTATAAAATAACTTTAGAAGCCAGTATAATTTATTGAAAAATAACTTTAGAAGCCAGTATTTATTTATTTTAAAATAACTTTAGAAGCCAGTATTTATTTATTATAGAATAACTTTAGAATCCAGTATAGATTTATTATAAAATAACTCTGGGAGCCAGTGTATATCTATTATAAAACAGCATTAGACACCAGTATGGATTTATTTTTGAACAGATTTAGAAGCCCGTGTATATATATATATATATATTATTACTTTGACGAAGAATCACCATCACTATCTCTACCAGTCGATTCTGTTCTCCTGTTTAGATTTTCTGCCATTTCCTGTAAACTGATGACATATAATATTACCCCAAAAATCATGTGCCGACTGTCTATACAAATTATGGTCACTAACACCATATTGCCTATACGCCACTTGGCGTGACGAGGTTCTTTATTTTTTTTTCTATTTTTTAAAATGACATATAAGACGTGTCTTTCAAGTAATTTGACTCATCAAGTACAGTCACATCCTTCAGTAGGACGACAGCAGAAAGATTCCAGTATTTCTCCCACATTCATAAATAGTAGTAGCCTCGGTCGGTCATAGTTGATTTTTGCATCTATGAAATGTTATTTTGTTCTTTTCTTTCGTCCTGTATTCTCTGTTTCAATGAATATGTCTACTTCTTGTTTGCGTTGGAGCTTTAGAGTGTATTTCCAAAGATTGCGGTCTGCAGCTATTTTTCCCAGGCTGCAGGGTTTTTGTTCAGAGTCTTCATGTCACGTTTTTACACATCTACAAATCGAAGTTTTGGACGCCCTCTAGTTCTTTTGCCATCTGCTAGTTGTCCATAAAGTATATCTTTTGGTATGCGGCCATCTTATATACGGTGTACGTGGCCAAGCCAGCGTAACTTTCGATGTTTGACCAGCGTGTAGATGTTCGGGAGGCCTGTGTGTGTCATGACTGCCACGTTTGTAACTTTATCCTTCCAGGTGTATCTAGAATACAGTGCAGACATCGTATATGCAATGTATTTTGCATTCTTTCCTACTTTCCATAAGTTGGGCTCTCTTGCTTTGCATAATGATGCAGGCAATTGCAAACTGCAGCTTTTGTTTTAATTGTCAGTTTGTTGTTTTGCCAAACACGCGCAGGAAGACGTGTGAAGGTGGTAGCAGCTTTACCAATTGGGCTGTCAATTTCTGTATTTAAAGATAGTTAGTCGTTCAGTGATCGAGTGTTTGCAGTTGTCGATAGAGATTGAAGGTGTTGCCTCGACGTCCTGACCGAGTATGTTAGTTTTCTGCAAACATATTGTTAGACCAAAGTCTCTGCAGGCATGCAAAAAGCGAGGCACCATACTCTGGAGTTATTCCTGACTTTGCGTGACAAGTGCAGCGTCGTCAGCAAATAACAGGTCTCTAATAGTGATATGTTTGATTTTGGAGCTTGTCTTTAGCCGTGCGAGACATAACAACCTGCCATGAGATCTAGTATGAAGACATACTTCTTCTTTCGCATTTGAGAATGTATGCTTCAATAGAACAGCAAAGAAGATTCCAAATAGGATCGGAGCAAGATCACACCACTGCGTATGTTGAAGGGTTGTCTTGTGCTGCCGTAAACCACACCTTTCCCAACAGCCTTACCACACCTCACTTATTTCAATGTTAGGTTGACTTTGATATTCTTTTACAAAACAATCTCTGATCATGTAGATCGTTTTCCATTATATATTACATTCAAGCTATTGCCTTGCAGAGACTTCGAAAGTGAAACAATGCAAAACCTACCAAAGAGAACTTGATTGAGAACAGCGCAGGAGACAAGTTTGTTCCTCAGCATATGCGTGATTTCGGACATGCCGTGAAGAATAGCTGCAGAGCTTGTAAGGTAAAGATAATTTGTTTTTCAACAAGAAAATGCGAAAGAGACTGAAGGCCATAGCTTTGTTGCTGGGGATCAAAGACGTGAGAAATAAATCTAGAAGCTCAACAAGCGTGCACTCTGCAAGGATAACATTATATTACGTTTCCACTCCAAGATTCTAGATTTGTTATCTCTGCTAACGCAGTTATCAAGTATCCCTTCAACACCTCCTTAAGCATCATCAATATGCACGTTTCATCCCTCATATACCAAGTATTAGATGTGGAGATATTACATCTTATGAATAAATATTGATATCAACTGTTGACATTAATAATGCAATAAAGAGTGAGGGAGCGGGAGTGTAAAGGGGAGTGGGGTGTGATTTTAATTATCAGCGCCGACATCAGCAATCCACTTCACTGTTGTTCACATCTCCCCCACTTCACTGTTGTTCACGTCTCCTCCACTTCACTGTTGTTCACGTCTCCTCCACTTCACTGATGTTCACATCTCGTCCACTTCACTGTTGTTCACATCTCGTCCACTTCACTGTTGTTCACATCTCGTCCACTTCACTGTTGTTCACATCTCCTCCACTTCACTGTTGTTCACATCTCGTCCACTTCACTGTTGTTCATATCTCCTCCACGTCACTGTTGTTCACATCTCGTCCACGTCATTGTTGTTCATATCTCCTCCACGTCACTGTTGTTCACATCTCCTCCACGTCATTGTTGTTCACATCTCGTCCACTTCACTGTTGTTCACATCTTCTCCACGTCACTGTTGTTCACATCTCGTCCACTTCACTGTTGTTCACATCTCCTCCACGTCATAGTTGTTCACATCTCGTCCACTTCACTGTTGTTCACATCTCGTCCACTTCACTGTTGCTCACATCTCCTTTAATTCAGTGTTGCTCACATCTCCACTACTTCACTGATGCTCACATCTACTCCACTTCACTGTTGCACACATCTCCTCTACTTCACTGTTGTTCACATCTCCTCCACTTCTATTTTGCTCACATCTCCTCTACTTCACTTTTGCTCACCTCTCCTCTACTTCACTTTTGCTCACATCTCCTCTACTTCACTGTGTCTTACATCTCCTCCACTTCACTGTTGCTCACATCCCTACTACTTCACTGTTGCTCACATCTCCTCCACTTCTATGTTGCTCACATCTCTTCCACTTTAATGTTGCTCACATCTCTACTACTTCACTGTTGCTCACTTCTCTACTACTTCACTGTTGCTCACATCTCCTCCACTTCTATGTTGCTCACATCTCTTCCACTTTAATGTTGCTCACATCTCTACTACTTCACTGTTGCTCACTTCTCTACTACTTCACTGTTGCTCACATCTCCTCCACTTCTGTGTTGCTCACATCCCTACTACTTCACTGTTGCTCACATCTCCTCCACTTCTATGTTGCTCACATCCCTACTACTTCACTGTTGCTCACATCTCCTCCACTTCTATGTTGCTCACATCCCTACTACTTCACTGTTGCTCACATCTCCTCCACTTCTATGTTGCTCACATCTCTTCCACTTTAATGTTGCTCACATCTCTATTACTTCACTGTTGCTCACTTCTCTACTACTTCACTGTTGCTCACATCTCCTCCACTTCTGTGTTGCTCACATCCCTACTACTTTAATGTTGCTCACATCTCCTCCACTACAATGTTGCTCACATGCCTACTACTTCACTGTTGCTCACATCTCCTCCACTTCTATGTTGCTCACATCCCTAATACTTCACTGTTGCTCACATCTCCTCCACTTCTATGTTGTCCTCATATCTCTTCTGTTTCTATGTTGCTCACATCCCTACTACTTCACTTTTGGTCACATCTCCACTATTTCACTTTTGCTCACATCTCCACTACTTCAATGTTGCTCACATCTCCACTACTTCAATGTTGCTCACATCTCCACTACTTCACTGTTGCTCACATCTCCACTACTTCACTGTTGCTCACATCTCCTCCATTTCTATATTGCTGACATCTTCTCTTCTTCACTGTTGTTGACAGCTTCTCCAAACAAACGATAAAAGCTTCTTTTTATACCGTCTTGGAAGACCACAATTTTGTCTTGTAATTAATTTTTTTTCCTCTAAAACTGGAAAAGCGATTCAGCAGAAGCGAGTTAACAGGATAATCCCGCTTTATTTTAATAACCGTCTTCTACTTCCTCATCCACATTTGAGTGTTTAAAGGAGATGCACTTTTGGTTTTTTGCTTTTCTGTGGACCCTTGCAGCGTCTATGTTTTAGAGTTTCTCATGTTTTGTTAGTCTATCTTTAATTATATTATCCAACCTTCTTTATGCATGGGAGAGTTTATTGAGTTATTGAGTTATTAGCGGGTCATTATCATTGAACTCAGAATATGTCCATAGGTGCTTAGATCACCTCCTCAGCAAGGATCGAAATGTCCAGCAACTGACGACTCCATTTCTGTGTTGGTTGAATAGTCTTCTTACACGCCCACTAAGTTTCTCGTTTCTGGCTGTGCCCATTTTAACTCCCATCTCTTTTATCCGAAGGAGTGACGTGGACTCAAAGGTTATCGAAGCCCTGTGTCCTTCCAATTTCCCGGAGGACATTGATGATGTCCGCCCGATTCATTGGTTGCCCGTCCTCAACAATAGTGCAGCTAGCCAACCTGTCCGCCCTTTCATTTCCCCGTATTTCAGCATGTCCTGGGACGTAAACAAAGGTGGCCTTACATATTTTTGACTTCTGCAATGACTCTACCCTTTGCCTACGTACAGATCCCGCCTCCACTTTTCGTATCATGCTCATCGAATCACTCAGTATACATGCGTGAGTGTAGTCTTGTGACTTTATCCAGATGAATGCCTTGGTCACTGCCATCACCCCCATCGTCATTTTAATCGTGGTCATAGCGTATGCACCACTGTCTTCATTGACTATTCTGCCTGCCGAGCGTGCTGTAAATGCACATGCACTTCTTTGGTGTCGCATTACAGATCCGTCTGTATAGATGATTGCATCTTTCTCATCGGTGTTATCCCAGATGAGACCGCTGACCTCTGCATTGACCAAGACTGAGTTCTGTTCCCTACATTTCCTGTAGAGTGTGACAATACACGAGAATGTCCCCTAGAATGACGTAGGCACCGGTATTCTCGCCAGCATTAATATTGGTAAGCTCACACACCCGTTTGATGACATTTTCTGCTCGACCCACCCATGATTTGCCTCTTTTTAGCCTGACACCCTTCCCTGTTTCGAGCTCATGATGCAATGGATGCTCTTTATCTGCACTAATCTTCAGGTATGTTCGTGCCCTCCAGATCTTGATCCTGTCATCCATGTGGAAAGTCGAGAAGATACCTCATTGCTACACAGGGAGTGTCCCTCGTACACCCCAAGGTAATGCGCATAGCTTCATTCGGTATTTTCTCCAGCTTGTCATTTTGCGTCTTACTGACTGTGAGAACTGCCAGGGCATACTCGATTGGTTCAACGACTAGTCCCTGGAGCAGAAGGGTAAGTAGCCTCTGCTCGATGTTGGCAGCTGCCATGACCTTCAAATCTGCTAATCCTTTGCGGGATTTTGTTATCACATGGTCGACGTGGTCTCGAAAACACATGCTGAGATCAAACTTAACTCCAAGATACGTCATCACCCTGTCCCTGGTCACCTCATTAGCTCTCATTCGTACCATCGGTTGACCCAGCCGCTGGCAGAAATGGGTACCAGGGTAGTTCTCTGGGAAGGTGAGGAATATCAACTCGTATCGTGAGTCTCGATGCTTGAAGGGACACTATCCATATGTATTCGAACACTTTACGATAGGCGGCCGAGCACATATGGGTGAAAACTCGCGTGATAAGACGCCGATTCAAGTCTCGTACTTTACCTTTAGCTTTAGCTTTACCAGTAGAAAATAAAACCATTCAATCCTTAGCAAAGTGGTACAACTCTATTAGAATCACTAACAGATTAAAATGACGCCAGCCATTATTCTGAGAGCCATTTTCCATATAGCGTCATTTGGTCTCCACGTAAATAGAAACACAAAGCGCCGTAACACTGATTATATTTTGCGCGGCCGTTGTCTTGTTAATTACAAAAGAAAGAATGAGCCGAGTGTTGCTCATATTTATACTCACATACGGACACTTTTGATGACACTGCTAATGAGGAAACTAAAGAACTTGAAAAGTGCTGAATGTTAAACCGAACTTCATGAGAATAAAGCGCTGTTTCTGAAGTCATTGGTAATTATGTCTTTCCGTTATTTTGCCTCCATACATATGTTTAGCAGTTCCAATGTTGACTTCTTACTAAACCATAATTTAATACTGACTGAAATCTTCTCTCTTCTTCCTTGTTTTTTTCCGTGCCTCAATATTTTCCTGCTGTCACAACATATTCGGGGGAAAAAGTGATCGTTTCTTGTTGATGAAGACAACTATTCTATTTTTTGGTTACGTTTTTATCTATTTCTAACATTATAGAATTGATGTGCTGATATAGGCATTAATACTCTGTATTCACGAGAAACATCGTTAAGTGACACATCCACCAGAAAGAAATATAATGGACCGATGTGCTACTACAACACCTCTTTACTAATATAAATCAGTGTTGAGGTTAAGGCACTGATTCCCAGGGTATAATATTTAAAAAATATAAATAAGAAACAACAGAGCTTGAAGACCGTATGTTGACCCAGCTTAATAAATAGGCACCTGACTCGATGAGTTTGTAAAGGTAAACAAAAAAAAGTTAGAAAGACACTTACCACTACCCTCACCTCCAAATGCTGACGGCTAGTAATGTGAATGCTTCACACTAATACAAGTTCAGAGTATATTATGTAACACACATTACTTTCATATACTATATGTATGTGTGTGATTGTGTAAGAGTGAATATTGGCTATTGGTTATGGAAGGTCTCGGTATCACTTCAAACGAATTAAAATCCATAATTGCTCAATCGCCCGTGCCAGAGTAATCATCCGAATTAATATCTCATCTCCCAAACAAAGAAAGGTAACTGTAGTCCCCATCGTAGCAGTCTCAGCACACGCCAAAAGACATGAGGCGAAACCGCACAGAAAGTGAACACAGCCAACTGTTCCCTGTCGTACGATATCATCATTCATCGTAAACAATTGGAATATCGGAACATTATCAAAACGGATGAGACACAGCTCACGGTGTGCACAGAGCACTTAACTCAGTAGCTCCTGCAACAAGCCGAACTTGGAATATGAGGAAACTGCAACAAGGAACACTTTTCAGACATAGCCTTCAATGGTTCCTGCCGCCTATCCACCATATACCGGAAGTTCACGTCCTCCCGAAAATGATGATCGTCATTTTGAGAACAAAAAATGTATAGAGTGAAGATTCTATGTGAGTAAGTCAAGGATACTTGTGAAATACCTTGCCTCGAATATATAAACAAATATAATTCCCCTTTGAGGAAACCACACATGTTTTATCACGTTTTTCCTTTTCAAGTTACCACAAATTACATAAAAAATTTTTTTTTTTATTTAACCCCGATACTAGTACAGCAGACATTATTAATTCTGACAACCCGCTTCACAAAATACTAAGCACACACAAAAATGAATAGATTAAATGCAACAGCAAATCCTCAAAATTACATTTTAAAAATAATAGAACATACACTTGCTCATCATTAAACAGCGACCGAGTCTGCTGGAAATGGCAAAGTAATTTTTGTTCCAGAAATTTAAACTTGCTCATGGCTTGGCATTCAACAACCTTTGGCAGACATTTTGATAACTCGGATTATGAAGCAACTGTACGTTGTAAGCAGCAAGTAACAGAATTGAGATAAATGTATTCATGAAATCTTTCAAACGTGTTAACACGTACATTTGACACTGTTTATGTATGATCACAACGGATTTTTGCAGTAAACTTGAAATTAGAATATGATATCATAAAAGACAACAACTAGGATGTTTTGCCATTACAAGTAAGACATGACTGAACAAAAAAAACCAACCTTTCTCTAGAAAGGTTTTTAACTGGGACGTAAACAAATAAAAGAGACAATACATCCTTAAAATACGGTAGATATATAAACAATATCCAGAGTTATGTTACGCCATCATGAACGTACGCTGAAAATGTGACGTCATGTAGCAACAAAAGACGAAAGAAGACCGATTCTAAAACTCTAGAAAAGGTCGCTATTTATTTTTATTTTTAATTGTCGATCTTTTATTTAATTCAACTTTAGGTTCCTTTCTTTATATTCTATTGACTCATTTTAAGCGTGTTTACTATACACGGTTATCGAACGACTATTATTTACCCTTCGCTCTTTTTGACAAATGACGTCATATTTATTTGTGTACTTTCCTGGAGGTGTTAGGTGACTGACCATTCAGTAAGTTACTCCTGATTTTTAAAGATTTCTGTTCTGTTTTATATTATTTTCGTCTCAGTTGAAGACCTTTCGGCTGAAACGTTGGTTCTCTGTTTAGTATTATTATTGTTTGCAAAACTGAAATATTCTTGTTATCTTTTTTTTTTCTTCAAATAATTCACTTCTGATACCTTTGTACGTGGCTTTTCAAGTGTACTCAAGGTCATAACGTTACAAAAGCATATTCAATTTAGTAATGGTTCCCTCCCTGCACGCCTTGGTTGGCGTGTGGGGAATATGGTGTTCAATATCATCATCCAATACCGTGTCTGCTGGCGTAGGTTTATCATGTCTCTCCACAACTTTCGATCTCGACAGTTATTTATCATTCTGTTGTTGACCTTCTGCCAAGCGATTCTCTTAAAAGCTGTGTGGTTTCATTCCTCTTTGCTTCCTTTTATATCTCTTCGTCCCTCAACTTTTCCAGTTGTCACAATATATTCCATTCGTTCCCTTCTCATTACATGACCAAAGAATGATGATTGTTTCTTCCTAATTTTGGAAATTAGCTCTCTCTTTGCTTTGGCCTCTTTCATAACGTTTTTATTACTCTTCTGAGATGGCCATGGTACTCTCAACATTCTTCTGTAAACCACATTTCTACAGCCTCCATATATTTTCTTGTTTGTTGCCCTATTGTCCATGATTCACATCCATATTTTACAACTGGTTCTACATAACATTTAAGAACTCATTTTATTGTTTATATTGTTAAAAATGGATTGCGCAGAATCTTTCTCATTTTTGGAAAGCTGCTTTTGCCTGAGCCATTCTGCATCTCACCTCTGTTGTGCATTTATCATATGAGGTTAGCATTGCTCCCATATATTTCAATTAATTTACCTGTTTTAATAATGTTCCACTTGTCTTTGTTGTGCATTGCGGTGAAGACTGTTTCTTTGTTGTTACCCTTACTTCTGTCTTGTTGCTATTAAGGCAGAGACTATAAGTTTTGCTTTCCTTCGCTATAACGTCCAACATTTCTTGTAAGAGGTTAAGGCAAAGAAATGCAAATGAATGCATAAAAATGCGAAGCTGCAGTAAAGCTGAATTCGAGGAAAAATGAAAAAATTAAAAAATGGTATGTTAGAAGCTTTACGTGATTAATAGACGACACAAGAGTGTCGTCTATTAATCACGTAAAGCTTCTAACATACCATTTTTTTAATTTTTTCATTTTTCCCCAACATTTCTTGTAACTTGTTTTGAATCTTAGCGATTATGACTGTATCATCAACATACCTAGATTATTTATATTATGATCTCCATTTGTTATTCCCGGCATGCCCCTTATGGAAGTTTAAATAACTTCACTATACATATCAAATATATCTGGTGACAGCACACAAGCTTGTCTAACACCCTGTTTTATTTGTTGAAACATTTCCAATTGGTTTCCAGTTCTTATGGCCGCTGTTTGTTGCCAGTACATGTTCTTTATTATGCTTAGATCTTTGCTGTCTACGTTTATGCCTTCTAAAATTTAGATTATTTCTTGGTGCTTTACTTTCTCAAATTCTTTGGTATAATCTATGAAACATAGGTATAGATCTGTTTCACTTCTTCTGTTCGTTTATCGGTATAAAGATCTTTAATATATTCTACCCATCATTCCCTTATGCTTTCTTGTTCAATCAACAGTTCTCCTTCCTTTGATCTTAAACATCCAGTTTTTTATTACGTTTTTCTTCCTGTCAATTTTGCAGTTTGTATATTGCTTTGGTATCTCTTTTTTCTTGCATTGCAATCTCTTTGCATCACTGTTTTAACCATGCTTCTTTTTCTTCATTGCATTTTATTTTAATTTCTTTATTTAGTCGCTTATACTCATCCTTGTTATCCTTATTTCTTCTTCTTGTTTCCTTTAGCTGTAAAATGTCATCTGTCATCCATTTCTTTCTTGAATTTGTCCTCACTGGTGGTATGAACTCTTTTGATGTTTGCTGCATTGAGTTGTTTAGCATTTCCCACTGTTCATCAATACTTTGTATCTTCTCTATTGCATTGTACCGGTTTTGAATTGGGATTTTATATTTGCCTTGTAACCTTTTGTCTGATTTGAGTAAATCTAAATTTAACTTGATGTTAACTGTGGCTCGTGTTGCTATTTTTAATTTTACTCTAAGCTTTCCCACAACTGGTACATGATAACTATTGCAATCTGCCTTGGTCTAGTTGTCACACCACATACCAGACTGTTTCCAAATATGTTGTTTATCATTAGGTAGACGACTTTATTACTCGCGTTGTCTCCAGGGCTTTTCCATGTCCACAGATGTCTTGGATGTTGCTAAAACCATGTGTTTCCTATCATCATGTTGTGTGTTCTTGCCCAGTCAATACGTTTGTCACCTCTTCCGTTTCTCTCTCCTAAGCCATAATAGCCAATCACTTCTTCAACTTTTTCTTTTGCTGCTTTTGCATTGAGATCCACTAGAACTATGGTGTTTTCATGTGAATTGCATTTATGAAGTGCCATATTAAACTAGTGGTAAAATTATTTTCGTTTCCGGTTGTTTCCAAAATGGAGGAATTATTTTTCTCCGGCTTGGTATCGAACCGTTGATCAGAGGTTTAACAAGCCGCTATCGTAAAAACGATGTTGTTAATGAAACGTAGACCTGATACAGAAAATAAATGTCTAAGGAAAATACTTGGTATAGCGTGGAACGAATTCAAAACAAACGAGGAAATTAGAGAAATCGTCAATCAACCACTAATATCTTCAGTAATAAAGAAAAGACGATGGTCATATGTTGGACATGTGATGAGGAGAGATAATAACCGAATAGCAAAGCAAGCCCTCATATGGGAAACAACAGGTAAGAGAAAAAGAGGAAGACCCCGGGAGACACTGAGAAGAACATTGATGAGAGAGGCAAGAGCAGCAGGATTCGGCTCTCTCATTGAGATAGAGCTGCTTGCACAGAACAGAGACAGATGGCGAGATTTGATAAAATATCTTTAAAAGAAAACTGCTAGAACAAAAATTCAGATAGGAGAAGGTGTATCTTGGTCTACGCCCTATGGGCCGGCTACGGCTCGAAAGGTCAATCGATAGATAGAAAATTTATCAACTGTTTCCTCTCTACTGTCGGCTGTTCGTGCATAAACTTGTATGAGATTAATATTTATTGGCTTTCCATTCAATGTAACTAATAGGACTATGTCAGATATTGCCCAAAAGTCTGTCACTGTTCTTGCTCTTGCTGCTTCTAAGATGATACCTACTCCTCTTTGGTGTTCACTACCTCCAGAATTGATGATTTTATGTTCATCAGAATATATCTCCCTTGATCCAGTGTATCTCATTTCACACTGTCCCAATAAATGTAAATTCATCCTTTTCATTTCTTGTTCAATGTTTTCCAATTTTCCCTTCTGCATGAGTGTTCGTACGTTCCAAGTTCCCGTTGTCAGAGTCTGTTGTATCTGTATCTTGCTTACAGTAGCTTGATGACTATCGGGTATCACCTGCAGCACATTCTGTCCCCTACTGAACGAGGGTGTTCCATTAGAATCCCCATAAACGATGTTGTCGAGAATTCTATAATTGTAGCGTCCCATGACTATTTAAAGAAGTTACGACGGTGGTTTTCTGTTGCCTTCCGTCGGTTTGGTTACGGTTGACTCCGCTAGCCTTTGACTGAAAAGTCTCACCAACAAAGCAGTGGGGTTGTTTTACTTTAGAGTACACACGTATTCAACCCTACTGGGAGATACTTGCTTTAATAGGAAAAGTACAGAAATACAATTTATTTTTCCGAGCTGTGATCGTAACCCTATGCTATAGTCATGAGAATACCTGCGCGAAGGACATTGTCCACGACGGATTAAATTTGTTGATTAGCTGAGTGGCAGTGTTCCCTAGCGTTTGGCTTCTTGTGGCAAGACGCAGTGTCAAGGAGTACGGGTTCGATCCTGCTTCGGACCATAATGTTGTTCTTTATTTTTTTCTGTTGTTGTTTATTTGTCATTTTTCCTGAGTGCTGTAATACATATCTCTTCCTCTTATGTTTCCCTAACCTCCCTTAGTCTTGTACTCTACCGAGCATACCAGCAAGGCAGTAGGGCAGCCGCAGGTTGTACTGTCAACAGCATACAGTAGCAGGTACCTGACCTGACAGTAAATATAGTGATAGTGACCATATTTGTCTATGACAACGGCATATTTAGATTAGGTTATGTGGTCGGTATCACGCCAGGCCGCCTTTACGTCCCAGAAAAAATATATGCTACCAATTTTAGAGGAACACCGGATCCGTGTCGATCCGAAAATAATCCGTTACTTCTGGGGATCGATCCCTGACGATTTGAATCAGGAAGCGAGCACACTAACCACCTAGCCACTGAAGCTACATATTCATTTTAAGAATAAATATTTACGTTTGACGGTTTAATGTAAACACGTTTCTTCCTCCTCTTCTTTGTTTCCTCAATTGCCTTTCAGAAAAGCTATAGTTTTTGGTCTTTTGCTCTTCTTTTCACCTCCGCCGCCGTTATGTTTCCTAGTGTGTCTAATATTCTAGCAAACAATCTTTTTCGTGGTCGAACCCTAGGTACGCTGTTCTGGTAACGTTTATTGAAGGCTCATTGAGTTATTTGCGGATCATCATCATTGCACTCCGAACATGTCCATATGTGTTCAGATCCCCTCCTCAGCAAGGCTCATTGTTTTGTCTTTTGATCGTTTTTTTTTTCTTATTACTTTGCCCAACCATGTTATTTGTAGGTTCTTTGTGTATTCAGTGATTAAAATTATTCTTAGCTTTTTCTCAGCTTCTAATTTATGATTTAATCTCTCTCAGGTTACTTCCTGTCACGTGTCTAACACATTTCATTTATGTAGTTGTTAATATTTTGTTTCCTCTTGTGTGTATTGTTCATGTCTGACACTAGTGACACAATCTATCGATGAAGATTGTATTGCAGAGTTCCTGTTCTGCATTCTATTATTGTGTCCTTGTTGGACAGCAGTAGTAACATTTGTCCGATGATTTGGCAAACTTTGTTGAATCTTGAGTATATTTTTACACCTTGCAAATTATTGTTGGTCACCAAACATGTATAATCCATATATTCTTCAATCATAAAATAAGATGTTAGAAACGGGTGTGTACTGTCACTAGATTTATCAAGCTGTACAGTAAAGCTATACTAAGATCCATAAAAGACCTACCCGGAATATCAGTTAGTAGTTATAATATAAACAATATGAAGTATTCTGGTGATACTGTATTAATCGCTAAGAGTGAAACGGAATTTCCTCTTTAAATATGTTTAATAAATAATTTTATAGTGATGTAAAGTACAAATAAAGGCCTCAGCCTCAACAGCAACGAAACAGAAGTACATTCAAAGCGCATAAATCAGATGTTTTACGCAAATAGATACAGCTAGACCAGATGGTGTAAATGGGTAGAGATTTTTAGACGAAATATGTAAAAGCATAGAAACAACTAGCCAATTTACATGAATCGGTTGAAACACGATTATGTTTATGTTTTCACACAAGATATTCTCTCCTTCCCAGCTCCTGCATTATGTTGTAAAACATTGACGTCCAACGATGTAACGCTTCCCATTCTTTACTCTACCTTACTCGTGCATTCAGTCATTTATGACCAAATCTCGAAATTACTTACTATATGAACGTTTAGTTAGTTGGAATAGCTACTTTCTTTTAATTTCACTTCTTGTTGTCCTTATTGTGGGTGAAGAATTGTCCTATGAGATACCATTTATGCTTGCACAGTTTACCATGTGAAATCATCTTATAACATCTTTAATATATGTCATGATTACTATTAATGATACTTTTTGTTAAGCAAAATAGCTCAGGCCAAAACAGCATTTCAGAAAATGAAAAATATCTTATGCAACAAATCTATGTCAATAAAAGTAAGAAAGAGAGTTCATCGGTGCTGTATAGAACCAATTCTGACCTATGGAAGCAAATCATGGACAGTAGACAAACAAATGAAAAGACAAGTAAAGACCACATAGATGAGATTTCTCAGAAGAATTTTGAAAGTTCCATGGACAGCTAAAATGTCCAATGAAGAAATTCTCAAAGAGGCCAATACAAAAAATGGAAACTCATAAAAACATCAGAAAGAAACAATCAACATTTTTTTGGGCACATCATGAGAAGAGGAAAGTTGGAATACTTGGTTACAACTGGCAAAATAAATGGTAAGAGAGATCGCGGACGACAACGAGAGAAAATACTGGACAGCTTGGTGTCATGGCATGGAAAATAGTCAACAACAGAACTGATACGATGCACTGTAGATAGAAGATTTTGGAAGGACATGATCGCCTACGCCAACCGTTATGGCACATGATGATGATGATGAATATATGTTAACTTTTAAATCTCTCAGAAACGAGTATTAAGACAGCACTGTAAAGTATTTCTTGTTTTTCTTCCTGTGTCCATATTCCGACGTTAACGACAACACTATCAGTCTACTACTTGTGGTGGACCTCGTTGTCTAGCGCTTCTCTTTTTATCCTTATATTTTTTATTGTAATCTTGAATCTAGCTGCATCTAATTAGAGCGTAAAATAAGGGGTAGCTATGCGGTTTATGTTTCAGTCCACATGTGCACAGTCGTGTTAAGACGTCCGAAGTTTATTCTTTTTTTTTTCTGGGGTAGCGGGGGAGGGGGGATTTTTTAGTCTTTTATAACCCACTCTGGACATAAAGACAATAGTTTAACCTGGTTGATCAAGTGTATGGAACATTAATGAGGAGATTGTGATCTCTTCTGTTAGATTAATTCAGTTTATCACAAAATTAATTCATCACTAATAGCATATTAATAGCGCACTACGTGCGACTTATTTCGTTAAGATCAAATAGAATATATGTTCCTGGACTCCATCGTATGGGATGACCAAAATATAGAGGGAACAAAAGAAGGCATTATGGTAGACATCAGGTCGCGTGCAGTTCGCAGGACGTTGAATTCTCTAAAAGCTGTCTGAACGAATCTCTGTCTCCGGCTATCGCCCATTTCTTCTGTTGTCATGTTCAAGATTTCTTTGATGTCTTGAAACCACCTTCTTCTTAGTCTGTACCTGATGTGTCGCCTTACATTATCGTTCTTTCCAGCCCGCTGTCTTTTGATGTGGCCATGTTATTTTTTTAAATATTATTCTTTTCTATACCCCTTGTGTTCTATGTATCATATAACACGTGCATTTGAAAACATTGCTGCATTTGTTAGCATATATGTCAATTGTCCAAGTTTCACAGCCTCATGTTGTTCTGGAAAAAATAGACAGGCTCTTGAACATCTAAATTATTTTTCTATTTTAGTTATTTGCACTTATCCTGGAAAAAAAAGTAAAGTACCCCCGTCACGCCAAGTGGCGTATAGGGAAATATGGTGTTAGTGACCCTATATTTTACAGACCTTCAGCACATGATTTTTGGAGTAATGTGGTCGGTATTACGCCCGTGCTGCTTTACTTTCCCAGAAAAAAATCCGGTACCCATTTAAGGCTGGGTGAACCCAGAAGCCGTCGGTTGGGATCGAACCCTACCTCTTGTCCTTTGTAGTCCAGTTCACTAACCACTGAGCTATCGCGGCTCCCTACTTATCCTGTAGTTGACTTAATTTATTCAATGCTATGTTTTACTTTATTTCATCTGAATTGCAAGTTAGACTGTGGAAAGAACCAGCGAGATGTATGCTAGGTCACAATTATTCATCCTTGCCTCGTTTATCTTTTAACGTTGACTTCATTTCAGGTTAGAATTTTAATTTTACCTTTTCTTTGGTTAGTTTTTTGTGCTACGATCATGTTACAGATAATTCCAGTCATTTAAACTTATTGACAGCTTCTCATCAAGGGAGATAACTCACATTAGCAGACAGCACATAACTTGATAGTTAAGAAAGCAAATATAATGAAGCTCTTACAAAATGGCGATTAAACTACAATGGTATCAGTTGTCAAAGTACACCTCTGAACCTATTTAACAAGAAATCGGAAATGACAAAAGTGGCGCGTCTTTCAAAATCACGTTCAGTAATTGCGAACAAGACAAAATTAGTAAATCATATCTCCCCTCGACGCTGAAAGGCAGATGAGGAAGGAAAGAAGAAGAAGAAGAAGGTATCAGTTGTCTCTAACGTCTTTAATGTTTCTTTGTAAATGATAGACGGGATTATGGGTCACATTTGCGTGACGTAGTAGAATGGAAAAACTGAAAAGCAACTATTGAACTTTAACAGAAGTGAGTTTTCAAGCATCGCTCATATCTTCTCCTCATTCAAATCTTCGATATCCTTCCATCACACTCCTTTGATTGTCCTTTTTGTTTGTTTTGAAAATCAGAATTTAGAATTCCAATAAGTACATTGCAAAATAAAAGCAAAGAAAAGCGTTTTTGCTGAGTCTAAAATTAGCAAACACTATAAAATCGGATAGTAGCATAATGTGTAAGAAAACTTCACCACTGTTATTTTATTTTCCTAAATGAATTAACAGGGTACTCATTGTTTCAGTCGTGTTGCCTGGGGAGTCTACCTTGGATTTAACCCATGGGGGAAGCCATCTAGGATTAATCCACAAGAGTCCACCTAAGATTGAATCCGCGATAGTCCACCTAGGATGGAATCCGCGATAGTCCACCTAGGATTGAATTATCTAGAGTCTATCTATGAATTAATCCACGAGAGTCCACATAGGATTGAACCAACTAGAGTCTACTCAGGATGGAACCAACATGAGTCTGTCTAGGATTAAACCAACGAGAGTCCGTCTAGGATTACACCAACAAGAGTTAGTCTATGATTAAACCAACGAGAGTCTGTCTAGGATTAAACCAACGAGAGTCCGTCTAGGATTAAACCAACGAGAGTCTGTCTAATATTAAACCAACGAGAGTCCGTCTAGGATTAAACGAACGAAAGTCTGTCTAAGATTAAACCAATGAGAGTCTACCTAGGATTGAACCAACTAGAGTCTACATAGGATAGAACCAACGGGAGTCCGTCTAGGATTAAACCAACGAAAGTCCATCTAGGATTACACCAACGAGAGTCTGTCTAGGATTACACCAATGAGAGTCCGTCTAGAATTAAACCAACACAAGAGCCTGCCTAGGATTGTACCAACTAGAGTCTACTCAGGATGGAACCAACGAGAGTCTGTTTAGGATTAAACCAACGAGAGTCCGTCTATGATTAAACCAACGAGAGTCTGTCTAGGATTAAACCATATGAGAGTCTGTCTAGGATTAAACCAACGAGAGTCTGTCTAGGATTAAACCAACGAGAGTCCGTCTAGGATTAAACCAACGAGAGTCTGTCTAGTATTAAACCAACGAGAGTCTATCTAGGATTAAACCAATGAGATTCCGTGTAGGATTAAACCAACAAGAGTCTGCCTAGGATTGAACCAACTAATGTCTACTTAGGATGGAACCAACGGGAGTCCGTCTAGGATTAAACCAACGAGAGTCCGTCTAGGATTAAACCAACGATAGTCTGTCTAGGATTAAACCAATTAGAGTCCGTCTAGTTTAATCCTAGACAGACACTCGTTGGTTCCATCCTAAATAGACTCTAGTTGGTTCATTCCTAGACAGACTCTTGTTGGTTTAATCCCAACGAGAGTCTGTCTAGGATTGAACCAACTAGAGTCTGTCTAGGATTAAACCAACGAGAATCTGTCTAGGATTAAACCAACGAGAGTCTGTCTAGGATTAAACCAACGAGAGTCCGTCTAGGCTTAAATTCAGAACTGTTTTACCTACGATTGAACACACAAAGAGTTCACAAGATTGATCCCATTGTAAGTCCAACGACAACCGAACCCATCGAGAACCCACCAGTAAACAAATTCACACAGAGACAACTTAGAATTGAATCCATGCAGAGTCTATTTTAGACTGACCTCAGGGAGCGTCCACGTAGAACTGGTCAGACTTTACTGTCAATCTGTGCTGCAACCAACATATGAATATTATGAACCTCGATAAAAATTACACATATTTTCCAAGACAGCGGCACACTAACATAAGAAGAATGAGCACGCGAATTGAAAGAAGATTAAACATAATTTAAATATAGCATTTTGTATATTTCTTTTTTATATTAATTTTTAACAATTAATTTCTTCTCTGTGTGTTACGATCATATGCAGATTTTAAGCAGCTTTTATAACTAATGAAACGTTAATCAGGGATGCCGATGTTTATCTGTGACGGTCTCCACATAGATAGCTTCCTATCTGTAAGTTTCCAATAAAACATTTGCTTGGGAGTGCCAGTGTTGTCTATTCTTCTAAAACAAAAGTCTCTTCATCATCATGGGCCATAATGTTTGGCGTAGGCTATCATGTCCTTCCGCAATTTTCTATCCACAGTGTATCGTAACAATTCTGTTGTTGACCGTTTCATGCCATGACACCAAGCTATCTATAATTCGTTCAGAAATTCGTCCCCACAGAGTTTATTAATTATGTCCACAACTGTTTGATGAATTTCAATAACTTTTTTTCATGAAAACTTTTTTTTTTTTCACCTACCTTAAGCCTTATTTTTTCCCTACTGTCATGCATTTAGAAAAGCTTTTTGTTTCTTTAGGGTATATAAAAATACGATTTTCTAGGGTGTCCTAATTTTTAAGAGTTTACAATGCCCACATTTGTTGTAATCAACATTGTCATTTAAAAAGGCAAAATGTCACGTGTTTATCCACACAATCTTAGCACTTGATCGCACTTACTGAACGTGATTTTGAAAGACGCACCACTTTTGTCATTTCCGATTTATTGTTAAATAGGTTCAGAGGTGTACTTTGACAAAGTATTTATTATTAATTTATTATATTATTATTATTATGTATATTACTTTGCATGTGATAATTTGTAAGCTGTTGTGAAGTGACTACTTGACTTTTCAAATCATGAAGAGTTTAAAGTGTTAATCCATCACTATACAAAAGTTAACTGTATTATTGTACAGGCACTTTTGCAATTACCTATTTCTACGACGAAGATATAAAATCAAATGAAAAATTGTGACCCTCTTCAATGTGATACGGATACGCCTTTGACTTGCATTGTTAGAAAATTAACGTAATTTACAGTAAAACCTAGCCGCGACAGCTCAGTGGTTAGTGAACTGGACTACAAAGGACAAGAGGTCGGGTTCGATCCTGACCGACGGCTTTCGGGTTCACTCAGCCTTAAATGGGTACCGGATTTTTTCTGGGAAAGTAAAGCGGTACGGGCGTAATACCGACCACATTACCCCAATAATCATGTGCCGAATGTCTTTAAAAATTATGGTCACTAACACCATTTTCCCTATACGCCACTTTGCGTGACGGGGGCACTTTACTATTTTTTACAGTAAAATCCAATGTTTAGAGCACACGGTTTGATATTTTCCCAAAAAAATATATAACAAAAAACGATTTGTGCAAAATTCAGACTATCTTTGTACTTAATGTTATAAAATCTTAAGGTCGGTGAAAAAAAAAATATTTCATGAAAAAGAATTACAGAAATTCATCAAACAGTATCCGAGATAATTGATCAACTCTGTGGGCACGAATTTCTGAACGAACTATAGTATCTTCTCTCTGTGTCGTCCGTGTTTCTCTTTCCCTGTCTTTGCCAGTTATAACAAAATACTCCAACTATCCTATTCTTATGATGTACCTGAAGAATGTTATATGCTTGTTTACGAATTTTTTAGGACCTACATGTTTGTGTTGGCGTCTTTAAAAATGTCCTTGTTGGTCTTTTTAGCTGTCCAAGGAACTTTCAACATTGTTCTGAGAAATCCCTCTCTGTGGCCTCATAATGTGTTGTCATAACGGAAGGAAGCTTTGAACGCTGTATGACACTGGTTACTTTGTCCTGATGTATAATATTAATTGATTTTCGAAAAGACCTTAAGGGAAACTGTTAAATTTTTTCTCATGCCTCCATTACCTTATCCATGTTTCAGATCCCGACATAGGTATGCTTAGCACGCACGTTTTTTTTTTTATAACGACCCATGTCCTTATTGTTAAAGTTATGTTATGTCATATCTTTCCTGTTAGATTTGGCAATACTGATATTTATTTCTTCATCGGTACTGAATAATGTGACACACTATGAAAATAAATTGAACGTCTAAAATTAGATAGTATACAAGTAATGAGCCCCGTCATGCCAAGTGGCTTATAGTGAATATGGTGTTAGTGACCATAATTTTTACAGTCCTTCGATACATGATTTTGGGATAATGTAGTCGATATAACTAACGTCCGTGCCACATTACTTTTCCAGAAAAAAATCCGGTACCCATTTAAGGTTGGGTGAACCCGGAAGCTGTGGGTCAGGATCAAACCCGACCCCTTGCCCTTTGTAGTCTAGTTCACTAACCACTGAACTATCGCGGTTACCTTCCGAGTTAGATACAATGACAATGAGAGAGAAACAGGTGCAGCTTAATAAGGAAACATACCACATAAATTGGCTGTATAATTAACGTAAAAACCTACAACAGAGAAAAGTGTGTAGCATTTAATATAATGTAGCACATAGCCTGAAAATGATAGAAAAACAATTTAGTATTTAATAGAAGGACAAATAACAGACAGTAAAATATAGCATTTAATTGAAGTGCAAATAATAGAGATCAGAGTGTAATAATTAATGTTACAGATTTTCTTCTGAATAAACTGCAAAGGGAATATCTATAGAGTGTTTAAATTATTTTAATTCAGTCTTGAATAAACAAGCGACATTTATTTGGCGATCGTTTCGTTTCAATCTCCGTAAGAAAATAAAACTGGTAGAAGAATGTACTGATACCTTCAGTTCACATCGTTCAGACTACAGAAAATGACATTTGCTGTGCCCCCCCGGGGATCTTTCTTCGATTTAAATGTATTTTTCTATCGTTATTTGTAGCGTCTGACGTCAATTAGTTTCACATGGAGAAACATCAGTTACAAGGATTGCGTAATAAATATTCTTAGGAATCTTATTCTAGTAATACAAAGATGGAGAAAATTGTATGCCTCAATAATTTCTTTAATACAGGTATACACCTAGAACACCTAACGACCAGAAGTGAAAGAGGAAAACGTGGACAGAGGACGTGAGATTGATGAGAAGAATGTACAGGTTCACGTAATTACTAGAGAACATGATGAACTTTGGGAAGTTCACCTAATCGTGGAGTAGTCAAATAAACTGATGTGAGGTAGAAATAGAGAGAGAGGGGGGAGACGGGGACGAGAGAGAGGAGAGAGAGGAGAGAGAGAGGAGAGAGAGGAGGGAGAGGGGGAGAGAGAGGGGAGAGAGAGAGGAGATAGAAAGGGGAGATATAGACGAGAGGGGGAAAGAGAGATTTGAGAGCGAGGGGAGAGAGAGGGGGAGAGAGAAGGGAGAATTTTTTGGAGCATGTTAAAAGACACAACAGCTTAATAAAAGTAATATTGGAAGGGAAAATACAAGGTAAAAGAGGGCAGAGGCAGACGAAGACTAACATGGTCAAGTAACATAAAAAGATGGACGAGTCAACTTATGACAATCTGCACCATCAAAGCAAGAGGCGGAGTGGAATGGCGCTCCATGGAAGCCAACCTTCGATGCGGAGACGGCGCTCAATGATGAATGATGAGGATAGTAAATCGTACTTTTATGTTACGGACACTTAGTTCCAGTTTTAAAGAGCCAATCGAAAGGCAGACATCGTGTGAGATATAGTTTAAGGACAATCAAGGAAACAATATAGAAACCACTTCACGTTATAGGTGTGACTTGTCAGATTTATGACTTTAATATTCGTCGTGTTTTAACCAACGTTTTCTGGGGTTAATGATTTCAGTTCTATGGCAGTGACAGCCCTCTGGATTTTTGATTTTCTACTGACCCGTAGGTTATTGGTTCAAGTATCAGTTTAGGGACACTTTTTGTCCAACTTCACATGCTCTCGGTGTCCACACAGTCTCTTTAAATACACACCAGGTATTTTCTCTTGGAAGGGAAGGCAGTGAGGAAAGGACAGGTCGAGCCCTCTCATGAAGCTGAGACAAAACAGACGTCACTAACGTCTCGATTCCCAATGATAATTGTTAAGGTGCAGTTTTCTATCTTTATCTTGACTTTATTTATTAGGGTTTCCCAGAAATAAAATCAACCGGTATCCACGTAAGGATGAATCAATATAGAAACAGATAGACGAGAGAATAAACCCGAAATCTTGTCCTCCATCGGTGATGTTCACTTATCGCAAGCTCTATCGGCGCGTCAGAGTGTAACAAAGTGAGCAGTATAAGAGTGTAACAAAGTGAGCAGTATAAGAGTGTAACAAAGTGAGCAGTATAAGAGTGTAACAAAGTGAGCAGTATCAGAGTGTAACAAAGTGAGCAGTATAAGAGTGTAACAAAGTGAGCAGTATCAGAGTGTAACAAAGTGAGCAGTATCAGAGTGTAACAAAGTGAGCAGTATCAGAGTGCAACAAAGTGAGCAGTATCAGAGTGCAACAAAGTGAGCAGTATCAGAGTGCAACAAAGTGAGCAGTATCAGAGTGCAACAAAGTGAGCAGTATCAGAGTGCAACAAAGTGAGCAGTATCAGAGTGCAACAAAGTGAGCAGTATCAGAGTGCAACAAAGTGAGCAGTATCAGAGTGTAACAAAGTGAGCAGTATCAGAGTGTAACAAAGTGAGCAGTATCAGAGTGCAACAAAGTGAGCAGTATCAGAGTGCAACAAAGTGAGCAGTATCAGAGTGCAACAAAGTGAGCAGTATCAGAGTGCAACAAAGTGAGCAGTATCAGAGTGCAACAAAGTGAGCAGTATCAGAGTGTAACAAAGTGAGCAGCATCAGAGTGTAACAAAGTAAGCAGTATCAGAGTGTAACAAAGTGAGCAGTATCAGAGTGTAACAAAGTGAGCAGTATCAGAGTGTAACAAAGTGAGCAGTATCAGAGTGTAACAAAGTGAGCAGTATCAGAGTGTAACAAAGTGAGCAGTATCAGAGTGTAACAAAGTGAGCAGTATCAGAGTGTAACAAAGTGAGCAGTATCAGAGTGTAACAAAGTGAGCAGTATCAGAGTGTAACAAAGTAAGCAGTATCAGAGTGTAACAAAGTGAGCAGTATCAGAGTGTAACAAAGTGAGCAGTATCAGAGTGTAACAAAGTGAGCAGTATCAGAGTGCAACAAAGTGAGCAGTATCAGAGTGCAACAAAGTGAGCAGTATCAGAGTGTAACAAAGTGAGCAGTATCAGAGTGCAACAAAGTGAGCAGTATCAGAGTGCAACAAAGTGAGCAGTATCAGAGTGTAACAAAGTGAGCAGTATCAGAGTGTAACAAAGTGAGCAGTATCAGAGTGTAACAAAGTGAGCAGTATCAGAGTGTAACAAAGTGAGCAGTATCAGAGTGCAACAAAGTGAGCAGTATCAGAGTGTAACAAAGTGAGCAGTATCAGAGTGTAACAAAGTAAGCAGTATCAGAGTGTAACAAAGTGAGCAGTATCAGAGTGTAACAAAGTGAGCAGTATCAGAGTGTAACAAAGTGAGCAGTATCAGAGTGTAACAAAGTGAGCAGTATCAGAGTGCAACAAAGTGAGCAGTATCAGAGTGCAACAAAGTGAGCAGTATCAGAGTGCAACAAAGTGAGCAGCATCAGAGTGTAACAAAGTGAGCAGTATCAGAGTGTAACAAAGTGAGCAGTATCAGAGTGCAACAAAGTGAGCAGTATCAGAGTGCAACAAAGTGAGCAGTATCAGAGTGCAACAAAGTGAGCAGTATCAGAGTGCAACAAAGTGAGCAGTATCAGAGTGCAACAAAGTGAGCAGTATCAGAGTGCAACAAAGTGAGCAGTATCAGAGTGCAACAAAGTGAGCAGTATCAGAGTGTAACAAAGTGAGCAGTATCAGAGTGTAACAAAGTGAGCAGTATCAGAGTGTAACAAAGTGAGCAGTATCAGAGTGTAACAAAGTGAGCAGTATCAGAGTGCAACAAAGTGAGCAGTATAAGAGTGCAACAAAGTGAGCACTATCAGAGTGCAACAAAGTGAGCAGTGTCAGAGTGCAACAAAGTGAGCAGTATCAGAGTGCAACAAAGTGAGCAGTATCAGAGTGTAACAAAGTGAGCAGTATCAGAGTGTAACAAAGTGAACAGTATCAGAGTGCAACAAAGTGAACAGTGTCAGAGTGTAACAAAGTGAGCAGTATCAGAGTGCAACAAAGTGAGCAGTATCAGAGTGTAACAAAGTGAGCAGTATCAGAGTGTAACAAAGTAAGCAGTATCAGAGTGTAACAAAGTGAGCAGTATCAGAGTGTAACAAAGTGAGCAGTATCAGAGTGTAACAAAGTGAGCAGTATCAGAGTGCAACAAAGTGAGCAGTATCAGAGTGCAACAAAGTGAGCAGCATCAGAGTGCAACAAAGTGAGCAGTATCAGAGTGCAACAAAGTGAGCAGCATCAGAGTGTAACAAAGTGAGCAGTATCAGAGTGTAACAAAGTGAGCAGTATCAGAGTGCAACAAAGTGAGCAGTATCAGAGTGCAACAAAGTGAGCAGTATCAGAGTGCAACAAAGTGAGCAGTATCAGAGTGCAACAAAGTGAGCAGTATCAGAGTGCAACAAAGTGAGCAGTATCAGAGTGCAACAAAGTGAGCAGTATCAGAGTGCAACAAAGTGAGCAGTATCAGAGTGTAACAAAGTGAGCAGTATCAGAGTGTAACAAAGTGAGCAGTATCAGAGTGCAACAAAGTGAGCAGTATAAGAGTGCAACAAAGTGAGCACTATCAGAGTGCAACAAAGTGAGCAGCGTCAAAGTTCAACAAAGTGAGCAGTATCAGAGTGCAACAAAGTGAACAGTGTCAGAGTGCAACAAAGTGAACAGTGTCAGAGTGCAACAAAGTGAACAGTATCAGAGTGCAACAAAGTGAACAGTGTCAGAGTGCAACAAAGTGAGCAGTATCAGAGTGTAACAAAGTGAACAGTGTCAGAGTGCAACAAAGTGAACAGTGTCAGAGTGCAACAAGTGAGCAGCGTCATAGTGCAACAAAGTGAACAGCGTCAGAGTGCAATAAAGTGAACAGCGTCATAGTGCAACAAAGTGAACAGCGTCATAGTGCAACAAAGTGTACGGCGTCATAGTGCAACAAAGTGAACGGCGTCATAGTGCAACAAAGTGAACAGTGTCAGAGTGCAACAAAGGGAACAGCGTCAAAGTGCAACGAAGTGAACAGCGTCAGAGTGCAACAAAGTGAGCAGCGTCAAGTGCAACATAGTGAAACAAAGTGAGGAGCGTCATAGTGTAACACAGTGAACAGCGTCATAGTGCAACAAACTGAGCAGCGTCATAGTGCAACAAAGTGAACTGCGTCTTA
Source organism: Megaustenia siamemsis (assembly GCA_032433765.1). Classification (NCBI taxonomy): domain Eukaryota; kingdom Metazoa; phylum Mollusca; class Gastropoda; order Stylommatophora; family Ariophantidae; genus Megaustenia; species Megaustenia siamemsis. The sequence goes on along the minus strand of JAVIAB010000073.1, from coordinate 19,409,181 downwards.
GTGCTATAAAGTGAACAGTGTCAGAGTGCAACAAAGTGAGCAGTGTCAGAGTGCAACAAAGTGAGAAGCGTCAGAGTGCAACAAAGTGAACAGTGTCAGAGTGCAACAAAGTGAGCTGCGTCATAGTGCAACAAAGTGAACAGCGTCAGAGTGCAACAAAGTGAACAGCGTCAGAGTGCAACAAAGTGAACAGTGTCAGAGTGCAACAAAGTGAACATCATCAGAGTGCAACAAAGTGAACAGCGTCAGAGTGCAACAAAGTGAACAGCGTCAGATTGCTTGGGTCAAAAGTTTAGCTGCGTGCTACCATTTTTGGTTATTATACTTGGAAAAAAAAGAATAAAAGAGTCCCATTACGCTAAGTAGCTAGAGGGAATGTGTAAGCATCCTCATCTAGACCCCCTAATCCTCATCTAGACCACTTCATCCTCATCTAGACCACCTCATCCTCATCTAGACACATTATATCAAGGGTAATGCGGTATTTTGGGGAGCCGCGATAGCTCAGTGGTTAGTGAACTTGACAACAAAGGAATAAAAGAGGCCGGGTTCGATCCTGACCGACGGCTTCCGGGTTGACCTAGCCTTAAATGGGTACCGGATTTTTCTGGGAAAGTAAAGTGACGCGGGCGTAATACCGACAACATTACCCCAAAAATCATGAGTCAAAGGTCTGTAAAAATTATGGTCACTAATACCATATTGGAAAAACGAGCTTGGATCTCAGACACCACGTGGAAATACATCAAAGAAAGAAGAGAAGCGAAGAGAGCCATGACTAATGTAAAGACAGATCTTGGAAAGGTTCTGGCAAAAGCAACATACAAAGAATTAGACAACAAAGTGAAAAGTTCAGCAAGAAGAGATACAAGAGCTTATATAGACAATTTGGCAGAGAAAGCAGAGACAGCTGCAATTACAGGAGACAGCAGAACTCTTTATACTGTGCAAAAGATGCTGACAAACACCTATACATCCAGTGGAACACCAATTCTAGACAAATCTGGATCAATGCTAACAACAAGCGCAGACATAAAAGCCCGTTGGGCGGAACACTTCAAAGAAATTCTTAACCGTCCACTACCCCACAGTTTAATAGATTTTGAAACTGAAACACCAGCAGCAGAATTAAATGTAAATTTAGATGACTTCACCTTGAGTGAAATAGAAACCACCTTAAAGCTTATGACCAATAACAAGGCTGCTGGAGAGGATAAGTTAACAGCTGAGATCCTCAAGGCAATTGATAGCCATAATCTAATACATCTCCAAAAAATGTTCAACATCATTTGGAAAACAGAGAAGACGCCTCATAAATGGAAAAAAGGAATCATTGTTAAGATCCCAAAAAAGGGCAATCTTAGAGATTGTAACAACTGGAGAGGCGTGACACTTTTATCAGTTGCCTCAAAGTTATTCTGCAAAATCATCCTAAATAGAATACAGGATTCAATAGATACAGTAATGCGTGAAGAACAGGCTGGGTTTAGAAAAGGGAGAAGCTGTATTGACCACATTTTCACTCTACGACTTATATTGGAGGAACACATTGAAAAGCAAAAACCTTTTGTACTTAACTTCATCGACTTCAAAAAAGCATTTGATAGTATTCATAGAGATTCTTTGTGGAAAATTCTGAAGCATTATGGTTTACCATCAAAAATCATAAATATTATCAAAGACATGTATGATGGTTACACATGTGCAGTTCGAACAGAGGAAGGACTGAGCGAATGTTTCCCAATAGAAACTGGGGTTAAACAAGGATGTATTTTATCGCCCTTGTTATTTGGAATTGTTATGGACTTCATAATGAAGAAATGCTGCACTGGTAATAAAGGCATCGAATGGATACAAGGAGACCATTTGGAGGACCTCGACTTTGCTGATGACATAGTTCTCATCAGCAGTCAGATAAAAACGATGCAGGAAAACACAAATGAACTATCATCAATAGCCAGCAAAATTGGGCTTGAGATCAATCATGAAAAGACTAAAGTCATGACTAGTTTAATTCCAACAGGTGACAAAATATACATGGAAAACAAACCAGTAGAAGAGATCGATCACTTTATCTATCTTGGAAGTCACATTGATCGAGAAGGGGATACGAGCAAAGAAATTAAAATCAGAATAGCTAAAGCAGCAATGTCTTTCAGAAGCCTTGAAAAGTTGTGGAAATCAAAACTTATCAGCACAAACACAAAACTTAGGCTATTCAAATCAAATGTACTATCAACCCTTACATATGCGTGTGAAAGCTGGAAAACAACAAGAGATATAGAAACAAAGTTGAACGCATTCGAAAATAAATGTCTAAGGAAAATACTTGGTATAGCATGGAACGAATTCAAAACAAACGAGGAAATTAGAGAAATCGCCAATCAACCACTAATATCTTCAGTAATAAAGAAAAGACGATGGTCATACGTTGGACATGTGATGAGAAGAGATAATAACCGAATAGCAAAGCAAGCCCTCATATGGGAAACAACAGGTAAAAGAAAAAGAGGAAGACCCAGGGAGACACTGAGAAGAACATTGATGAGAGAGGCAAGAGCAGCAGGAGTCGGCTCCCTCAATGAGATAGAACTGCTTGCACAGAACAGAGACAGATGGCGAGATTTGATAAAATATCTTTAAAAGAAAACTGCTAGAACAAAAAATCCATATAGGAGAAGGTGTATCTTGGTCTACGCCCTATGGGCCGGTTACGGCTCGAAAGGTCAATAGAATACCATATTCCCTATGCGCCACTTGGCGTGACAGGGGCTCTTTACTCTTTACTTTACTAATGTGATATTTTCTTTCACAGAAATATCGGTACCCAGTTATGACTAGGTAATCCTGGAAGATGTACATTAGGATCGAGCTCTTGTCTTCAGGAGTCCACTTCACTAGCCACTGAGTCTACTCGGTTCCTATAGGAGAGGCTGATAAGTGTTGATAAGTGGAGTTTCCTTGAAACTGGTGAAAGTAACAAGAAGAATAATAAAGATAAGCTGACAACTTTTAGAAAAGCGACATATAACAATCTGATGATGCGGTCGGTCAGAAAACTTTTGATGCGATGACATTTACTATTCACAGATATATATATATATATATATATATATATATATATATATATATATATATAGAAAGAGAGAGAGAGACACAGAGAGAGAGAGAGAGAGAGGACATAGATATAATACAACTTACAATTCTAATTTTCAAATATATAAGACAAATAAAAATTGTGACCGTTATGGAAGTATTATGTCATGGTAGGAATATAACTCTAAAATCGTGATTACCTTGAAATTCTTCGAAATAATTTTTTTTTTTTTAAATAGAATAAAACTAACATAACATAGAGAAAATATTTATTTGATGAAACAAATGATGATCCTCTATACAACCACCAAGTCTAAAAATATGAAAACATTCCATATTCGACTTGTTATATTTTATGACGACAAGGACTTTGTACATAGCTTTCCTTTTGACACAGATCATGAGGGACTTTGTACATATGCTTTCCTAAGACACAAATCATGAGAGACTTTATACATACGCTTTCCTAAGACACAGATCATGAGGGACTTTGTACATATGCTTTCCTAAGACACAAATCATGAGAGACTTTATACATACGCTTTCCTAAGACACAGATCATGAGGGACTTTGTACATACGCTTTCCTAAGACACAGATCATGAGGGACTTTATACATACGCTTTCCTAAGACACAGATCATGAGGGACTTTGTACATACGTTAAGACACAGATCATGAACGTGCGTGAGAGACATATGAGATCTTCAGTGAAATCTCATGCAAATAGAATTCCAATTGAATTCAAACAAGACAAATTCGATTTTTAGGCCATGTTAAAAGACGCAACAGCCTACTAAAAGTAATCTTGGAGGAAAAAATACAAGGTAAAAGAGGTAGACAAATTCTAACATGAACAAGTAACATAAAAAAATATGGACAAGTCAGACTATGACAACCTGCACCATCAAAGCAAGAGACAGAGTAGAATGGCGCTCCACGGTATCCAACCTTCGTTGCGGAGATGGCACTTGATGCTGATGATGAGGATTCCAAATTTCTGATGAAGGGGACAGAATCAATGAAGCAATAGGAGTCAGTGGAAGGACGATTGAGAGAGATATTGACGCGGTCACAAACTGATGTAGAATCATATATTTGTATTTTTCAAATATACAAAAGAATAAATGTTCAGATATATAGATACATTTGATTCGCCTGTTCGTTCCTTTGTTGTTAACTACGTAATTACTCGTAAAATGTAATAGGTTTATTGTCCTTGTGCTTAGCTTCAAACATTAACTAGATTTAAAGTTTAGACTGGTTCATAATTTCTACATTTTTGGGTAATTGGTTATGTATGCATTCAGAAGTTAAAACAAAGCTTTCAAGAATCTTGCTCGCATTGCTAGTCATGACGAATGCATATTTACTTTCATCTTCTGCCATTATTTAAGTTTTAAGATAGAGTGAGAAAGAAAGAGACATAGGGTTTACAGAAGAATGTAAGCCAGTTTATCTGACTAGTTGGTTATTTTGGGCTGACTTAGATCTGCTAGTTCATTTCCACTCTATTTCTCGATCTCTCAGGAATTCTCTAGCATTGTCATCTCACCCACTATGTAAATCTCATGTGTTTTCTTTCTATTCTTTCTGTTCAAAAAAACGACCATATATATATATGTATATCATTCTTGTTGCTGTTTACAGTATGGATATGATGGGTAGACGCTAGTCTAATTCTGGTGTACACGAAGAAACAGCAAATAAAATAGTTCTAACATGCAACCTAATCCCATTCGAATAGTATTATTAATCATCATAAGCAACACAAAAGGAAGAAAAAACGTTGACTTAGAAGGAAATGAATGTATTCTCTTAAAAATCATATATCCCAATAAACACCAACTACTAGGCACATCACAAGCACTGGCCACATACTCTGTGTTTCCGTCGCTTGTGGGAAGTGTCAGACCTAGAGGACATTCAAATCTTAAAAAGTGTGCAATTGGAATTACAAAAAGTTAAACGAACAAATGAATGTTTAATAACACTGGATATCGATTTCATCATAAACTGATTGTTTCTTCATGTTCAGTATTGCCAAGACCTGGTGAACATAAAGCCAAGAAAAGAACCACAGATTCAAAAAGAATTCTCCGCCGTCTATAGCGGGATTCGAACCACCAGAGGCCGTCGACTTACCTCTAGAACACGCAGCCCCACCCATGGTCAATTCTTTAATGTCATAACACCATACACGTTTGAACAAATCGTATATACACTGTATGTTTTCTTTCATCCAATAATTGGTTTATATCGCAAACGATTATTTTCTATTTTAATATCCTCTAAAAGAACAACCTTTCTTTCTATGTATAACATTGGTCAAAATAAAAGTAAACACTCAAATTAAATATCACTATTTAGTAATTACCTACGCTAACGTGACATAATAAATTATATGATACTGTAGATCTCGGTAAATAAATAACAGACAAGATCGAAAGTTATTGAGAGACATGATCACCTACGCCAGCAGGCACTGTACATGATAATGTTGATTATGATGATAGATCTCGGTTCATGCAATAAATCTGTAGTTGCCCTCGAAAGTCCTCAATATTTGAAGAAGACTTAAAGATAAACCATGAGTACAATAGTGAAGACTCTGACATAGTATAGCATAACATTTAAATATTCCTTATTATATATAATAAAGACAATATATGTGTATACATATTTGTATAACGTAAGCTATATTTTCGTATTAGAAATTCTTCATACATATTATAATCTATACTTTATAATTGTGTCTTTATTTGTATCACATAATTGTTGCTGTACAAAATTACTATATTTTATTTACAGCGTACCTGCTTATAAACAGAGGTGATGGATAAGGTGGGGACGACAGACATTATCTTAAGAGAATGACGTCAAACAGGACGGCTTGGAAAGGGTGCGCTGTAGCTCAGTGCTCCGCAGGGAGCTCAAACAAGGGGAAAAAAGTGCACTATAATACGTTTCGAAAAACATGTCCTGCAACGTCATCAAATTTCTCGGAAACCCCTGGACGGATTACCATGAATATTTGCGTGTCGTCTTCCATTTCACAAGACGTCATGATATAATTTAAAATAGTACAGATAGTAAGGAATCCTTAAAGCGACAACTGCTTTGATTTCTGTCGGTTTAATAACTATTGCATCCCTACAAAAAGATCTTCAGTCACTGAACAAATTGTAGACTTTTATATGGTTATGGAAGGCCCGGTGTCACTGCAAACGAATATTAAAATCCATAATTGCTCAACCACCCGTGTCAGTGCAATCATCGGAGTTAATAATATCATCTCCCGAACAAAAAAAGGTAGCTGCAGTCCCCATCATAGCAGTCTCAGCACACGCCAAAAGACATAAGGCAAAACCGCACAGAAAGGGAACACAGTCATCTGTTCCCCGTCCTATGACGTCATCATGCATCGTAAGCAATAGGAATATCGAAGCACGATCAAAAAGGATGAAACGCACAGCTCACGGTGTGCACAGAGCACTTAACTCAGTAGACCTGCAGCAAGCCGGACTTGGAATATGAGAAAATGAGAAAACTGCAACAAGCAACACTTTCCAGACAGCCTATAATGGTTCATGCCGCCTATCTGCCATATTGATCGGAAGTTCACGTCCTCTCAAAGGTGTTGATCGTCCTATTTTTTTTTTAAAATGTATAGCGCTTGATGATGTTAAGACTTTTGTTGAGCCATAGTAACGGACAATTAATTTGCACCACTTTGTTCAACAGAGGTGCTAATTTACGCGCAAATTAAGGTTTCTATATATGTGCATATAATATTTACGAGTTGAGGCCGGAAATATTATATAACTTTCATTCATCATCATCGTGTGCCATACCGGTAGTTGTAGGCGATTATGTTCTTTCACAATCTTCTTTCTATCCACCGTGCATTGCATCAGTTCTTTTGTTGACTGTTTTCCATGCCATGACACCAAGCTATCTAGTATTTTCTCTCTTTGTCGTGGGGATCTCTTTCTGTGTATTGCGCCAGTTGTAACCAAGTATTCCAACTTTCCTCTGCTCATGATGTTCTCGAAAAATGTTGATTGCTTCTTTCTGATGTTTTTTAGGAGCTCTCTTTTGTGTTGGCCTCTTTGAGAATTTCCTCATTGGTCTTTTTAGCTGTCCAGGGAAGTTTCAACAATCTTCTGAGAAATCCCATCTGTGTGGCCTCTAATCGTTTTCTCATTTGTTTGTTTATTGTCCATGGTTGACTTGCATAGGTCAGAATTGGTTCTATATAATACATATATAGAAATGTTTTGTTGACCTGAGCTGCTTTTTATTTATGTGGTGAATCTTCTTTCTGATGTTATTATTGTGCCCAAGTATTTGACACGTTGCCCTTGTTTCAGATTTGTCCTGTTTATTTTTACGTTGCCTGATGGTGATAGTTTTTTTTTTTTTCGATATGGCCATTACTTCTGTTTTCTTACTATTCAGACTGACACATTTCTTGTATATATATCTTGTATATACATATAACATTATGTCTACAATTTATTGTAGTTAATTCTCTGCGTCTGCTATTAAGACTATGTCTTCCGTACATCGCAAATTGTTTATAGTGTGACCGTTGACCTCAATTCTTGTTATGCTATATCTACTATTTATCTCATAATATTTTCGCTGTAAAGTGAAAAGAAAATCCGGGCAACAGAACACAGCCTTGTCTGACACCTTATTTTATATATTGGAATTGTCCTGTTTGGTTGCTAATTCTTATGGGTGATGTTTGTTGCCAGTGCATTTTTTTTTATGATTCGCAGATCCTTGCCATCAATGTTTAATTTCTCAAGCATATTGATTATTTTTACATTTCATTACTTTCATTCCATTATTATCATTACATTAGTAAAATTGTCGGTGTGTTTTTATATATACAGCAAATAAGACAAAATAAAAACCATTTGTTTGTTCCCTATGAATTTCTTTTTATATAACGTCATGACAATATATACTTGGCTTGCAAAATGTCAACAATTGAAACCAAGCGTTTGCTAAGGTCTAGCATTTTAAAGAATAGCATGAGTTTTGGAGCGGACTATAACAAACTTTATAACTGCTAGTCATCCTTTTCTGCACAACAAATTTACACTATTTCAATGCATGCTTTACAACTTTACAGTTCCTACTTTGCAATATATTCTTACTTTACAATTATAGTGTGTCTACTTAGCGACATTACTGTTACACTTAACAACATCAAAATTAATAGTTTGTAACATTTGTATTTATATTTTACAACATTCAACTATACAAAACAACACTACTCATACTTTACAATAGTATACCATTTAATGGTTGTTAAATCTTTCTGGCAACATATTTTTATATTCTACATCATAAGATCGTTTTTTATAAAAACGTTAAAAAATGTACCCATTGGAATTTTTTTTTACTTTACGTGTACTAAGAAGGCGAAACTTCTTAGTTCCGACACAGTAATATAATAGATGCAAGTCAACACAAGTTGCAAACAAGAAATGTAGAACCTAATAAAATAGCAACAATTGTAGCTAAATATTAGTGAGGCCGTTTACACATTAAAGGAAATCACACGAGAAATAAGAGCCAACCGAAGACATGTGTCAGTTTCTATCAGCCGAGAGGAGATCGGCGTAATCGGATATGTATTCGAAGTAACTGAAAACGGAATTCCCGTCAAAAAAATTAATTAGAAAACGAATTATAATGAGGAAGATCGAAAGTGACCACACAAAATGATCAATAGATGAGGGTAAGTTTAGAGTTTGATAGCTGTAGTGTATCTACAGGGCAATGAGTGTTGTTTTATTTACTTTGATTGTCCTAATTAGAACTTTGGTGAGTTAAGAGTAATATAACGGTGTGATATTAGAAGGCAAACATATTTATTATTGAGTTATTTGCGGGTCATCATCATCATTTTATAAATAAATAATCTTGATAGTGAAAGAAATGTGACTTGGTGCACGACATATATGTTATAACCTGTGATATTTTACATTTTTTTACATATTTATTAGTCTTGTTTATGTAAAGAATAAATGAAAGTCTGAACTTATCGTTACAAGAGGAGATATAGAGTAAAAAAAGAGATAGAGATACACAAAGAAAGCAGACTTCTTGAGAGAATTGCCCAATATGAAGTTGATGACTGAAATGATAACAGAGAAACAACAAATAGAGAATTGTAGAGAAATATTGACATCCACTTAGGTAGACATGTCATTTTATGAAGTACAAGAAAGCTAAAACTAAGAACATCAAATGTAAAACCAGAGTGACCTAATGGTAAGACTTAGGCCTCCGTTCATGAAGGTCTCGGGTTTACTTCCGAGCACAATCGATAAAAATTGTTCAAAGATCGCGATTTATTCGAGGTTATACTATCCCTCACTCCCGTCTCTGGGTAGTGAGATCTGAAAACGGCAAAAAAAGATGTAGATCCCAAATGCACACGTCGCGCACGTTAATGAACATTTGGAAGTTTAAAATCGAAAAAGACTAACCAAAAATTGCCTGCTGCTCGAGCAAAAAATGTGAATTAAATCTACTCATCAATGCCGACGACTGATATGTCGGGCCGAAAGGCTCAGATATGACGTAAACTAGCGACACAACGCGTCCACGCCGGATGAGCACCAAAAGTAGAAGAAATGTAAGACTTCCTTTGCTGCGAGTTCTGAATAAAGTTCGTCGATGTCCACGAGATAAAAAATGTATTCATGTCAATGCGAACGTGCACTAGCAGGAAAAGTGCCTGCTTTCCCTCACATAACCCCAGTATCATCTGGTGCTACATTTATCAACTCAAGGCTAATAACAAGAATAAATGTGCCATTTATGACGAATGCAGGCTAAATTTAGCACGCTGACTGACACTGGATCGCACACTAAAAAGAAAGTATAGCAAATGCTCGGCGAACGAGGTGTAATTATATCAGGAAATTCAATCTAAAGAGAGTAGAATAGAGAGTTGTTTGTGTTTAGTTAGGCGTGTTGAGTGAATCAGGAAAATTCTAATTTTATAAATAAATAATCTTGACAGTGGTAAGAAATGTGACTTGGTGCACGATATAAATGTTATAATCTGTGATATTTTACGATAATTTATATCTTTACACACAATGGAAATAGATTATTGTCGATATTCGGTATTTACAGTTAAAATCATTTTTGCCAGTGTGAAATACGCATAGTTTATTCCGCTGGATTCAGAATGTCAGACAGGAAAAAAAACAATATAGAAGACAAGGCAAATTCATTACTTTGAGTTTCACCTCGTTACTATTATGAACTCATTGAATTTCTTACATTTTTCGAGTTTTACTATGTCATTTATTTTATTAGTTTTCCATATGCCACGAATTTATGCACAGTTTGGTTTCATAATGAAGAAGCTACTTACGGATGTTCAACAGGCATACTTGTACCACAATTAGATTTTTTTTCAGTTATTGATGCTTGGTGTTATTGAGTTCTCCACACATAACTAGGAAAATAAGCATCATCACCATCATCAAGTACCGGGCCTACAGGCGTAGGTGATCATGTCTCTCCACAACTTTCGATCTCGACAGTTCTTCATCATTTCTGTTGTTGACCTTCTGCCAAGCCATTCTCTTAAGCTGTCTAATATATTCTCTCTTTGCTTCCCTCTATCTCTACGTCCATCAATTTTTCCAGTTGTTACAATATATTCCAGTTGTTCTCTTCTCATTACATGGCCAAAAAATTATGATTGTTTCTTCATAATATTGGAAATGAGCTCTCGTTTTGCTTTGATCTCCTTCAGAACATTTTCATTAAAAAATAAAAATAAGCATAACATTGTATTAAGCAGCCAAACCTGTAGAGAAACGAGACAAACTACGATGTTTCAACAAAAGTCTGGGTCATATAGAAAACATCAAATAGAGTGACAAAACCAGCACAAAATATAAGTACTTACATCAGCATGGCAATGTGAGGCGATTGATACGTGGTGTCAGAATGACTTGAAGACAAAAAAGGACCAGAACCCATTGTACATTCTACTGCAGAAACTGGTCTTAACTATGACGTACTGCAATGTTAGGTCCACTACGGTAAGCACCACGATCCTTGCTTTTATTAGCATGTTTTTGGGGAAGGCTTTTTTTCATGGGGACTTATTTGGAGGTCGAGAATTGAGAAAGACAGAGAGAGAGAGAGAGAGAAAGAGAGAGAAAGAGAGAGAGAGAGAAAGAGAGAGAGAGAGAGAGAGAGAGAGAGATGGAGGGGGTGAAGAGACTTAAAACACCAGAGATACGATTATTTCATGTTTATGAAGGTAACTCCTTTTTTAAAAGTGTAACATTTCACTTCATTTCTACCAGCTATGGGTCATCTCCACTCATCACCGAATTAACAGTTAATAACGCAGTTTTTCTTATTTTATATAACAATTTTGTATTTTATTTATTATTTTCATTTTTTAATTTATTAATTTGGTCTTACCATTGTATTAACTTTACCATCAACTACGCATATTTTCTGCTCACATTTATAAAGAATTGCTCAGGCTATAGCAGCTTTCCAAAAAATGAAGAAGGTACTATGCAATCCATTTTTGACAATCGAAACAAGAAAAAGAGCTCTTAAATGTTATGTAGAGTCAGTCTTAACATATGGATGTGAATCATGGACAATAGGACAGCAAACAAGAAAATCACTAGAGTCTGTAGAAATGTGGTTTTACAGAAGAATGTTGAGAATACCATGGACAGCTAAGAAGAGTAACGAAAACGTCCTGAAAGAGGTCAAAGCAAAAAAAGAACTAATTTCCAATATTAGGAAGAAACAATCATCATTTTTGGCCATGTAATGAGAAGAGAACAACTAGAATATACTGTAACAACTGGAAAAATCGAGGGACGAAGAGATAGAGGGAAGCAAAGAGAAAAAATATCAGACCTCCTTAAGAGAATGTCTTGGCAGAAGGTCAACAACAGAAATGATAAATAACTGTCGATATCGAAAATTGTGGAGGGACATGATCACCTACGCCAGCAGGTATTTGATGATGATGATGATGGTGATGATATCTAATGGGAGCATCAATATCTCAGTGGTTAGTGAACTGGACTACAAAGGACAAGAGGTCGGATTTGATCCTGATCGACAGCTTACAGGATCACCCAGCCTTAAATAAACACCGGATTTTTTTTCTGGGAAAATATAATGCGGCGCGGGCGTAATACGGACCACATTACTCCAAAAATGAAGTGCCGAAGGTCTGAAAAAATTATGGTCACTAACATCATATTACTTATAGCCACGTGGCGTGACGGGGCAGTTTACTTTTTTTAAAAATGACTAATGCAAAAATATGTATTTGGATTTAAAACTTTGGATTTAATTCTTAGTTCAAACAGCCTCTTGGAACGATTTTTTATTATTATTTGTCTCCAGTCTAAACCACTGGAGACTATAGTTCGTTCTGTTTCGTCCTAAATGTTTATCTGCGACGCAAGTATTCAGCCCTACCCTAAGCGGGAGATATTTGTCTTAATATGAAAAATAAAGATGCACAATTTATTCTCGAGCAGCCCTATGCTATAGTCATGAGAACACCTGCGTGAAAGACATTGCCAAAGATGGCTAATTTTTTAGTTAGCCGAGTTGGCAGTTTTGACTTTTCGTGGCAAGGCGCTGTGCCAAGGAGTACGGGTTCGATCCTGCTTCGGACCAAATATTGTTCTTTATTTTTTTTCTGTTGATTATTTATCATTTTTTTCCGAGTGCTGTAAACACACCTCTTCCTCTGAATTGATTCTCCCGGAACGATATCAGTTTCAAGTACGAGACACCACAGTAACCTTATTTGTAACTCTAATCTTACTTGTCACACTCAGTTTTATTTTTCATCATCATCATCGAGTGCCTTCTCCGCAACGAAGGTTGGCTACCATGGATCGCCATTCTACTCTGTTTCTTGCTTTGATGGTGCATGCTGTCATAGATTGACTTATCCATCTTTTGATGTTACTCGTCCATATTAGTCTTGGTCTGCCTCTGCCTCTTAATACAGTAGTTAGAATTTCTCCCCATGGCTTTCTTTGGCGTGTTACGTGATGAGGCTCCAATCTCTTTCACGGTGGTCTGCCATATTCGTCTTTCGTGTTCTAAATATGCATCATGTGTACCACATACTTGGCTGTTTTCACCTACTGGGCCGTTAATAATTTTCGATTCATCCGCCCCATCCACCGACACAGACTTTTTATATTCGGGTTGAACATACCCGGCGGCGCCATTATTTGTCGAACCATGTGCTTGACTATTGAACCGCAAACACACGACACAAAGAAGAATAAATCATATTCCACTTAAATATCGGTAATCACAGTTTATCCACACGTCCGAAATAAAACATACTCCAAACGGGGAATAGCAACACATAATTTCATAACTCGACTATCGCGCAAATGATTTAAATATATCGGCAATAGCCGAAATATAAAAAAAAACGACTGCACGTAGCCGCCATGACACCAGAACATTTACGGAATATTTACCGGAACACAGGAGTTTTATTTTTAGGTATCTCATAATCATGGGAAAGAAATAAACCTGGCGCAATGATGACACAATTTTGCAAATGTTTGAAGATGGATAAAAAAAAAACAACAGAAAAACATGGACATGAACACCATATTCCTTATCCATTGACGGGCGGTTATGACTTTCCTTCTCTTCTTGTATTTAAAAGTTTTAATTTTTATCTTTAAAAAAAATAACTCTGCAGATTTCTCCTAGGAAAAAAAAGACAAATTCGAGCCAAGCTTTCCCTTCAACGAACATGTCATACCACATGTGGAGGGCGAAATGAGATATTTAGCTGCAGCATTGTGCTATGGTTAAAAAAAATTGGCACAATTCTACAGGCAACATTCTATAGAAGGTCAGTCAACGCTCAGTGGTAGTCTAATTACGCGTGTGGTATTGTCATGGTATTTTATCTTCCAATTTTAGAATGAGAAAAAGTGCAAACAGAGCAGAGAACAGCAAATAGTCATGCAGGCAATCACAAAACGGAGAGAACTAAAAGGAAAGATTTAGTCTTGAACAAATTAATTTTAAAGGTTTGAAAGACTCGTGCAGAACAAGATCTTTAAAAGTTTACAAGTCTGTGTGGCCTCAACTCATGCTTCTTATAATTTGTCCTCAAACTCGACCGCCTGCTACTGTGGGGTACCTTAATAAACTCCAAAGTAGCAACTCTCACTTGCCTTAAAAATACAAATTTGGTCCATAGAAGCAAACTTGCATATAAAACATATGGGAACGCAGAACACAGTTTATGGCTGACGAACAGGCAGAGTACCAATACAGTATGAGATCGCAAAAATAGTTGAAGATAGCAAACAGTGTCAGAGAGCACAAATATAGTCAGAAATTGCAAATAGAGACGGACATAAGAAATAAGGTTAGAGATCGAAAATAGAGTCAGTAATCATAAATAGTCAGTAATCATAAATAGAGTCAGTAATCATAAAAAGAGTCAGTAATCATAAATAGTCAGTAATCATAAATAGAGTCAGTAATCATAAATAGAGTCAGTAATCATAAATAGAGTCAGTAATCATAAATAGAGTCAGTAATCATAAAAAGAGTCAGTAATCATAAATAGTCAGTAATCATAAAAAGAGTCAGTAATCATAAATAGAGTCAGTAATCATAAATAGAGTCAGATATCGCAAGCAGAGTCAGATAGATATATCAATTTTAAGTTTAAGAGAAGGGACCGTATGAAAGTATAATATGATTGATCGTGGACTTAAGGAATGTGGAAGATAACGTGCATATTAAATGCAGGAACGTCATCACTGTAAGTAGACACTATTCACAACCACTGTGATTTCATTTCCGATTGGTCAGAAAAACTCATCAAATGCATTATGGTCGTGACACTCGCGATAGCCCAAGACGATGATCATTTCAGTCAATTTACCCATACCGTTTCGTTGATGGTAATAAATAATTCATGTGCAATAACGCATAAGTAATACTTGCATAGTTTATTCTAGCAATAGAAACACAAACATTAAATATTACGAAGATCGTATGGCACAATACCAACAAGCAGCAAAATTAAAACTGCTCAGAGAATATTTCTTTCTCATAGCAACGTATGGTTGTGAATCGTGGACAATCTGGCAAACAACAATGAACGAAAAGGGATAGTGTAAAAAGAGCAATGAAGACATGTTAAAACCAATAATGGACGGCATGTCGCAGGAATAATGTAGTTTCAAGATATCAAGCAAACTTTGAACATGACAACAGAAGAAGTGAAGATCTGCCTATTGACACATATCCTTTCAGTCTGTGATGAGTGCACCGTTCTGTAATGAACAGGCAACCTGATGATGATGATTTTATGTATTAACAGTTAGGGTAGTCAAAATATCAACCATAACAACACAGACAAAGATAGACCCATTTTAGACCCTTTCATAAACACTAGCACTTCAAACATTTAGATACGCACGCAACACCACACACAATTCCACCGTTAGAAAAAAAGGCCTCATGCACCCAACAAACCGTAAAGACACGATCCAACAAAAATTTCAAATGGCATCTGAGGCTTTCAACATAATTGTCCAACTGTCAAACAAAATCGTGTTCACACATAAAAAAGCCAGACAACTCGCCAAATATTTTACAGGAACCTTCAACAAATTCACATCATAATTTCATTTTATTTGTTCCCACATTTCTCGCCCTTTTGTAGTCAGTTTCATCGTGCACATAGAATATGATTTATTGCTCTTTTTTTGTCAAAATCAATATCTGTTGCAATGAAAATTTTAAAAAAGTAAATTATTGTATCCAATTTATAGACGAAGGTAATGTAATAACTTCATGTAAGCAAACCTACCCTAATGATTTGAAATAATGTAGATTACTATTTTAATGTTACATCACCTAAAACAAAGTTATATAATTATTTTAATAAAGTTAAAGAGATAACATAAAACAAAGGTGTTACACGACATGACAATGAAACAAAAAATAACAAAGAAATCGGTATGTCTCGCTTTGACGTATAATAAATCTAGTTTTTGTTTGCTCAGTATTGTATGACCATTATAACATTTTTTTTAGTATGAACAACACTACATCAGCTAGCTTTGATTTCCTGCGGTAAAAGAAAATCACTATACAAAATTAAGGGTAGGGAATCTTAGAAACAGGTGAGTTGGAAGATGATGAAATTGAACATAAAAAACACACAGGAAAAAGTGATATGGTAGCAGCTTTACGTAGATGAGAAACAAAACAAATGTAGAACGACGTTTTGGCCATGTAGGCCTTCAGCTGGATCAATAAAAAAAACATCACAAAAATATATAAAAATATGCATGTAACACAGAAATCTAACTACATGGCGCTAATATGCTAGGCAATTAACAAAAAAAAAAAAGAAAAATAAGGACTTCCGGTCAATATGGGGGATAGGCGGCAGAAAACGTTGAGACTCAGTCTGAAAAGTGTTTTTTTTTTTGCAGTTTCCTCATATTCCAAGTTCGGCTTGATGTCGGAGCTACTGAGTTTAGTGCTCTGTACGCACCGTGAGCTGTGCATTTAATCCGAATCGTGTTTCGATATTCCGATTGTTTACGACGAATGATAATATCGTATGATAAAGGACAGTTTGGCTGCGATTACGCCTTATGTTTTTTGCCGTGTGTACTAGCTGCTATGGTGGGAACTGCAGCTGCCTTTCTTCCTTTTAATCGTTCAATGCGATGAGATATTAATTCGGACGATTCCACTGGCACGAACGGTTGAGAAATGCAGCACAGAATGCAGTAAAGAATGAGTAAAAATACATATAGTACCCATATATCAACACTAAGGATATGCATGGAATAGCAACAGGGAAATACTGTCCTAATTACGATGCAGAATCACAAGCAATGAAGTTGGCAGTAGAAAAACTGTTGAACAGTAATCTTAGTACACAGCCTGTAGTGCTTGTGACTGATGCAAGATCGGCACTACATTCCAGAAAATGACCAATTCTGCAGACTTTATTGACTGAACTCTGCAAACATCACAAGGTCGCCCTGCAGTGGATCCCATCTCACAATGGAATACCAGGAAACGAGAAAGCAGACCTGCTGGCAAAGAAAGATGCAGTAGGCAAACATCCAGATGTATCAGTTATATACTTACAGAAGGAACAGATAAAAGAATCAATCGGAAGACCCCAAGCCCACAATCAAGATGCCTACAATAATATTAATAGATGGGAACAAGTTATTATACACCTCAGAACAAAGCACAATCGACTCCATAGTCATATGTGTACAAAATTCGAGATTGGCAACTCAACCACATGTACATATAAACAGGCGCTCCAGACTGCTGAACATATACTTCAAGATTGTATTGAAAATAGTACACTTATGTAAATCCATTGTATGTAAGGATACACAATTATACTTAAAACTAGACGAGTCACTGCAAGAATTACATAAAACAGTAATATTTATGTGAGAAACGACATTATAGATATAGTCAATGCTTCAGCGGACGAAAGATAAAATAGATAGACTAGAGCCAAAAACGGACTCTGCGACACAATCTATATCCGAATACTTTATGCTTCCAATGTCAGACCTAGATCCGAGTACTCAAGAAATACAGGACTAGTAACCACTACGGAAATGAAATATGTTAGGCGAATTACAGAAAATAGATTAATAGGATCAGAAATGAAGAATTATGAAGGAAAAAAAAACTAAAATAATTTCAGCTATTGAAATCAAAAAGAAACAACATATAAAATGGTTTAGCTATGTGGTGACAAAGAAATATAAAGCACAACACAACTAGTTTGCAGTTCTTCAATTGCCAATTTTATTGTTTGTGTTTCTGCATCGTAATTGGGATAGTGTTCCCGTTCTTTTTTTAAATTGCTGTTATTTAATATACTAGTTAATATATAAAAGAACACAATTATCAAAATAAATTTCGAAATTCAGAATTCAAAATTAAATCGACGTGTCATGACCAAAAAAAAAATAATTTAATATTTTGTTCCCTATAAATTATATTAATATTAACTATAGAACTCCAAGACTTAACCGTATTTTCATTATTAAAATAAAAGATTCTTAGATTAGAACCAAAAGAA
Organism: Megaustenia siamemsis; assembly: GCA_032433765.1. Taxonomy (NCBI): domain Eukaryota; kingdom Metazoa; phylum Mollusca; class Gastropoda; order Stylommatophora; family Ariophantidae; genus Megaustenia; species Megaustenia siamemsis. The sequence continues at coordinate 19,390,912 of JAVIAB010000073.1, read as the reverse complement.
TGTTGCGAGAATACCATACACAAAGACTGACCACGGAAGAGATGGATTGATGCAATATTAGACTTTAGACTTTAGGACGGGATGGCTTCATTGCAGGATTCACAGAACTGGTACTGGTAGCAAAACGTTGGAATGAAGATTGAAATGTTGAGTGCTTATGTTGCCTCTCGAGTTATTTACTTGATGCAACAAGTGATAACATTGGTGACAAGCTTTGTTCAATGTTGATACTATTTCTGCTGTTTCTGAATTGTCGATTATAACTAAACTTCCTAGGTATTTAAATTCCTTATACGTGTTTTAGTTGTCTGTCGTCTATAGTACAGTCTAATAAAATTAATATTAGAAGGGAAAATACAAGGTAAAAGAGGCAGAGGCAGACCAAGACTAACATGGACGAGTAACATCAAAAGATGGACAAGTCAACCTATGACAACCTGCACCATCAAAGCAAGAGACAGAGTGAAATGGCGTTCCATGGTAGCCAACCTTCGATGCGGAGAGGGCACTCAATGATGATGATGATGTCATCTACAGTTATGTTGATGTCCTGTTTCTCTTTTGCGATATTCATGATTTTTTTTTTTGATGTTGATTTTCATGTTATATTTTGCTCCTGTGCTGTTGAGTCTGTTTATGTGTTCTTGTGGGTTTTAATTTTTTTTCCATATATAAATACCCGATTGTCTGCAAATTGAAGCTCGTTGACCTCCTCTGTCTCCGATGGGTTGGCTAACTTATGTAGTTTATGCATGTGATGAACAATAGGGAAGATAGACGCACTTACTTCTGATCTATCTTCGAAGTTGTCTATATAGCCAGCTGCTGTTCTGACTGCTGCAGTTGCTGTTGATGAAAGAGACTTTTAATTGGGTTGGTTAGATGTTGGTTCACTACATATGTTATTAGTATCCCCATAGTTGTTCTCTGTTTTCCCTGTCGCATGCTTTTATTCTGGTCAATTCAAGCTTTGTACACATTTGGATTGTTTTATGTTGTCTTTTCTTCTAGCTGTTTTAGGTGTGAATTGTGCGTCTCTCTTGCTACCTTTATTTTCCTATATCGGTACTATGATTGCCTGTTGCTAATCTTCTTGGGCTTTCTGTTGATGCTATGCTGCATTGAAAATAGGGTGTAACTCCTGTTTCTTCTGCTCCTGCTATTATTTCTCTTGTTATGTTGTCTATCTCTGGTGCTTTCTTTCTTGGTGGATATTTGATTACTTCTTCGATTCCCTCTGTAGTGATGTAGGATTCAGTGCGTTATGTTTTGTTCAGTGTTATGTTGTATTGAATATTCTGTGCAGGTATGCAACGTCTGTTTTTCCTGCTGCTGCTGCTATTATTTCTGCTGTTAATTTATCTATCGCCGGCACCTTATTTCTTTGTTTATATTTGATTAATTCATTGATTTTCACTTTCACGATTTTGAGTTCAGAGTTTGTGCATTTTTGTGTGGTTTGTGATGATGTGCTTTTTGGTAGTTGATTCAATGTTGATTATTTGATATTCGCTGTCCATCTTTGTCACTTATGAGTACAGTGGCAATCTGGTTTTTTGTTATCTTGTTCTTGTTGCATTTACTGCTTTGTAATCCCTGCTCATCTTCTGTGCGAATTCTGTCGAGGTGTTTTGTTTGACTTCTTTAGTCAAAATGTGAATATGTTTCCAGGACTAAAGGAATATTTTTCATATTCTTCTCGGTTTTTCCTATCTCTTCACTTGATACATAATTTCTTCTCTTTATTTTTATCTGCTCTGATTGCATCCTTCCGTCAAGGGGTGCACTTCTTCCCTTCTCTTCTCCTTAGTTTTACTCCACATACTGCTGTTGCAATGTTGGCTATTGTTGTCTTGAACTGCATACACCCTTCTTGAGTTATTGAGTTATTTGCGGGTCATCATCATTGCACTCCGAACATGTCCATAGGTGCTCAGATCCCCTCCTCAGCAATTCCCTCAGTGTCCAGCGACTGACGACTCCAGTTACTTATACTGGGTTAACTACGTTAGGAAGGATCTTGAATTCCTTTGTTAGTTTTCTTTTCTTCTATGGTTTTCCTTGGTTCCTGATTTTTTAATTTTTTAATTTTTATTGTCTGTTCTTTTTGCTTCGTTTATTCGTTTGTATATCTTATCTTTGTCTCTGGCTGTCTGAGTATACTCATAATCATTTTATGGTCCGTGTCGTCTGTAATTTTAGGGTTTTTCAATCCACGTGTACTAAATGTATATTTTTGACTCTCTGTGTTTGAATAAAGTATTAGCGATAAACTTATCATTTTGGTTACATTCATCTTAATAACGAATATCTGAAATAACGAATATCTGAAATAACGAATATCTGAAATAACGAATATCTGAAATAACGAATGTCTACGATTGAACCATGTCAAGTTATCAGTTAGTGTATATAATGTTATTGTTCATATTTTCATTACCATCTACACATGTTTGATTAATTTTGTCAACAACACACCAAACTATCTCTATTTCTCACCAAAAAAATCCCTGTCTTCATACCCACAATAAACCAGTCGTATTGTAGTAGCTACTTCTAAATAAAATCACTGTTCTTTATGTACTTACTACTTTTGTTCAATAAATTAACGTCGTTATGATCTCTAATGGACGTTTCATGCACTCATAAAATAATATCCAATTTTACATTGCGACATTCATAAACAAAGAACGTGTATCAATAGCAACCAGAGAAGCTTCCTTCAGAGTACTCATTAATGAATGTTCACTAGATAATGTACATTAATGGTAACTGTTTCTCTCTTAGCTTCCCTTTTGATAAAAAAATGTCCTGCATTTGATTCGCATTCTTTGATTCGTTCATGCAGGTATAATACGTATTTATTTCATTATCGCAATCACAATTAATCCCAGAGATAAATCTCGCTTGAAACCATACTTCAACTGTTATATTTATTTTTCTCGTTTCCATGGTGTTCTTTGATCAGTCGGATTATGTTTCATTTCATCTGTTATTTATGCAAATGTTTTTTACTTCGGCTTTCAGATGTAACTGCTACACATTAGTGTTGGCTTTTTCTTGAAGACTAATACCACATTGTATCTATCTCACATTACAGAAATACACACCGAAATTTTAACTCTTTATTGAGCACATTGAGCCCTTCAATATTTATTTACTGAAGACTTATTTTGTTACTATTTCTTATCTATGCCTTCCCCTTTTTCTCATACATGTGTTGCTTTAGCTCATAATGTGAGGTAACATATTGACCATACTTGTTTATGTTAATTACTAGATTTCTATATTAATAATCCATTATTTCTCTTTCTCTTTCATGCTATGTATTTATGGATCTATAAGTAGATTAACCGTGAGCCGCGATAGCTCAGTGGTTAGTGAACTGGACTACAAAGGACAAGAGGTAGGGTTCGATCCCAACTGACGGCCCCGGTTTCACCCAGCCTTTAATGGCTGCCGGATTTTTTCTGAGAAAATAAAGCAGCACGGGTATAATACCGACCACATTACCCCAAAAATCATGTGCTGAAGGTCTGTAAAATTGATGGTCACTAACACCATATTTCCTATACGCCACTTGGCGTGACGTGGGCTCTTTACTTTTTTTTTTACTTTTAAGTAGATTAACCATAAGGAAATATTGATTTATTAACATATTTTTATGCATAATTTAATTCGTTCGGTATTACACTCCTTCGTCAACTCGTTATACGTGGTAATAGTAAAACAGACTACTTTCCACGCCAAATACCTTCACAAGGTGAAGCTTCTGAGTGAAAGGAAATATAATATTTCTCAGCATTCAGATATGGTATGCTGTGAGGCCTCCACATACAAAATTAGCTTTCAATTATCGCAATTTGACATTGTCTGTTGCCTTGATGGAGCACTTTGTGATTGATCATCATTTCCCTTCTTGATATTGATGAAAGTCGAGCGGAGTGGAGCTCAGGATTGAATGAGATTTAACTCATTACTTGCGGCTGGCGAGATGATTTTCTTGTTTTCTCGGTTTCTGCTGGATTATTCAAGCTTATTCCATCTTAGCCGATGGCACAATAAAAGATCTTATGTACCAGCAGTTTCCACAAGCTCGGATCCTTACTTATTTAACCAATATGCTGTTGTGTATATATTCCTTCTGAAAAGCATTGTATAAAAGCTAATATGATTTTTAAAATCAGTTTTGGTTCACCGAACCTAGCGACTGACCAAAGATCGTTAATAAACTGAAGTAGGCTTAGAAAGCTTTTGAAGAAATAAGATCCGCCATGTTCACGAGTAAGGTACATGATATCGTTACATTACTTCGTGGTCCACAAACAAAAGTTTTGGATTGACAAACTACAGTGTTTCTACTATACTAAAAGCTTTCTTTGGTAACATTTGTTTAGATCTAAGAACAAGGCTTATGTTGATATAAAATTCTTCAGAAAACAAAGCAGTAGTCCTAGTTCATTTTGGGTTCATGAAAACGAAAATGACATTTTAAAAATGTTGATTGTTTCTGGGTCCTGAGATATACAATCCTAGTTACATTGAGAGGGTCTATACAAATGTGTAAGATGCAACTTTAGTGGTAGATTGCTTTATGTATGTCAATAACCAATAAAACATGACATAAAAATAAATACTGAAATAATACAGTATTACATGACCACTCTGTATAAATAGTTATGCTCGCATACGCAGCAATATTTTGGCAAAGTTTGGTGCTTCTTTCAATATCAAATGTTGTTTATAAATCCTTAGGATATGTTTGAAAAGAGGAAATAATTTATGCTTTTGTTTGTAGTGAAGTGACTTTTATATCGCAAACGCGAAATAATTATGCAGGGACTAAGAAAGTCTACAATGTATGGCTGCAAAATAGGCGAGAAGGGGTCGATGTCATACATATGTTGCAATCTGGAACAGTGGTTGTTGGGTGGCAAAGGATATTACGCTTTTTTCAGCCCCAGTGATTTGGAGAGAGTCAATTGATCAACTGTTACTTGTGTATGGTCCCTCCAATGGTCAAATAAGAAAGTTTGAACTGTCAAACACTCGCTGAATTCACTGGGACTGGCTGGTTCAGAGGTACAACGTCGGCATTTGGACGAGAAGATCAGAGTTCCCTTTTCTGCGTGCTACCAAATTTTCTGGTTTAAAATTTTTGGTTATTTGGTTATGGAAGGCCCCGGTATCACTGCAAACGAATTAAAATCCATAATTGCTCAACCGCCCGTGCCAGCGTGATCATCCGAATTAATATCTTATCTCCCAAACAAAGAAAGGTAACTGTAGTCCCCTTCGTGGCAGTCTAAGCACACGCCAAAAGACATAAGGCGTAACCGCGCAGAAAGTGAACACAGCCAACTGTTCCCTGTCATACGATATCATTATTCATCGTAAACAATTGGAATATCAAAACATGATCAAAACGTATGAGACACACAGCTCACGGTGTGCACAGCGCACTTAACTCAGTAGCTCCTGCAAGAAGCCGGTGGTTTAAAAGCAACCCTCGAAATGAATTGCAAATCACATGATTGTTTGCTTATCATGGATAACTGCCAGATGCGTCTTGAAGCTGTTTTTCTGCATAACGGTTTTTTTTTCAATTCAAGTTGGTCAAGCGGTTCATATGACAGAAATTTATTAGAAAATCAAACAGGTTTTGAGGAATATCAAGAACGATGAGCTTATGAGGCCACTTTGTGGTGACTTAATGTAGTCGCGTCTTTGATCGGACTTCAGTGCTGCCACACAAATTGTTGTTGCATTCTCCGTAAATGAGATAGTCATCATTGGTCAATCAAGCAGTCATTGCAGTCTTGCTGTAAGATTGTTCAGCACCGAGCTCTTGTATACACCAGTTTGATTAAGTTGTCAAACTTGAACATTCAATTTTGGGTCTCATAAAACATCGTGTTAAGGCAATGGATATAACAGTAGGGGTTTTCCAGTACCATTTTAGGAAATATCCAAGACAGTGAAGCTACAATAATGGAGGGAACATTTGTTAGTTCTAAATTCGTCAACCTAATTCAAATGATGAGTTCCTACACGGGGTGTAGAGAAATGAAAAGATTGCATGAATAGCATCCCAGATGTGCTTAACAATTATATTAGAAACAGCAGATCAGATTACTAGGAAATTATATAATATATCCTTCTGATACACAGCATGTTTGAAGATTCATTGTTTACACTCAGAACGTGATTTCTGTCCATTAAATTGTGGACCAGTAAACGAGAAGAATGATGAGATATCTAACCAAGATATAGCTGCTATAAAGACAAGGAATCAGAGCAAGTGAAAGCCTTCACTGCTTGCATATTTGTGATGGCAGAGCGACGAGTCGTTTTCCTGCATCAATACAAGAAACAAGCGAAGAGGTGTAGAAAAACCACTGAATTATGATGGAAAAGGTAAAAGTGTTCATTAAAAAATAATTGTATGTGAAATTTAAATACTGCTTTATGTTTTTTCCTCATATTAATTAAATGTACACATAAATGCATTTTAGATAGATAGATAGATATATATATATAGATAGATATATAGATAGATAGATAGATAGATAGATAGATAGATAGATAGATAGATAGATAGATAGATAGATAGATAGATAGATAGATAGATAGATAGATAGATAGATAGATAGATAGATAGATAGATAGAAAGATAGATAGATAGATAGATAGATAGATAGATAGATAGATAGATAGATAGATAGATAGATAGATAGATAGATAGATAGATAGATAGATAGATAGATAGATAGATAGATAGATAGATAGATAGATAGATAGATAGATAGATAGATAGATGGATGGATGGATGGATGGATGGATGGATGGATGGATGGATGGATGGATGGATGGATGGATGGATGATGGATGGATGGTTGGATGGATGGATGGATGGATGGATGGATGGATGGATAGATGGATAGATGGATAGATAGATAGATAGATAGATAGATAGATAGATAGATAGATAGATAGATAGATAGATAGATAGATAGATAGATAGATAGATAGATAGATAGATAGATAGATAGATAGATAGATAGATAGATAGATAGATAGATAGATAGATAGATAGATAGATAGATAGATAGATAGATAGATAGATAGATAGATAGATAGATAGATAGATAGATAGATAGATAGATAGAACTAGCAGATACGCGAAAACCCAAATTAAAATTATTTGCGTGCAATGACGAACGGGCAAACTGGTATTGGATTTATTGAACAGGACAGAGTTGGGCCTTGGTTACCCTACATGAGAAGGGTGCTCTCTTAAGAATGGGTCAGATATGAAGACGTTTTGATTGATTCGACGGAGAAGGAGTGGGAGGCAAGCTCCCTTGATACGAGTGATCAATACGAATCGGAGATGGGTCTCTAAAAATGGAGGCTAATTTCGATTTTCGGAATTCTTGAAAAATTACAGGGATGCTATTATCTGACATATTCTATATATATTTAAACCGTGCACAAAATTTGTAGGATGTATGTGTCTGTTTCTTTCTCATATTAAGACGGTATGCATCCAATTGTCAAAAACCAAAGAGATAAATAAATTAAATGCATTTGAAAACAAATGCTTCAGGAAACATGCTTCATATACCACGGAATGAATAAGGCTGGTATAGAAATAACAGAAGTGACAAAACATCCAAAAATAGCAATTATGATCAAGAGAAAGTGATCATATGTAGTCATTTGATGAGAAAGGACAAAAAGAGAATATCAAAGCAGGCTCTCAAATGGGAATCAGAGGGTAAAAGAAAAAGATCCGACCTAGTTAAACACTAGAAGAACATTAAGACGATAGGCAATAACAGCAGGCAGCAGCTCCCTTGCCGTGACTGAAAGGCAGGCGCGTCAAAAACTGGGACGTGTGACGATATACTTTGCCCGTTCTGTGCAAGGTCTGACACTTGATAATAATAATCAATGGACAGATAGAGAGTCTGCAATTTCTGACCAATGTCTGGCCAACGGCTGGAAAAGGACAATAGATAAATAAACATAGTTAAAAATAAAAAAAAGTAAAGTACCCCCGTCACGCCAAGTGGCGTATAGGGAATATAGTGTTAGTGAGCATACATTTTACAGACCATCGGCACATGTTTTTTTGGGGTAATGTGATCGGTATTACGCCCGTGCCGCTTTACTTTTCCAGAAAAAATCCGGTACCCATTAAAGGCTTAAATAAACATAGTTAACACAAAATGTAAAACTGTAATCAACAAAACAGTTTGTTTTTTTTGTGAAACGCTTTATCTTCAACCTGAGACCGTGTTTTTTTTATGTTTTATTAGAACTGCATAAAATATTCGGTTGTTACAACGTACAATAATTAAGTGTGGGGTGCATTGTTTAGCACCTCATATTTAATTACCTCCACCCACAGACTAAAGGGGAAAGAGAATGGAGAACAAAACACGTTAAGCCATTCTTGAAACCTAGTTGTTCGCATTGGTCTTCAATAAATAATGAGGACGAAGACTGGTGCATTTATATTCTACTCCCTTTTACAAGCGATTAGCTTTTTTCTTAGATTTGTTTGTGTTTGTTGAAAGAGAACTAACATCTGTAATGTAAAAACTAAAAGAGCATTGAAGTATAATTTGAAGTATATAAGTTAACGAAAAAAATCTAAAATAATGTTACTGTCGTTAAATCAAATTATGTCCAATTATAATACCAGCTAAGGGAGCCGCGATAGCTCAGTGGTTAGTGAACTGGACTACAAAGGACAAGAGATAGGGTTCAATCCCAACCGACGGCTTCCGGGTTCACCCAGCCTTTAATGGGTACCGGATTTTTTTTCTGGAAAAGTAAAGCGGCACGGGCGTAATATCGACCACATTACCCCAAAAATCATGTGCCGAAGGTCTGTAAAATTTATGGTCACTAACACCATATTCCCTATGCACCACTTGACGTTAGGGGGGCACTTTACTTTTTTTAAATATATAAGTTAACGAAAAAAAAAATAAAATAATGTTACTGTCGTAAAATAAAATTATGTCCAATTATAAGACAAGCTAATTGCATTAAATCAAATTATTAGCATGTATTAAATAACGTTATTATAATTTATATATATATATATATATATATATATATATATATATATATACATAAACCATCAGATACACTTATAATGTCAAGCAGGTTTTAAATAAAGTTCTCATAATAAAAAAAAATATATATATATAAAATAAAAACATCAGATACACTTATAATGCCAAATTAATGCTTAGCTAAACTTTCTATTAAATAAAATGTATTTTTCTTCTCTGGTCACCAATTTGCCTGTATCTATGCAGTATATCGGGAATGTAAGAGTGAAAATGAGTTACAAGAAATGTAGACATTGTTATAGTGAAGGAAAGAATAAATAAAGGACTTACCCTTAATAGTAAATAGACATAAGTAATGGTAGTAACAAGAAATACGAATTCACCTCCAGTATACAATAAAGACATATGGAACAATATTAAAACAGGTAAATAAATTTAAATATCTGGGAACAATGTTAACCTAAGATGGTAGATGTACAACAGATGTGAGATGCAGAATGGCTCAGGCAAAAGCAGTTTTCCAAAAAATGAAGAAGATACTGTGAAATCCATGTTGGCAATAAAAACAAGAAAGAGTTCTTAAATGTTATGTAGAGCCAATCTTAACATATGGATGTCAATCATGAATAATAGGACAACAGACACGAAAATCACTCGAAGATGTAAAAATGTGATTTTACAGAAGAATGTTGAGAATACAATGGACAGCTAAGAAGAGTAATGGAAACGTTCTGAAAGAGGTCAAAGCTAAAAGAAAGCTAATTTCCATTATTAGGAAGAAACAATCATCACTTGTTGACCATGTAATGGGAAGGGAACAGTTGGAATATATTGTGACAACTGGGAAAGATGAGGGACGAAGAGATAGAGGGAAGCAAAGAGAAAAGATTCCAGACATTTGGTGAGAATGCCTTAACTGACGGTCAACAACAGAAATGATAATTAACTGTCGAGATCGAAAGTTGTGGAGATCCATGATCATCTACGCCAGCAGGCATGGTACTTGATGATGATGAAATCGAGAATATTCGCGGTTAATTCATGAAGATGCTGTTTTCTCCACACTGGGTATTATTGTTTTATGGAATTGTTTAGTATTTGTCATAAAGTTTATTGGATATGCTTTCTACATAACTTTGTTGATTCAACAAAATGTATTCCCTTTAGTCTACCATTTCGAAAACCATTTATAAACACTAATATACAAAGAGAAATAGTACACACCTTCCTCATGAACACGTCTCACAGATGGATCAGCAACCAATGCAACAGAAATGAAGGATTAGGGATTTTCCTATACCATAACAGTGGAGCATTGTTCCATGGAAATTTGCACTGTTCTCCATTGGAACATAGAAGGGATTCTCTGTTATAACAGGAAAATATTCAAATAACTTTTAAAACCATGATGATGATGATGAAATAACAGTACTCCAAGAGAGAAATGAGAAATCAAAGAGATTTTTCAGGAACAAAAACATGAACAAATGGAATACAGGAACACCAGGGCTACTAGAAAATGTATGCCAACCAGCTCAACACAAAAGGAACAAGTAACAAAATGTAGACTTCGAAAGGGCGACAGTAGAATGAAGTACCGCTTTTTCAACACACTAATGATAATAACCTCTGCTGAATATGACTGTGGCACTGGCAAAACGACAGCAGAAAAGCGCCTACAAGCATGCCCAACATATGATTAACAGAAAAGGCTCTTCTGGCCATCACCGATCTGGACAAGCTGTATGGTCGTGTCACCAGATTTGAGCTGACGAATGTTTCTTTTGAATTTATAAAATTGACTCCTAGAGGTGTAGGCAGAAAATAAAATTAAAATAAAATAAATTTGTCGTTTGTAAATAACAGTCAAAATTTCTTTTACGAGAATTTATTTATTTTTTAAGAGAAGGAGTATCTTGGTCTACGCCCTATGGGCCGGCGACGGCTCGAAAGGTCAATAGATAGATAGATAGATTTCTTTTACTCTCTTTCTGGCTAACATTTGACAACTTGGAGGTCAACGCAAAAAGAGAGTTCCTAAGAAACATCATTAAAAAAAACAATCAATAGCTTTTGTGTGGAATCATGAAAAGAGGAACGTTGGAATACTTAATTACAACTGGCAAAATACAGGGAAAGAGATCGCCGACGACAAAGAGAGAAAATATTCGATAGCTTGTTGTCATGCCACGGAAAACAGTCAAAAACAGAACTTATATGATGCACGATGAAGATTGTTGAATGACATGATAATGATCGAATAACTACTAAAGAAATGGATTAGCCAACCGTCAGCCTCTAGCCATCCTTCGTTAAAAGAGGGCAAATATGCGTTTTTTTTCTGGTTTATTCCCGTCTATGTGCCCAAGACACCCGACGCAAACAAGACATTTGTAAGTAAGATCCCTTGTCGATCCCTGCACACTTGGGTAGACCGAATGGTCGGTTTTCAGGAGCACTACTTGGAGGTAGAGCAGGTACTTGATCAACTTTGGTGTTCGTCGATCCTGGCACATTCCACTGTGTGTTGTTGACTGCACTCATGTCAGTTGTAGAACAGGCGTCCTGAGTCGCATTCACAGTTAAATCAAAATGAATGTATTTATTTGTGTAGATATTCATTTTTAAAACAAATGTATTTCTTTGCAGATATAATTCACTATTAAATAACGTAGTGAAAAGCAATATCATGAAGTAGCATTCATAAAAAAAAAAAAATTACAAGCATGTATCCACATACATGTTCTGATATCAAAACCGTGATCAAAAGAAGAAGGTTAGATCCCGCATTATTTTAAAAATAAATTTTAACTGCCCGCATTTTTAAAACAAAAAAAATCTTTAAAGAAGGTAAAAAACAGAGATGTAAGCTTTCACATATAAGAAACTATGATTGCTTGCTGAAACGTTTTCTCCTTCAGGCTGTCCATTAAAAGGAGTTGAAGGGTTGCAAAATAAACACTTTTCGCCCACATGGGCGTAGCAACTGCTTTACATTTAGTTCATAAGAAATAAAATGATGTGATCTTACCATGGGTATTAAATCACGCGTTGTCATGGAGACATGTGATTTTGTCACTCCACCTCACATTCACACAAGAGCGGTTATTAAATAAGGTAATAATTTAAGAAAAAAAAAAGAACTGTTCATTTATATGGCAATAAATTATGATGCAATTTTGGTGAACAAAAACGGGAATGTAGAAAAAATGTAACTGGTGTAATCTGTAATCAGAATAGAAAAAAATAAGTGAAAGTATAGACTGATTAAGGATGTATTAAATCCATGTGTTTCTCTAACGTTAATCCATTTTCTTGTTACACTTTGAAGTTTTACGTTTATGTTTGTCAGCTTTGATATCTTACAGAAGTCCCGAGCGACTGAAATTTGCATCAATATCACTTTGTCCTGCTAAAAACACCGGCAGCAGTGTGCTAGGTGTTCCTCGCCATACAGGCAAACATTCTCCGACTCAAAGCTTTTGACATTTTCCATAGTTTTATTTCCTTATCAATTTTGCTTGGGCAGCGGCCATTTATAACCTTTCTCCTTTCGACTTACAACTGCCAAGGGTTCTTTATCGTTCACAGAAGTAAAACCGTGAAGTTTGGGCCTTCAGGTTTGAGACATCATTTTGTCGACGTGGTAAGATTTTCGTAACAATTTTTTCCCGTGCAGCTGCCATTTTTTTTACTTATCTTTACGACTTTTAATTGTCAAAAGTATTTTAAAGTGCGTGAGTGTACACGGAATTTCCTGTTTCCTGTTTTTCGCCTTTTTCAGAGAAGGCAAGACATTAGACTTCACAACCCGGAGGACAGGTGAGGGTAAACCTACAAGGAATTCTCGCATTCAATTCTGACAAAATTCATTTCATTTATGGTGAGATTTAAACCCGGACCTTCCTGTTCGTCGTTTTACCTCTAGACCACCCAGTCTCCCCCCCCCCCCCCCAATGCAGATATAAATAAAGTGTTAATGAAGTAAGATTAATAGAGCCTGTGAGAGTTTCATGGATTAGCAGTGTCGGAAAGAAATACAGATACTGGTCACATTTAGGGTTGACCGCGTCCGAAACAACATTTGGTTGAATAGCAGTTGTTGGGCCCTGGTGCAATAATTGTTGGGGTAGTAGCGACGAAGTGAAGAATGGAGTCTGAAGCAACATTCTGTTGGAGTAGCAAAGGTGATGTGAGGAATGGAGTCTGAAGCAACATTCTGTTGGAGTAGCAAAGGTGATGTGAGGAATGGAGTCTGAAGCAACATTCTGTTGGAGTGGCAAAGGTGATGTGAGGAATGGAATCTGAAGCAACATTCTGTTGGAGTGGCAAAGGTGATGTGAGGAATGGAGTCTGAAGCAACATTCTGTTGGAGTAGCAAAGGTGATGTGAGGAATGGAGTCTGAAGCAACATTCTGTTGGAGTAGCAAAGGTGATGTGAGGAATGGAGTCTGAAGCAACATTCTGTTGGAGTAGCAAAGGTGATGTGAGGAATGGAGTCTGAAGCAACATTCTGTTGGAGTGGCAAAGGTGATGTGAGGAATGGAATCTGAAGCAACATTCTGTTGGAGTGGCAAAGGTGATGTGAGGAATGGAGTCTGAAGCAACATTCTGTTGGAGTAGCAAAGGTGATGTGAGGAATGGAGTCTGAAGCAGCATTCTGTTGGAGTAGCAAATGTGATGTGAGGAATGGAGTCTGAAGCACCATTCTGTTGGAGTAGCAAAGGTGATGTGAGGAATGGAGTCTGAAGCAACATTCTGTTGGAGTAGCAAAGGTGATGTGAGGAATGGAGTCTGAAGCAACATTCTGTTGGAGTAGCAAAGGTGATGTGAGGAATGGAGTCTGAAGCAACATTCTGTTGGAGTAGCAAAGGTGATGTGAGGAATGGAGTCTGAAGCAACATTCTGTTGGAGTAGCAAAGGTGATGTGAGGAATGGAGTCTGAAGCAACATTCTGTTGGAGTAGCAAAGGTGATGTGAGGAATGGAGTCTGAAGCAACATTCTGTTGGAGTGGCAAAGGTGATGTGAGGAATGGAGTCTGAAGAAACATTCTGTTGTAGTGGCAAAGGTGATGTGAGGAATGGAATCTGAAGCAACATTCTGTTGGTGTAGCAAAGGTGATGTGAGGAATGGAGTCTGAAGCAACATTCTGTTGGAGTGACAAAGGTGATGTGAGGAATGGAATCTGAAGCAACATTCTGTTGGAGGGGCAAAGGTGATGTGAGGAATGGAGTCTGAAGCAGCATTCTGTTGGAGTAGCAATAGTGATGTGAGGAATGGAGTCTGAAGCACCATTCTTTTGGAGTAGCAAATGTGAAGTGAGGAATGGAGTCTGAAGCAACATTCTGTTGGAGTAGCAAATGTGAAGTGAGGAATGGAATCTGAAGCAACATTCTGTTGGAGTAGCAAATGTGAAGTGAGGAATGGAGTCTGAAGCAACATTCTGTTGAAGTAGCAAATGTGATGTGAGGAATGGAGTCTGAAGCAACATTCTGTTGGAGTAGCAAATGTGATGTGAGGAATGGAGTCTGAAGCAACATTCTGTTGGAGTAGCAAAGGTGATGTAAGGAATGGAGTCTGAAGCAAGATTCTGTTGGAGTAGCAAAGGTGATGTGAGGAATTGAGTCTGAAGCAACATTCTGTTGGAGTAGCAAAGGTGATGTGAGGAATGGAGTCTGAAGCAACATTCTGTTGGAGTAGCAAATGTGATGTGAGGAATGGAGTCTGAAGCAGCATTCTGTTGGAGTAGCAAATGTGACGTGAGGAATGGAGTCTGAAGCAACAGTCTGTTGGAGTAGCAAAGGTGATGTGAGGAATGGAGTCTGAAGCAACAGTTTTTTGGTGCGATATTTGTTACAGTTTTTTGGTGCGATATTTGTTAGAGTAGCAAGTGGTGTGAAGTGAGGAATGAATTATGAAGCAACAGTGTTGTGGTGCGATAGTTGTTAGAGCAGTAAATGTGAAGTGAGGAATTAATTATGAAGCAACAGTGTTTTGGTGCGATATTTGTTAGAGCAGTAAATGTGAAGTGAGGAATTAATTATGAAGCAACAGTGTTGTGGTGCGATATATGCTAGAGCAGTAAATGTGAAGTGAGGAATTAATTATGAAGCAACAGTGATGTGGTGCGATAGTTGTTAGAGCAGCAAATGTGAAGTGAGGAATTAATTATAAAGCAACAGTTTTGTGGTGCGATATTTGCTAGAGCAGTAAATGTGAAGTGAGGAATTAATTATGAAGCAACAGTGTTGTGGTGCGATATATGCTAGAGCAGTAAATGTGAAGTGAGGAATTAATTATGAAGCAATAGTGTTTTGGTGCGATATTTGCTAGAGCAGTAAATGTGAAGTGAGGAATTAATTATGAAGCAACAGTGTTTTGGTGCGATATTTGCTAGAGCTGTAAATGTGAAGTGAGGAATTAATTATGAAGCAACAGTGTTATACTTGTTAAAGTAGCAAATGTGAAATGAGGAGTACAGTATGAAGCAATAATCTGCTGGAGCAGCATTAGTGAAGTGAAAGGTCGAGCCTGAAGAAATAATTTCTTAAAGTTGGGTAGAGAAGTTAAAGCTATAGGGGGAAATAACCAGAATTAATTTACGATTGAACTGGAGTTATAGTCAGCAGTGGAAAACCAAAACAATATAAAATAAAGTCAAAGTTTTAAGTCGCTTGTATAGCCCGGGCTGATATGTTTGGGAATCGATTTCCTGTTTTGCTTCCGTAATGTTTACTTCATCATTGTTACTGAATTGCTTAATGGTTGCTGGTATCGACTTTTGGCATCGTTGCTCTTGCCAAGTCTTGTCAGTCTGTGCAATATAATGTAGCGAGACGACGTGGCCCATATAGTAAACATACGAGTCGAGACTTTGAAGAATGAAATGTAAAAAATATATTTTTTTTGTAGAAGTAATTACAGAAAACTTGAAGAAAATAACACTAAAGAATGCCCTCGCTTGTCGGAGATGGATCATAAAGCCCAGGTCCTTGTGATCATGTTGGACGCGACAACGAATCCCTGGTAGCCGGAAATCGAAAGAGCAGATTGTATATTGCTCCCTGTGCTACAATTTTAATAACAATAAATAAATACAATAACCTCTACCATCATTATCCTTATATTAATCAATGTTCTAAAAACACTCCAAGGATTCAGCAAGTATCAACAAATTTCTTTCTTGCTTCCAAAGCTCTATGTCCATTATAAATAGCAGCACAAAAATGGGCACTGTACCAATTATGTTTAATTATGTATATGACTGCAAAGAAAACCTGAATGAAGTTCGACGTACTAATGTTAAAAAGTACAAAATATTAATATTGTTGAAGATGTATCATCATCATCAGGTACCGTGCCTGCGGGCGTAGGTGTCCATGTCTCTCTACAACTTTCGATCTCTACAGTTATTTATCATTTCTGTTGTTGACCTTCTCCAAAGCCATTCTCTTAAGCTATCTGGTATATTATCTATTACCTTCCCTCTATCTCTTCGTCCCTCGATTTTTCCACTTGTTACAATATTTTCCAGCTGTTCCCTTCTCATTGCATGGCTTAATAAATTATGATTGTTTCTTCCTAATTTTGGTAAATTTGCTTTTTTTTCTTTACTTTTTCCGCTTTCAGAACGTTTTCATCACTCTTCATAGCTGTTCATGGTATTCTCAACATTCTTCTTTAAAAGCACATTTCTACAGCCTCCAATGATTTTCTTGTCTGTTGTCCTATTGTCCATGATTCACACCCACGCAGATGTATATTCTGTCAGAAAATTTGAATAGCTGATGATGATGGTAAAACTACAGTTCACTTTCTCAATACACTTTTGACAGTCTTTTTTAAATCATAAGCTTGTGACAGAACAAATCAAACACGTCAAGAACAGGTCTCCTTTTGTTGGGACAAGCTGAAATCAGCATTTTTTTTACAGGACCTAATATTCTTTATATTAAACATGATCTCTAAGGGCATATAACGCAGACACTATTACCGCGACTTTGTATATACAAGAAGCATAAATTTGGAATTGATGAGGAAGGCGCCATTTGAAATATCTTATAAGGGAGACGGTGTCTCATTTGGCAAGACAATCTACTGAAGAAACGGTTTTCACGCTACTACACGTGAAGTGATTTATATAGTAGGAAAAGAAGATGTGTGAGATACATTTTATAGAATAGGAAGAGAAGGTGTGTGAGATACATTTAATAGAATAGGGAGAGAAGTTGTGTGAGATACATTTTATAGAATAGGGAGAGAAGGTGTGCGAGATACATTTTATAGAATAGGAAGAGAAGGTGTGCGAGATACATTTTATAGAATAGGAAGAGAAGGTGTGTGAGATACATTTTATAGAATAGGAAGAGAAGGTGTGTGAGATACATTTTATAGAATAGGGAGAGAAGGTGTGTGAGATACATTTTATAGAATAGGAAGAGAAGGTGTGTGAGATACATTTTATAGAATAGGGAGAGAAGGTGTGCGAGATACATTTTATAGAATAGGGAGAGAAGGTGTGTGAGATACATTTTATAGAATAGGGAGAGAAGGTGTGTGAGATACATTTTATAGAATAGGAAGAGAAGGTGTGCGAGATACATTTTATAGAATAGGAAGAGAAGGTGTGCGAGATACATTTTATAGAATAGGAAGAGAAGGTGTGTGAGATACATTTTATAGAATAGGAAGAGAAGGTGTGCGAGATACATTTTATAGAATAGGGAGATTGAATATAGAAGATTGAATTTACTTTGTTTAATGAAATGACGATGATTATAAATGTGAAACTCAGAATGGTCATGATAAGTATAACAATAAATATTGTTACTATTACTATAATTACTATTATTATTATTACTATTATTATTACTATTGTTTGTATATGGATGTGAATCATGGACAATAGGACAACAGACAAGAAAATCACAGGCGTCTGTAGAAATGTGGTTTTACAGAAGAATGTTGAGAATACCATGGACCATAAGAAGAGTAATGAAAATGTCCCGAAAGAGGTCAAAGCAAAAAGAGAGCTAATTTCCAATATTAGGAAGAAACAATCATAATTTTTTTGGCCATGTAATGAGAAGAGAACAATTGGAATATATTGTAACTGGAAAAATTTATGGACGAAGAGATAGAGGGAAGCAAAGAGAGAAAATACAAGACAGCTTAAGAGAATGGCTTGGCAGAAGGTCAACAACAGAAATGATAAAGAACTGTCGAGATCGAAAGTTGTGGAGACATGATCACCTACGCCAGAAGGCCCGGTACTTGATGATGATGATGATGAATAATTATTATTATTACTATTATTATTATGAGTATTATTTTTATGAGTAGTATTAATATGAGTATTATTATTATGTGTAGTATTATTATTATGACTATTATTTGTATTATTGTTGTTACAACTATTACTATTATTCGTTTACAAAAACATAACTAAGAGAAGAAACTGCACCGTTAAAATGGTAAAGGTAAAGCGTTGATAAGGTTAACATTGAAATTGTTTTAGATAAATATTTTAACATCTACAACTTTGGCAAGACAAAAAGGCATACAGTTATACAAGTTGTATATTGGTAGCAATAAGGGTTTTAAATATGGAACGATATATCTCCCACGTAAATGATATTTATTTTATTACAGGAGTCCCGGGGTTTTAAATATGGAACGTCATATGGCGAACGTAACTGATATTTTACTACAGGAGTCCCGGGGTTTTAAATATGGAACGTCATATGGCGAACGTAACTGATATTTTACTACAGGAGTCCCGGGGTTTTAAATATGGAACGTCATATGTCGAACTTAACTGATATTTTACAACAGGAGCCCGGGGATTTAAATATGGAACGTCATATGTCGAACTTAACTAGTATTTTACTACAGGAGCCCCGGGGATTTAAATATGGAACGGCATATGTCGAACTTAACTAGTATTTTACTACAGGAGCCCCGGGGATTTAAATATGGAACGTCATATGTCGAACTTAACTAGTATTTTACTACAGGAGTCCCGGGGTTTTAAATATGGAACGTCATATGGCGAACGTAACTGATATTTTACTACAGGAGCCCGGGGATTTAAATATGGAACGTCATATGTCGAACTTAACTAATATTTTACTACAGGAGCCCCGGAGTTTTAAAAATGTAATGTCATATGTCGAACGTAACTTATATTTTACTACAGGAGCCCAGGGGTTTTAAATATGGAACGTCATATGTCGAACGTAACTGATATTTTACTACAGGAGCCCCGGAGTTTTAAATATGGAACGTCCTATGCCCCACATAAATTATATTTTACTACAGGAGCCCCGGGGTTTTAAATATGGAACGTCCTATGCCCCACATAAATTATATTTTACTACAGGAGCCCCGGGGTTTTAAATATGGAACGTCATATGTCCCACATAAATGATATTTTACTACAGGAGCCCCGGGGTTTTAAATATGGAACGTCCTATGCCCCACATAAATTATATTTTACGACAGGAGCCCCGGGGGTGAGGGGAGAAAAGAAGAGTTTCGCTGTTACCTGCTACGCACGTCGTAAGAGGCGACTAATGAGGTTTAGAACTGTCGCTTCTGAGTAGGACATTCACAGAGCATTTGGGAAATGCTGTGACACAAGTAGTGGAACGGATATGGGGGATTCCTGACTCGGCGAAACTGGCTCCATGGATAGAACAGAATAGCTGATTTAGGAAGTTCCCAGATATCCTTCAATTGTATATTTCCCATACATGAACATGTAGTCATTTTCTTCCTTAACTCTTTCGGTACGTTTCGCCGCATAGTGCGTCACTCTCAATTTGATTAGTGTGCACCGTTATCAAACCATTCTGTTTACATGTCTTTTACCATCTTGGTAATGGTGAAATCTAATACCTTATTCAGTTATCTAAAAATTCAAATATAACATGTTATGTGTTAGATAAATATATAGATTGATTCTAAACACCATGAACAGTTTTATGTCTGAAATCTCTTCCGTTGCGTTGATAAGAAAACTTCCGTTATGAAAGAGTTACTTCTTCATCTTCTACCTTTTAGCTCCCAGTTGAGCATAGGTCTTAAACAAACACTTTCCAAGTCGTTCTGTTTTTTGCAATTCTTTTAAGATCATTCCATGTCTTTCCCATCATCTTCATCTCTGCTTCGATCTGTCTTCTCCAAGAATTCCTTGGTCTTCCTCTTTGTCTTTTCCCCTGGGGATTCCAAAAAAGGGCCTGTTGTGTAATACTCATATACTTAGTAACTAAGAGTTACTTAGTATATGATTATCATAGAAAGTGTTTTAATTGAGAGGGATCTAAAAGTTGAAAATATGAAAAAACCGAGATGGACACACCTACATACTATCATGCAAGAACGTTGTAAAGTTGGATAGAACGTGGAAAAATAAATGTACAAATAATGTCTACAATCAAATGTACAAACAAATATACCAAAATTGACAAATTAGTTGTCATTGGTTCCGACTACCAGGTAGGGTTCGATCCCAAACGACGGCTTCCAAGCTCACACAACCTTAAATTTGTACCGGATTTTTTTCTGGGAAAGTAAAGCGGCACGGGCGTAATACCGACCACATTACCCCAAACATCATGTGCTGAATGGTCTATAAAATGTATGGCCACTAACACCATATTCCCTATACGCCACTTGGCGTGACGGGGGCTCTTTACTTTTTTTTTTACTATATATATATACATGTCTGTCTGTCTATCTGTCTGTCTTACTGCCTGTCTGTTTATCTGTCTCTCTATTTTACTATTCTATAACGTAACGTTAAAGATGATGACGTTTCAAACGTCCCACCTCGCTGTTGTTACCTTCCTAAACTAAGAAACGCAGGCCCATGTACCTTTTTTTCATCTGGTTCCAATGTTGATCGTCAAGGTGGAATCGAACCAAATTCTTTTTAGCGCCAAACCGACGCTTTGCACTATACTAATGGAGAGAATTACAAAGCGGTTATTGGTAAGGGAAATATAATGAGACTTGAGAATCAAGAGACAGGCTCGGTGTGAATTAACATACATAAAATTATCATTCCACCAAATAAAGTAAAGTTTAAAAGGTTAAATAAATTGCACAATTTTGAAACTAAACCACGCATCCAAAGATCAAAGAATCCGCCAGGTCTTAACAAAGAGAAATAACTGCCAACATTTACATCCCAGAATATGCCGCAGCTAATGGCGACTAATCATTCAATTTATCGCTGTTCCAACTTATTGTTAAATCTCGCGCAAGATCAAAGAGAAGGCAGACTAGTAAATGGAGACATCATAGATTTCTCAATTAATAAAGAAAACAGTTTCGAAAATAAATAAAAAAGTAATGAAAAATATCAGGCAATAGATTGTGATTATTTTCTTTAAAAAAAAAATATCTGATAATAGCTCAATAATAATTGCACAACTTTAAAATTTAATATCTGATACCAGACAACAATCCTGAAAGGGCCATTTGCAAAAGTGATAACTGCAGTTATTAATTTTTTAAAGCTTCTATTAAGAGTTATCAATGGAGCACTCAGAATATTGGCAATAATCGTTTATTGACTTGTGTATTTGAAATGCTAATGGTCCGCATATTTCAAATCACTCTGTTCACCTTAATCACCAACAAGGGAATTATAAATGCTATTTTAGTTTCTGCTACATTTACTCCTTTCTCTCGCTGAATTATTTTTTTGTTCTTGGCAATATTTAATTGTATGTAATAATTGACAGGTTTCAACTAAAATAATTTATTATGATTACTAATTAAGGAAGAAAACACTGGGATTGTTCTCAATGGTGAATCTATCTTTGAAAAATAGTTGAGAGGAAGAATCAGATCGTTTTATTCTATTTCACTTTCATAAATGGTTCCGGCATGAACAAGTAATGATGAATGGAATACTAGAAACAATAGGAAACATTACAGCAGCAGTGTTCAACAAAACAAGTGGAACAATATTAAAACAGGTAAATGAATTTAAATATTTGGGAACTTTGTTAACCTCAGACGGAAGCTGTACAAATGAGGTGAGATGCAGAATGGCTCAGGCAAAAGCAGCTTTCCAAAATTTGTGGAAGATACTATGCAATCCATTTTTGGCAATAGAGACAAGAAAAAGAGTTCTTAAATGTTATGTAGAACCAGTCTTAACATATGGGTGTGAATCATGGACAATAGGACAACAGACACGAAAATCACAGGAGTCTGTAGAAATGTGGTTTTACAGAAGAATGTTGAGAATACCATGGACAGCTAAGAAGAGTAATAAAAATGTTCTGAAAGAGGTCAAAGCAAAAAGAGAGCTAATCTCCCATATTAGGAAGAAACAATCATTATTTTTTGGCCTTGTAATGAGAAGAGAACAACTGGAATATATTGTAACAACTGGAAAAATCGAAGGACGAAGAGATAGAGAGAAGCAAAGAGAAAAAATACCAGAGAGCTTAAGAGAATGGCTTGGCAGAAGGTCAACAACAAAAATGATAAATAACTGTCGAGATCGAAAGTTGTGGAGAGACATGGTCACCTACGCCAGTAGACCCGGCACTTGATGATGATGATGGTCAACAAAAGAGCAAAACACCTCAAGTTATATCTCGCCTCGACGATAAAAGGCACATGGGAAGGAAAGAAGAAGATTGTGTGCCGTTGGTGTTATTCTGGTTAAACATGGGTCAAGGGATTTTTTTTCTATCGGATAGCGAGAAAGTGAAATTAACAAGTATGTCCTAACACCTGCTTGGTACATTCAAAAGTCATGTGATCGTTATTCTCCTGCCCTCTATTAAACACGTGATAAACAGCGGGAATTACATAATGCTGTAGGATATCACTACAACTAAAAGTTGTAAAATATGCCACAGGAAAAGGGAAAAACCAAAGATAAAAATATGTTATTATAATATTGTAGTTAAATAACGTAATGCATATTGATAACATGTTCAATAAAATTACACACCATTGATTTAAAATTATTATGAAATCAATCAACACAAACAAATATGGTAAAAGTCGACACAAATTAAAGAGATGCAATTAACTCTTTCTGTACCTTTCAATACACCATGCGTCATGCCGATTTCGGTCATGTTCGTTTAGCCGCACAGTGCGTCAACCTCAATTTGATTAGTGTAGACTGTCATCAAACCATATTCTTTTTATATGTCTTGTATCATTTTTGTATTAGTTAAATATAATTCCTTGTTTAATTATCCAAAAATGCATATATAATATATTAAGTGTTAGATAAATATAAATATGTAGATTAATATTTAAAAACATGAACAATTTTGTCTCTGAAATCTCTACCGCTGAATTGATAAAAACCTCCCGTACTGAAAGAGTTAATAAAACAATTGAAGCATGTTGAATTACACCATTTCTCTCAGTTTAATCAGAGGGTACAAGAAAAATAGGCCGACACAACGAAACATTAAATAGAACTCTGAAGCAACAACGGCAATCATCAGATTCCGGGCCGAGTGTACCCCACCCACAGAGATAAATGGCGAGACACAATGGTCATTCTCTGTAAGGTCTGACACTTAATAGCACAGATTGAACATGAAGAATCCAGAGTTGTTGTTCTATATGCCGTTTTCGGCTCTAAAGGGCAATAAAATGATAAATGGTTCTCTGGAATCTCAATAATCTAATACACATCATAAATATTTATCTAATTTAAACATGTACATGAGAGCCTCATACATGCATTGTTTTTACAAGGATCTGACTGGCAGAGAGCCACAGATAATGAGAAGATAATTATCCCAACATTTCATGGAAACCCCCCCCCCCCACCCCACCTCCTCCCTCTATCTGCACGAGGAATATTCTTACAATATTTTGACCAAATAAAATGTGTCGGGTTGATGAAGAAAGGGGAAGTAGACGCACAATGATACCACACCGTGCGGCTACTGTGGAACAGATCTCGGTCAGGGGAGAAAAGCAGAAGAAAAGAGTCACTGTCACCTGCCAGGCATGTTTTAAGAGGTTACTAACGAGATTTTTTTTTGGGGGGGGGGTGTAGTAGTGTCATCGCCAATTCTAGGTGCTCGTTCATCCAAGCTAACGCCATCTTCAGTGCTTTTTTTTAATTATGTAGTGGGCGTGCTTCACACCGGGGAACGTGCTGAGGACACGGGTCAGATAAGTACGGAGTTCTCAGTGGCCTGATGATCTATCGATTAAACTAAACTGCCAGCCAAACGTCAATGGAAATGTCATGAGCTCAGACCAGATCCAGAAATAATATCAAGAACTGTCATGAAGCGTATACCGAACAGAAGGTAAACAGTGAAGCAGATAGAGGACAACTCGCAGAATTGTGAGTATGGATATAAATATAATAGGCCAGATGTAGAGCACCCTACAAAAGATGGCTCAAACAGGACTCAATGAAAGGAGACAAATAATAATAAATGAATATTATTATAGAGGGAAACTTCCGAGGCGATAATCAGTGAATCAATTCAGAGGAAGAGGTATGTTTACAGCACTCGGAAAAAATGGCAAATAATCAGCAACAGAAAAAAATATGGACCAAGACAGGATCGAACCCGTACTTAGTGGCACAGCGCCTTGCCACGAAAAGCCAAACGCCAGGAAACACTGCCACTCAGCTAACAAAAAATTAGCTTCGTAGGCAATGTCTTTTCGCGAAGGCTTTCCCGCTGACCTTGTTGTTATCCAGCAAGAAACCATTAGGTGACATGTTGGATGCTACTGTTCTGATTTGTGTTTAAATGTAGAATAAACATTGCATTTTTTGGTCATTTAGTAGTCAGCTGTCCAGCGTAAGCGGTGAAGTTACCATTATCTGCAAATTAATTCACTCGAGCTGCACATGTGAAGAAGCATAAGGTATTCTCTTGGATAGTGAAAGACTTAATTTCCACCGTACTAGCGTGCATCATTTGAGGTGAGCACAATTATCTTCGTTGTTGTTATTTCGTCTTCCTTTCAAATCCATGTGGAGCATATGTCTTAAACAAACACTTTATAAGCGTTCCATTTCCTAGGCATTCTTTTAAGATTGTTCTTGGGTCAGACTTAAGAAATAGTCCAAAAGATAACTGGCACTTTAGTTGCAGGAATCTGAAAGTAAGTATCCTCTTAAGTGCTATTTTGACTTGTAGTATGCCGAAATAAAATCAGCAAAGTTCTAAAAAAAATAGTGTATTGTATACACAGGTAACATTCTGATCTGTTTTCATTGATTTGTCATTAGTAGACACAATCAGAAACTGAGAATTTAGAGCTGTGGGTGAAAAAAAATAAATAAAAAAGATAAAACTAGGGACTGAGAGAGAGAGATAAATGAAAACCACGCAGAGATATGAAATCAAGAGACTTAGAGAAATAGAGAGAGAGAGAGAGAGAGAGAGAGAGAGAGAGAGAGA
Organism: Megaustenia siamemsis; assembly: GCA_032433765.1. Classification (NCBI taxonomy): domain Eukaryota; kingdom Metazoa; phylum Mollusca; class Gastropoda; order Stylommatophora; family Ariophantidae; genus Megaustenia; species Megaustenia siamemsis. Next base: position 19,365,392 of record JAVIAB010000073.1, on the reverse strand, counting down.
GACAGAAAAAGACAGAGAAAGAGAGATAGTGTATTTACAACTTTATTCATAAATAAAAAGAGAGAAAGAAAGAAAAATTAAAGGCAAATATAAATAATGGAAAGATCCCATGTGTATGGTGCACCAGTATGTAATGTAGAATTAAGGATAACACGATAGAAGGGGGCAAATAGAAGGTTAGAAAATATAAATAGATTGAAAAATATTTGTTTAATTTAAATAAAGAATATTCCACTATCAACTTTTCAGATATTGCACATGTCATTGATCAACATTGTGTTCTGTTACTTACAGAGTTACAGACACGATAAGTTTGAATAAATTCGCTGAAGTATACCCATTCACTAGTACGTAAGTGGCAAATAATAACGTCCTACCAATGCTTCTTCCGTTAATAGTTAAGTATGTAAAGTTCTTCATTTTAACAAAGAAATGGAACTGAGTTCTAAGAAAATCTACCTTCGAATTGAAGAATCAGGGTAACAGAAAGAAACCGATAATAATAGAGAAGAACATTAATTAATTAACATAAAGATTACCTGAAACACATTTGGATGTTGCAAAAATATCTTGTTAAGCGTCGTAGTTTGCAAAGGACCAAAATTGTATCTACCAACTCGCCATTAGCCAATACCGAAATAATTATTTATTTTGTTTTTTGTTTTGTGTATCACTGTATCACTGTATCACTGTATCACTGTATCACTGTATCACTGTATCACTGTATCACTGTATATAAGTAAGAAACTTCGGTCAATATGGCGGATAGGCGGCGGGAACTATTAAAGGCTGTGTCTGAAATGTGTTCTTTGTTGCAGTTTCCTAATATCTCAGGTCCGGCTTGCTGTCAGAGCTACTGAGCTAAGTGCTTTGTGCAAACCGTGAGCTGTGCGTTTCATCTGTTTTAATCGTGTTTCGATATTTCGATTTTTTTACGATGAACGATTATATCGTATGACGGGGAACAGATGGCTGTGTTCACCTTCTGTGCGGTTTCGCCTTAAGTCTTTTGGCGTGTGCTGAGACTTCTACTACCTTTCTTTGTTTGGGAGATGAGATATTAATTTTGATGATTCCACTGGCACGAGTGAATGAGCAATTATGAATTGTAATTCGTTTGTAGTGATCCCGAGGCCTTCCATAACCATAAGGAATATGCTCATTATCATTGGCATGTTTATGAATGATGTGATGATCATCAGTGGCATGCAGTTTGCTAAAGAACGCGCGTGGAACCAAGATTCCGTGAGCTGTGCTATTGTATCTCAATAGATTTAAAACCGATTTCTGGTAACGGTGTGTAATATAAAAGGCTTTTCTGACCCGTAACAAGCGTTGATTATCGTTGCACCCATTTCCAACGCCGGCCTCGTCGTGCATTAAACAAGGCTGGGTCATGGAGAAAATGTTCGACATAATGAAACTTCCGGTTACCAGCCATGAGATTCGTATTGCCAGATGACACGTGGTGGATGGGTATTATATCGTCCATTGTTTAGTCCTTGTCTATTCATGTCTGTTGTGCTCCTGATTTTGCCCTTTCTGTACCATTGAAGACTCTCTAGACTAAACGTTTATTACTGAGTCTTAAATTCGCAAAGCTGTAACAATAAATATACATACTTTTTTTTCCATATTTGCACCAGTTTTGCCGCGTCCTTCCATATTTGCATATATTATTATATATTTATATATAGGAACACCTATAGTGAGTTTGACGTTCCGCAAATCCGCTTCATTGATATAAACATTCATCATCATTGAGTGCCGTCTCCGTATCGAAGGTCGGATACCATGGAGCGCCATCCCGCTGTCTCTTGCTTTGTTGGTGCAGATTGTAATAGGTTGACTTGTCCATCTTTTGATGTTACTCGTCCATGTAAGCCTTAGTCTGCCTCTTTTGCATTTTTTCCCCTCCAAAATGAATTTTAACAGATTGCTGTGTCCTTTAACATGCCACAAAAATCTCATGTCTTGTTTGAATTGTGTTTAGCAGTTCTCTTTTTATTTTTATTTGGTTTAAGACTTCATGGTTTGTTTTCTTTTCTTTGCATTTTGAACTTCCGGTTAAAATGGCGGATAGGCGGCAGTGACCATTGAGGTTCAGTTTGAAAAGTGTTCCTCGTTGTAGTTTCCTCATATTACAAGTCCGGCTTACTTTAGGAGCTACTGAGTTTAGTGCTCTGTGCACGCGGTGAGTTGTGTTTTTCATCCGCATCTTCTTTCGATATTCCGCTTGCTTACGACGAATGATGATATCGTATGACGAAGGACAATTCAGCTGCGTTCACTTTCGGGGGCGCATGGCTTATTGTTTTTGGCGTGTGCTGTAGCTGCAATGATGGGAAAGTTATCTTTCTTTATTTGGATACTTCAATGAGATAAGTTTTAATTCGGATGATTCCACTGGCACGGGCGGTCGAGCAATTATGGATTTTAATTCCCTTGCAGTGATACCGGGACTTTCGACTAACCATAACCATAACCATTTCTTTTCTTTCCGTCCAATACTTCCTACTTTTCTCTAAATCCATATTTCGAAGGCTTCAATTTTCTGCTCTGTGTGTGTTTTTTTTTTTAATGTCTTTGTTTCTGCACCATATAGGTATGTTGAGAAAATATAACATTTTGCTTTTTCTTAATTATAGCCTTATTGTTATTTGTTTTGATGTTAGTATAGTTTTCATGGCATTAAATTTACATTTTGCCATTCATATTCTCTTGTTTATTTCAGTTTTACATTTTCCATCACTGGTTATATATAGAAAGTGTTCCTTGTTGCAGTTTCCTCATATTCCAAGCCCTGCTTGTTGCAGGAGCTACTGAGTTAGGTGTACACTCTGTGCACACCATGAGCTGTGTGTTTCATCCATTTTGATCATGTTTCGATATTCCAATTGTTTACGATGAATAATGATATCCTATGGCAGGGAACAGTTGGCTGTGTTCACTTTCTGTGCGGTTTCGCCTTATGTCTTTTGGCTTGTGCTGAGACTGCTAAAACGGGGACTACTGCTACCTTTCTTTGTTTGGGAGATGAGTTAGTAATTCGGATGATTCCACTGGCACGGGCGGTTGAGCAATTATGGATTTAAATTCCTTTCCAGTGATACCGGGGCCTTCCATAACCAAAGAACCAAAGTATGCCCAAGGTAGTTGAAGCTCTGACATATAAATATTATAAGGAATTATCGTTGTCATTTTAACAATGTATCAGCGTGTTTGTTTCTTAAAACACAGTGGCAACAACGTGGTTTTCATTTTAGAAAATAATGAAGAATAATACTAACAATTAACAACAATAATAACAGTAACGTCAACACGAGTAGTAATAAAATCGGTAAGAGTAACAAGGGAAGGATTGGGATTGAGGATACCCTATTTGTCAAATTAAATTTTTTTAAAATAAAAATATTATTTACAAATATAAATCAACAAAGATTGGTGACGGCAACAGAGCTGAAAGCTGCCAGCGAACCATAGCTGACGGCTTACCCAGGATCGGTGAAGCAAAAATTCCCTGATGCTGCTCCACCTCTCCGTTGTGCCCTTATTAACAGACTATTCTATCTAGTCTGACCAAGTGATTAAGAATCAAGAAGGAAGGCAGACCAGTATTCAAAAACGTCATGCTGAAGTCGGATGTGTTGGATCTAAAGGGTGCAAATATCACAATCTTATTGTAGATGACAACACATCTTAAAGGCCAAGTAACGTTCTTATAAGGGCGGATGCTGAAGAGGTCTAACTATTCAATTACACATCGGATAAACACGCAGAGGAAAACATTCATAAATTAAAACAAAACAACATGACGGCCTAATTAAGAATCACAGATTTTTCAAACGAAAGTTACGAAAAGGATTTAATGCAGTAATGAAGGAAAGTGCGACGAAAATAGCAGCAACGATTGTTTCATTGAGTGCTGGATAAAGCAATCAGAGATATTTCATGAAAGCAGACAATGGGTCAATTTATATTATTATATTGAATGTGATCATTTGAACAATCAGCGTGTTTAATGATAATCTGAGAAATTAACATTTTTTTTTTCATTTTAAGATAATTTGAGCAATCAATAATTTATTTGAGAAATATTTCATAAATTTCTTCTTGTATCCTTTCATATTATCCTTTCAGCGTCAATTGGTGTTATAATGTTATAATTTTCGGTCTTTTGCTCTTCTGTTAGTTTCTGCTGCTTTTATGTTTCCTAGTGTTTCTAATAATCCAACAATACATCTTTTTTGTGGCCGATCATTGAGTCTGTTGTTCTTATAACGTTTAGCTCATGTTGTGGTTTGATATTTCTGCCTTATCATGTGGCCAATGTTGTCTGTTGTTTCTTTATGTACTCTATGACAGGAATTATTCCTTGACTTTCTCTGTTCTCCGTTTCTGATCTTATATTCCGGGATCTGTCCTGTCATTCGTCTAACACATTTCATCTCGTTAGTGGTTAGTTTTCTTATTATTCTTGCATCTAGAGTCCAAGTCTGGCATTGGTGACACAATGTTGGAATGAAGATTGTATTGTAGAGTTCCTGTTCTGTTTCCAGAATAATTTCCTTGTTGAACAATAGTGGTAATAGCTGTCCGATGTTTTGATATGCTTTGTTGCACCTTGAGTCTATTTCTGTTGCTTGGGAATTGTGTATTTCCACTGGACATCATAAATAGTGTAAATCCTACACTTTTAAAAATTATCTGCCGCTAAGGTTATCTTTCTTGATGGTCTGTTTCTTGTTTGCAATATTCACGATTTCTGTTGTGTTCATGTTTGCTTTTTATGTTGTATTAGTGTTTGTGCTAATTTCATAACCATGCTTCCTTTGTTTCATTTGTGTTCAGATAATGCCGATGGAACAGATGCAATGACGTTTTTCGCTTAAGGTGAAGTGATGTTTTTCAATGTTTCTTGTATGGAAAACAGTTTCAATGAATCAGTTTACGACGTGACAGTTTACACCTGAAGACAAAGAACATAACAAAAACAGTTTCTTCGTCCCTTCGTCATTTTTCTTTTAGTGTCGAGGGGTAAGACGAGGAACAAACAAATAAAGCGTCAGAGATGAGAAGCACGGATTAGAAACTACTAACAATCCAACTATTTATGATCATTCATCAACAACAAGGCATAAAGACAAATAAACATGAAATATCAATGGGAACACTCCACATGTTTTATCAAGCTCAGGTTATATCACAACCTACGTAATTTCAATTGGAAGTTACCAGTAAAGATGTAAAGACTAACGAAGCACTGCCCGTTGTGCAATGAAGATTATCTGTCGATTAAACTGACACAGTTGAAACAACATGTAGACATGAAAAGCTTTTAAAATTCCTCCCAATATGTGGTGCACATGATAGAGCAAATAAAAGCAACTTACAAGAACTGAAAGTAAACAAAACTGGTTAGGCAATTTAATTAACAAAATAAATCTCTTTTAATTCGTCCATATCAAAAGCTAAAAGTCATTGAAAGAATAATAATGTGGGACATAATTCAGCTAGAGAATGGGGCATTACTAAAAGCGATGTGATCAAACCATTAAAACCACATACAAACAACGCTGACTGAAGTGGGATAAAACAAGTAGGAAAAGTTCTGACTGGTAGTGAGAAGGGCGTTGTTATCAAAGGACTTTATAATTCATGTTAATAATAATCGTTTATGAGCATTGACTAGTTCATTGTTTGGACTCGCACTGAAGTCCAATATGCTGGCCCAATTGAGTAGATGTCGCAACGCTCTGTAAGCTACACAATAATTAAACTGTCCACATTACTTTAATGATTTATTGTTCTTGCAACAGTGTACGACGAATGAGATGAACAGTGTGTCGAGAGGACGAGAAAGATGAACAATTATTGTTGCTCTGAATTAACTTTTGAACTCAGAATTTATTTTGTGATTTTGGTCAGAGTTATCTGCCTTAATTTGAATTGCCTAACGCCAACAAGGTTAAACCTTTGTAGGTAAGGTCAAACAAAGAAATTAACTAACGTTCATCGAAGTATACATGAAAATACAGAGAAAAACAACAAAGAGAAAAATAACAAATAACAATAATAATAGATAACGGGTTATAATGTTATTCAGACATTAACATCGTCAAAAGCGATGATCCGACGTTGAAAATATAACATCCTCTCATTATAACGAAGTAAAGTGAGTACTTTGCTGGCACAGGTAATCATTTCTCTCACAACTTTATATCTCTACATTTATTCTTTCTGTTGTTTATTACCAATCCATTCTCTTAAACTCTCTTGAACATTTGTTTCCCTCTATCTCTTATTGCCCCACACTTTTCCCAGCTGTTACAAAATATTCCAGATATTCTCTCATATCACATCTAGAACATATGATGATTCATTTTCCTGATGTTGGCAAATGGTTTTTTTATTTACATATTCCTCTTCCTGAGAAAGTCCTTATTACTATATGGAGCAGTCCATGTTAATCTGTGTTCTTCAGTGACAATATGTGTATGCGACTTCAACTACGTTTATAGCATGTTTGATAGTCCAGTATTTAACCTCCGCCTGGTGAAGACTGACCTCACATAACTTTAAAGAATTATTTCCTTTGCTCCATTGACAAAGCTGGGGTTAATAATACTATTTTTGATTCTCGTTCAATTCCTCGGGCTGTTCTGAACATTACTGATATCTATTCAATTATCTAGGGAGCCGCGATAGCTCAGTGGTTAGTGAACTGGACTACAAAGAACAAGAAGTAGGGTTAGATCCCAACACACGGCTTCCGGGTTCACCTAGCCTTTAATGGGTGCCGGATTATTTTTTCTGGGAAAGTAAAGTGGAACGGGCGTAATGCCGACCACATTTCCCCCAAAATCATGTGCCGATAATGTATAGAATATTTGGCCACTAACACCATATTCCCTATACGCCACTTGGCGTGACGGGGGCACTTTACTTTACTTTTTTTTACTGAAACAATCATCTATCGACACACTTTTAGACATCAGTATCGTTATTGCTGATCTCGTCGAGATTGCCAAAACCAGACTTCAGATTATTGAAAGGGAGTCATTGAAAGGAAAGATGACAAGATAACATAAAACATGTGGTCAGATCTTGGTTTTGTTGTCTCTCGTGCGACCGTGACACAGGAATAGGCAGACAAACAAGACAAAAAGATAGATAGATAGACAGACAGACAGACAGACAGACAGGCAGGCAGGCAGGCAGACAGACAGCCAGGCAGACAGACAGACAGACAGTCAGACAGACAGGCAGGCAGGTAGGCAGGCAGACAGGCAGACAGGCAGACAGGCAGACAGTCAGACAGACAGACAGACAGACAGACAGACAGATAGACAGACAGACAGACATACAGAGAGATAGATAGATAGATAGATAGATAGATAGATAGATAGATAGATAGATAGATAGATAGATAGATAGATAGATAGATAGATAGATAGATAGATAGATAGATAGATAGATAGATAGATAGATAGATAGATAGACAGAAAGACAGACAGACAGACAGACAGGCGGATGAACGGATGGACGGACGGACGGACAGACGGACGGACGGACGGACGGACTGATGGATGGATGGATGGATGGATGGATGGATGGATAGACAGACAAACGCACACAAACGGACGGGCAGACAGACGCATAGAGAGAGATAGCAATTGACAAATAGACATGCGAAGAAAATGATGCAAACATATTTATTTGCATGTGCACAATTTGTCATCTGAATAGAGATATAAAGGTCCTCATCGACACAACAGATGGGCGCTCAAAGCAACATGTTCATGCAGACTGATCATGGCTGTAGATTCATGATTATTAATTGATCCATTAGCTCGCCATACCTGCCACAGTGCATTCATAATGTCAACCCAGTCCATTGTACGCCCGCCATCCACAGCTGCCGTTTCGGCCAGGCTATCGGCTCGTTCATCTCCTTTCACGCCCGAGTGTCCAGGGACGGAGATGAACCGGTTAGTGAACAGGTCTTCTTTGTGATATGAGGTCAGGTTCTTTCTAGATGGAGGCCATCTAGGTTTGTACAACTTTAAACGGGTTCTGGGTTCTTGTGGGTTAAAGAAAGTGAGTATATTACGTTGCTGGTCATATTATCCCAACATGTTTAAGTAAAGTTAGTTCCACAGTAACAACAGTTGGGTAATGAAGTGTTAATGACTTCGTTGTTTTAGACCTTAGCTTCATGAGGTAGTATGAACAGTTGCCTTTCTCACCATCTCTCCATCCCAGATAATATATCCGGTATGCATTTAAATAAATGTTTTAGGTCGGAAAACTAGATGGACATTTGAGCCCCGAACTACAGGCCGACAGGCTTATGCACAAACCCCACAATACTTGGTACGTAAAAGTATGGACACTAACACTACATTGGAAATATATAATTAACAAGCAAAGTTATGCCGATGATATTGCCACACTGGCAGAAAGCCCAGAAGAGCTACAATTAGATACATAAATCGATAGCAATAGCAGAGGCTATGGAATAGAAGTATAAGGAATACGAACAGTATGGTAATTGACACAGAAAACGCATTGGTTTATCCAAAAATCTGAAAAGGGTTCTCCCATGCCTGTGAGGGGTATAAGGAAATATAGTGTTAGCGCCCATATTATTCAGCGACAAACGGTTTATTTTTTTGGATGATGTGGTCTGGTCAGTGTCACGCGAGGCCGCCCTATTTTTACTATTTAAAAAAGTCGGTACTCAAATAAAGTTGAGTGAACCGATCGATCAAGATTGAAAGAAATCTCATTTCCTCAGTAACCACAGAGGCTCCAATTACATTAACGTCATAGTTGAAATAGGTGGGGACGTTATTGACAAAGGCAATGATTATTGTGGATCCAGAGGTAAGACATCTCCACTGGACAGAAGGACTCAAGGTTCGCATCCCACTATAGGCAATGCAAATTTCTCAAAAAATGAATCTGTTGTTTGTATCGTGGCTTGACCATCTCCATGTTTCTGGGGAGTAAGATCCGATGTCTAGCCCTTTTTGAGTAGTGAGATCGTATGTCTAGCCCTCTCTGGTTAGTGAGATCCGATGTCTAGTTCTCTCTGGTTAGTGAGATCCGATGTTTAGCTCTCTATGGTTAGTGAAATCTGATGTCTGCCTCTCTCTGGGTAGTGAGATCCGATGTTTAGCTCTCTCTGGTTAGTGAGATTCGATGTCTAGCCCTCTCCGGTTAGTGAGATCCGATGTCTAGATCTCTCTGGTTAGTGAGATCCGATGTTTAGCTCTCTTTGGTTAGTGAGATCCGATGTCTAGCTCTCTCTGGTTAGTGAGATCCGATGTCTAGCTTTCTCTGGTTAGTGATATCCGATGTCTAGCTTTCTCTGGTTAGTGAAATCCGATGTTTAGCTCTCTATGGGTAGTGAGATCCGATGTCTAGATCTCTCTGGATAGTGAGATCCGATGTTTAGCTCTCTCTGGGTAGTGAGATCCGATGTCTAGCTCTCTCTGGTTAGTGAGATCCGATGACTAGCAGTCTCTGTGTAGTGAAAACCAATGTCTAGCCCTCTCTGGAAAGTGAGATCCAATGTCTAGCCCTCTCTGATTATTGAAATCCAATGTCTAGCCCTCTCTGGGAAGTGACATCCATGTCCAGCCCTCTCTGGTTAGAGAAATCCGATGTCCAGCCCTCTCTGGTTAGTGAAATCATATGTCCAGCTCTCTCTGGTTAATGAGATCCGATGTCCAGCCCTCTCTGGTTAGTGAAATCTAATGTCCAGCCCTCTCGGTAACGGCGAAAACAGTTGGACCCATGTGCTGTCGCGCATGTGAAAGAACACTTGGCTGTTAAATGTCGAAAAGAGTCGACCAAAAACGTCGCAGTCCGGGAATACATGTTCAGAAAAATCTACTCACTCCGAAGGCGGAAATGTGACGTTGAAAGGCGCAGATATCGCAATTTTGCCTTAAACTAGCAACAGAACACATCCACGCCCACTTAAAGGGCGAACTCAAATAAGAAGAAGCAGAAGCAGGAGTTATTTCTCTTGGAATATATCATTCGAACTACTGAAAATACAAGTCAGAAATCACGATAAGAATAGAAAAAATTAAACGGGTCGTTAATATAAAGTATACTCTTACAATTCATGTCGTTCAATTTGGAAATGACAATAGAGATTTAAAAAAAAAAATTGTTGAAGCAAAAGCGTTGACATTGAAGAGGTTAACATAAATTTTAAATAACGTTATGTTGACATGGCTTTATCGAACAGGTTAAATTGGTGGATGAGAATTAGGTACATTATTTTCAAAGCATTAGAAAGGAAAATAATAAGAAAAGTAAATAAAATGTTAGACTTTGATAACATATGAACCATCCTTCTTTATTTATACCGGATATACATCGATACAACGAAATATATGGTGTTGAAATCTCCCTTTATAATTATTAGCAATATAAGAGTAAGATTGTATCTAGACACTAGCCAGTACAAGACGACGGTCGTGTACATAAATATAAATAGTTAATGTCACTATTGTCTTGGATGGAAACAGACCTGCTGCTTAAGACTTCTTGAATTGTCTGTTACTGATTTTATTAATTTAATCTGTCTATTGTGTGTAGTAAGTTGTTGTGAACAACATGACGGTATGCAAAATAATGGGATATCAATATCTGTAAGCCAGGGGCGCTGTCAGTGATGAGTTATGGTTATTATGTTTACGACCACTGGACACCACATCACGCGAGAGTTGGTCGAGAACAGATTTATGAATAATGATTTGCGTGGGACATATTGAGCGGTGTAGAAGGAAGAAGACCTGGGGAAGAAAGGTCGATTAACACAGCCAAGTAGGCTCAGACAACGAGTTTACGTTAAAACAACCGGGAACAGATTTGGATAATTTCATGGAAATGTCGTTTGTCATGAATTTATTGAGCAGAGCGAGATTATAAATATCCGTTTATAATATAATGAAGTCAAGCCTGCCCAAGTGAAATTAGGATATTAGAGATACTTTTTAAATAAATGAAATGAAATTGTTATATAAAAATGTAAAAAAAAATAAATAAATATTTAGAACATTTCTAACAAAACAAATTAAATTGCATGAACATGTAAAGGGGCGAAACACACTAGTGAAAGTAATCTTGAAGAGGGACAAAAATAAGGTAAACGTGCTAGAGGCAGACAGAAGCTAAAGTGGATGGACAGGAAAACCTTTGACAGTGCTCACCATTAATGCAAGGGATAGGTAAAAATGGTGTCTCAGTAATAAACAGCCTCTTTTGAAGATGATGCTTATGATCTCAACAATTTGGTCAAATTTGTTATAGAACGACAGACAGAAATAGAAAGAATAGAAGGAGAGATAGAGAAGATACAAAAAGTGACTGAAGGATAGAAAGATATATGTTGGACACTGAATGTTTAGCATTAATAGAATCGTAATGTTTGCACATTTGCTCTATATCTAGCCTTTAAGGATCAAGAACTAGACGGTAAGTTTAAGATCTGCTGCTAATTTTGTTTATGGAAGTAAAAAGTCAAGTACCCCCGTCACACCAAGTAGCGTATAGGGAAATATGGTGTTAGTGACCCGTCACGCCAAGTGGCGTATAGGGAAATATGGTGTTAGTGACCCGTCACGCCAAGTGGCGTATAGGGAAATATGGTGTTAGTGACCCGTCACGCCAAGTGGCGTATAGGGAAATATGGTGTTAGTGACCCGTCACGCCAAGTGGCGTATAGGGAAATATGGTGTTAGTGACCCGTCACGCCAAGTAGCGTATAGGGAAATATGGTGTTAGTGACCCTATATTTTACAGACCTTCAGCACATGTTTTTGGGGTAATGTGGTCGGTATTACGCCCGTGCTGCTTTACTTTCCCAGAAAAAATCCGGTACCCATTTAAGGCTGGGTGAACCCGGAGCCGTCGGTTGGGATCGAACCCTACCCCTTGTCCGTAGTAGTCCAGTTCACTAACCACTGAGCTATCGCGGCTCCCACTAATTTTTAGGGAATTAGTAAAACCCAGGTGTCCTCGCCAGGGAACGAACCCCGGCTGTTGCCGTGGTAAGCCAACCGTTGTTTATGGAAGGGTTTGACTTAAATAGAAACAAGAGAACACAATAATGTGGAAGGGTTTGACTTAAATAGAAACAAGAGAACACAATAATGCAGAGTAGGATCGAAGGCTGAAACAGTTTTATACGCCTATCAAAGTATCGTTAAAAGACATAGTTGAATTTGGTGTCAATATGTGAACTAGCCATCACTTCACTGGCTGTTCACAGATTCAACTAACTAGTTCAATCTTTCGTCTTTAGACGCAAAAAAAAAAAATATATATGTGTGATTTATAATGTTAAGGAGCTCAAGTGACTGAGTAATTAAGGAGACTGCCACTGATTGGAAGTTCAAATCCCGAATACGTCGAATTTTTGTTTTCCGACCCTCAAAGCTTCGAGATTCATCTAGTCTCTAAAAGTAGATACCATAGTTTTTTTTCTGAAAAGTACGGGCGGCTTGGCGTTATACTGAACACATAAAATAAAATATGCCATTGAACGTGGAATAAAAAGAATTGCGGTCATTTACACCATAATCCACATATGGATTGGAGGTGGTATCCTTTTTCATTGATTTACGTGGCAAAAAGAAGACTTTCATAACGTTCATTGAGCTACATACCGACAGTATCATCATCACCAAGTACCGGCCCTGCTGGCGTAGGTGATTATGTCCCTCCACAGCTTTCGATCACGACAGTTATTTATCATTTCTGTTCTTGACCTTCTGCCAAGCCATTCTCTTAAGCTGCCTGGCATCTTTACTCTGTGCTTGCCTCAATCTCGTTCGTCCCTCAATTTTCCCAGTTGTTACAATATATTCCAGCTGTTCTCTTCTCATTACATGGCCAAAAAATGATGGTTGTTTCTTCCTAATATTGGAAATTAACTCTCCTTTTTGCTTTGGCCTCTTTCAGAACGTTTTTATTACTCTTCTTAGCTGTCCGTAGTATTCTCAACATTCTTCTGTAAAACCACATTTCTACAGACTCCAGTGATTTTCGTCTGTTGTCCTATTGTCCATGATTCACATCCAGATGTTAAGACTGGCTCTACATAACATTTAAGAACTCTTTTTCTTGTTTTCAACATCGTATCAATATAGGAACAGAGAATAAATCGTTTCGCGACCATTACGTGTCCTAGTCCTTGAAAGTATAAAGAACAACACACAAAAAACACACCAAATAATAGTTTACTAAAATATTTTATCCCGCTATATAAATAAAGAAAGAGAAACGTATTATGAGTGGTGTTGAATGTGACAGACCTTACTCAACTTAAGCAGGAAATCATGGCTAAAAAGCCCTATAGGCGAGGTGTAGTAGGCGCTTCGATATCTCCCGCGAGCATCACGAGAAAATTCCAGGAGAATCCTGCACCACGTGAACGAACTCCGTAGCATGGCCTGTGCTGTCACCAGATTTGTTATAAGATATATAGTGACATTATTGATCCATAAGGGGCATAACTGGAATACCATTCGGAGGTTATAATATAAATAATCTAAGATATGCTGATGATACAGTCTTAATCGCTAAGAGTGAAAATGAGTTACAAGAAATGTTGGACATTATAGTGAAAGAAATAAAAAATAAATGACTCAGTCTTAATAGCAAAAAGACAGAAGTGATGATAACAACAAAGAAAAAGACATCACTTCAGTGCTCAATAAAGACAAGTGGAACAATATTTAAACGGGTAAATGAATTTCAATATGTGGGAACTTTGTAAACCTTGAACGGAAGATGTACAAAAGAGGTGAGATGCAGAATGGCTCAGGCAAAAGTAGCTTTCAAAAAAAGGAAGAAGATACTATGCAATCCATTTTTGACAATAGAAACAAGAAAAAGAGTTCTTAAATGTGATGTAGAGCCAGTCTTAACATATTGATGTGAATCATGGACAATAGAACAACAGACAAGAAAATCAGAAAATCAGTGGAGTTTGTAGAAATGTGGTTTTACAGAAGAATGTTGAGAATACCATGGACAGCTAAGAAGAGTATTGAAAACGTTCTGAAAGAGACCAAAGCAAAAAGGAGAGTTAATTTCCAATATTAGGAAGAAACAATCATCATTATTTGGCCATGTAATGAGAAGAGAACAGCTGGAATATATTGTAACAACTGGAAAAATTGAGGGACGAAGAGATAGAGGGAAGCAAAGAGAAAAGATACCAGACAGCTTAAGGGAATGGCTTGGCAGAAGGTCAACAACAGAAATGATAGGTAACTGTCGAGATCGAAAATTGTGGAGAGACATGATCACCTACGCCAGCAGGCCCGGTACTTGATGATGATAATAATGACCGTTCATAGCTAGTCTTCTTAAGTTCCAGAAGAACAGTTTTTCCAAAATAACGAGTATTTGGGAGAGAAGGTGATCTGACTGATAACTATGATATTACTATTATTGTTTGTACTGTATCGGGTCAACAAAAGCTCGAATACGTAACCTAGTGCACGCACTGGGTTTGCAGTTTTGTTGTAAATACCAAATAAAATCCCCTCATATTAAATTGGATAAATCCCGTAACCTTAAGTCATGAGCTTTCATTTCGGATCTGTATCTGTACCCAGTCTAGTCTTCTTCTCATTACATAGATTATACGTTGCCACTATCATATGAAGCCTCGGTGGCTGAACGGTTAGTGTGCTCGCTTTCTGGTCAGAAGAGTGTGCGTTCGATCCCCAGAAGTGGCGGATTTTATATCGGGCCAACAAGACTCCGGGGTTCACCCAGCCTTTAAAAATGGGTACCAGTGATTTTGTGGAAAGTAGAGGCGGTGTGGCGTGATACAGACTATATCACCCAAAAATGTACCGTGGTCACATAAAAATATGGTCACTAACACCATATTCTCCATGTGCCTTGAAGTGCGTGCGGGAACCTTTATCTTCCTTTTCTTTTTTACTATCAAGCTCTACAAGGAAGGAAATTAGATGTTTTTAGTCTTCTTATTGTCCGGTTCCCAGAGTACGCTTATATATATATAAGTTGGGAGGCAAAAATAAATAGAAAGTAAAAATGTATTCACATGTATGTATATGTAGGGAGAAAAGTAAATAGATATTTCCAAAGAGATACTTGCTTCATGTATGCAGATTAAATGAAGAATGAAAGGCTGTTATCTCTAAAGTGCATGCTGGATTTTTATTAAAGAGCAGTTAGAAATCAAATTGCCTGTCTATTTTCCAAAAAAAACATCGTTGTCATATTCTTCTTGGCGATTCATGTGAAACACAATGTTCATTCAGTTAAAAGAAGACACACAAGATGTATGAATAACACCGGTCGCATTACATTGAACAAAAAATAGCTACGGGATTGTATTTTATATTTTACATAAATAAACTTTCTTTAAAAATACGAATGTAGTTTTGTCTTGGAAAGGAATATACAAGGAATAAGCTTTAGCCAATAAACTATTAAACACAAATAGGCAGATACTAAACCCATGCAGGTAATCTCATCAGTTAGCAAAAAATTGAGAATTCAGCACTGGTTAACGACCAAGATGCTTTAGACATGAAAACATAAAAACTTAAGTAATTGCGGAGTGCTGAAACGGAAATGAGATCTATAATTCTGATTGGCTCTATTTTCCGAGTTGTGCACTTGTTGAAAAGAACTGGTTTATAAAAACCATTCTACAGAGGGAACTAAATACAATGGCCTCATTAAGAGAGACGACGGGCTGGAAAGAACAGTAATGGAAGGCATGGTACTAGAACGACAAAAGGGCAGACTAAGAAGAAGGTGTTTTAAGCCATCAAAGAGACATTGACAACAGAAGAAGTTGGAGATCTGGATAGAGACAGAGACTTTCAGGCGAGTTGCGGTGAATGTAACGTTCTGTAGCACATCTGGCTAGAGACATATACTTTCAGACAGGGTGCGGTGAATGCAACATTCTGCAAAGGACATGTGACCTCATGATGACACTCTCCGTTACTTATTTTTCCTCCATAGATTGTATGTGTACCCTTAGTACACGGTGGCTGTGTGGTTAGTGTGCTCGCTTCCTGACCAAAAGGGTCCAGGCTCGATCCCCAACAGTGGCGGATTTGGCTGATAAGGCTCCGGGGCGCCAGCCCAGCCTCGAAGAATGAGTACCATAGATTTTTCTGGGAAGTAAAGGCGGTCTGGCGTGATACCGGCCACATCACCCAAAAATTTGCAGTGGTTATAGAAAAATATGGTCACTAACACCATATTCCCCATACCCCTACCAAGACGTGAAGGGTACATTTAATGTATTTTTACACTTAGTAACAGATTGCACAAGTTTTACCAATGACCAAGTAATAACTGAACCAGAAATAAGTCATGCAACCCTGAACATCTTCTCGTCACCTCTCTACATAAATATACGTCATACCTGTGGTTGTTTGCTTCTTTCCCTATCAAATGTAATTCAGCAATTACTATGGTATGTGTGACCTGTTGGCTATTGTGATAAAGCAGAGAGGAAAATAGTTTGACTGCGTATCTCGATCAGCTGTGCTAGGAAGGAACTTCTGCAAGGAACTGTGAAAGGTGGTGGAAGGAGTATAAAGCAGAGAGGAAAAAAGAAAGATATAACAATTGGAAAGCCCTCCATTGCTCATAGTCCTTAATAATGATTGACGATATAGATACCCAGAGAAGGTTGACGAAGTCTGTTAGAAGTTCCCCAAGGACCCCTAGGTTTATGAGATGAAGAAGAATAAGAAGAATTTCGTAAAACCTATCATATAAACCTGAAATATAAACCTATCATATAAACTTGAAATATAAACCTATCATATAAACCTATCATATAAACTTGAAATATAAACCTATCATATAAACTTGAAATATAAACCTATAACATAAACCTGAAATATAAACCTATCATATAAACCTGAAATAATGAAAAAATACCATTATTATATTTGAAATTAATAAGCAAAAAATATTTTGTTAAATTTTTGGAATTATTTTTGTCAGCGAAATATTTGTAAAATTGTAAGGTTATAGAGTTGGGTTTACGTTTAGCAGAAGTGTAAGTAAAGAGCCCCATCACGTACATCAAAGAGTACATCAAAGCAAGAGACTGAGTGGAATTGCGTTCCATGATAGCCAACCTTCGATGCGGAGACGGCACTCAATGATGATGAATTACGCAGCCTACCACCTTGTTCAATTTTTGGAAACTTGCCTTCAGAGTCTGTCACAGTAACCAAGATTTAGATTTACTGTTCAACAAGCCACTCGATTGCTGCGTAGACATCTTCGATTTCCAACCCCACACATCTTGTGGTGTTTTATATGCATCTCTATGGTGTTCCAGCATCAACTGAAAATTAAAACTGAGCTTTCCTATCATCGAATATATAATTTTATACATGAAACTCATCATTGCGTTTGGAATCTCACCAAATCATTTTCGTTTGTTTGATAAGCGTACCTTCCCTTCTTTAAAGTGAAATCCGAGAAATATAATTTACTAGCAATTCTATCGTGTGGTTATCACGTTGAATGTACAAACAAAAGAATTTTTTGTGAGTCTTCATTAGTAGAGCAATTACAACATGGGATAAGCATCGGTTGCGATTTTCTATATCTTGTTACAGTTTCTTGTTTTCTCTTTGGAGTTCTGCAGCCTATGTGCTAATGCCTTCCATGTACGTGAATTTACCGTTTTAACTTCACACTATCGACACTATACTTTCACATAGATTAATTCACATATTAATTTTTACAATATTAACGATATACTCTCTCGTGCATGAATTCACAGACTTTTTACACTATTTAACTATTAACTTGGAAGCCGCAGTAGCACAGTTAATAATCTCGCTACAGACCAAACAGGTTCAGTTTCAAATCCCAAATTTAGCCATTTTTAAAATATCGACACTGCATTAATAGAAGCAATTTATGAAAATAGGTGCCAAAGATTATCTGGAGAATTATGGAGGCATCCCGCAATGCCGACTACATTACTATTAAATGTAAAAAAAAAAGTAAAGTACCCCCGTCACGCCAAGTGGCGTATAGGGAAATATGGTGTTAGTGACCCTATATTTTGCAGACCTTCAGCACATAATTTTTGGGGTAATGTGGTCGGTATTACGCCCGTGCTGCTTTATTTTCCCAGAAAAATCCGGTACCCATTTAAGGCTGGGTGAACCCGGAAGCCGTCGGTTGGGATCGAACCCTATCCCTTGTCCTTTGTAGTTCAGTTTACTAACCACTGAGCTATCGCGGCTCCCACCATGAAATGTACCGTTGGCAATTAAAAGGTATGGGCATTGACACAATATTTATCACATCTTGAGGCGTAGTGGGGAACACGATGTTATTGTTATTGTTATTGTTATTGGTTATGGAAGACCTCGGTATCACAGCAAACGAATTAAAATCCATAATTGCTCAACCGCCCGTGCCAGTGGAATCATCCGAATTACTAACTCATCTCCCAAACAAAGAAAGGTAACTGTAGTCCCCATCGTAGCAGTCTCAGCACACGCCAAAAGACATAAGGCGAAACCGCGCAGAAAGTGAACACAGCCAACTGTTCCCTGTCATACGATATCATCATTCATCGTAAACAAGCGGGATATCGAAGCAGGATCAAAACGGATGAGACACACAGCTCACGGTGTGCACAGAGCACTTAACTCAGTAGCTCCTGCAACAAGCCGGACTTGGAATATGAGGAAACTGCAAGAAGGAACACTTTTCAGACATAGCCTTCAATGGTTCCTGCCGCCTATCCACCATATACCATGGGAGTTCACGTCCTCCCGAAAATGATGATCGTCATAGCACTTGATGATGTTAGGCCGTCATTGATGACTCCAATTCCAAACATATAGACACACAGTGGTGGTAAGTTATCATTTCCAATCCAACAGAAGCCACATGACCTGTAGTTAGTAAAACCACATAGAGAATATGATTTTGTGACCTTCACTGATTCACTCTTAGATGTGAATGTGTAGTTTACACAAGAGGAGAAGTTTTCAACTACAGTGATCCCATTTAAGTCAATTCTGGGATAGCAAGGCGAGTCTCCTTTATAGCAGCAGAACTTGATGTTCTCAGCTCCCTTCTTGTAGCTGCTGCCACACGATTCTGATGTCTCATTAACTTGGACATCATTCAAGAACAATGTCAGATTACCATTCCATAGATCTGGCTCTGCTGATGAAGTGCTTGGTGCAACAGTTGTATCAATTATACAGGAGGCTCCTGGTCTGTGCTCATTAATATCACAGACGGCACATAATGTTGTTATATTCAGTATTTCTTTCTGGGGTGTAAATATGTGGCACACACATGGAGAGTGGTGTGTGGTCACAGTAATCCCATTAAAGTCAATTATAGGGTAGCATGGCATAGCTGTTTCAGAACAGCACAATCCTATGATTTTTCCTGTGTTCGCTATAAAGATGCTGCTGCTACACAATCCTGACCAATTATAGGTGTGGACATTATTCACTTGCAATGACAAAACTGCTTTGTTTACATCATAAACCTCTGGAAGCGAATCATTTATGGGACTAATAGTACAATTTATTCTTCCATTGGGGATATCTTCATTGAGTCCCCAAAAAAGGTCTTTGGTTAAAAAGCACATATGCTTTTGAGTTAAACACACAATGAGCCCACTTCATAGATTCAAAATGATCCTTGCCAATGCCATCCGTTTGCACAAGTTAGGTCCTTAGCTACCAACGTCAAAAATGTCTGAAACGAAGCCATCGAATTAACGACTTCATCTACAGCGAAGGTTAACTGTGAACAAACATTTATGTTCAAACCCTTGAAAACATTTTCAAAAATCTTCCAACTTACAGCAATAACATATATCGTGTTGTTCAATGTAAACATTTCTTAGTCCATAGCTCGAATATAAATAAGCTGCCATTTTGGTGCAGAGGAAGATATGGAGAGGAATATATGCATATATAGATCTATATATAATAAATATGTTAGAAAGTTACAGAAGTAATCTTGATAATTATCTAGATAATTATTTAGATAATTTTATCTGGATATCATATATTAAAAATATATAAACATCATATCTAAATATCATATATCTGATAATTTTATATAAAACTGTCAGATACGATAGACTTGACAAATTAGGTAGTTTAGATATGAGGAAAATATTACAAATAAAATAGGCAGGCAGACAGGAAGAAATGCAGACACACAAATAGATGAAATAGATAAATGTAATTGATATAGTAAGATAAAATAAGATAGTCAAAGAGACAATCAGGCAGGCAGTCAGATTAACAAGCAGGGAAGCAGACAGACAGAGACAGACAGACACAGACAGACAGACGGATAAATAAGCTAATAAAAAAAAAAAAAAAAAAAACACGATGTTGTTGGCATTAACGGTAAATGGTGGCCAACATTCGGTCATAATTATTGGACTGAAGGGCCACTTGTATTTTTTTTAAGAAGCGAAAGTTTAATAACATTTATATAATCTTACAATATAACGTCATGCTTATACATTAAACATTGATCGCCAGCATCGTAAATGACGTTTAGTGTGTTGTGATCTTAATCTGTTTTACAAGTCTGATCCACAAAGTTTGAAAAACATTAATTTATTTAATATGTTAATTTGTGTATGGGTTGGCATTGAACAGTCGATCTGAGAAGGGAAAAAAGAGGATACAACAGAAATAGGCAAAATTACAGAACATAATATATAATCATGATATGGCGCGATAAAGATGAAAGGAGTTGGGGGCGGGGGCACATAAGTGTGTATTTTACAACTGTGGTATACGTACTTTATGTGTTTTATGTTCCTAACTGTGCACACTAGTGGGTAAGTGTTATCAGATGAAAATGACAGATTTTGTCAGACAAATGAAATGTTTTACACACAAACGCAGGACATGATCACGTGATGGTTCATTGAAACACTTTAAACAACAGGGTAAACACACGGAAGGCCAGGATAAATATCTTAAAACAGGATATGTGAAGTTCTGAAGCCTGGTAACCCTCGCCTTGTCAACAGCTTTCATGGGAGAGACAACTCTGACTACAAACACATGTTGGCTTGCAGGAAAGTCAAGAAAACCTAAAGAAATTTGCCATGAATAGATATTTGTTAACGTCGGTTGTAAATGAGGACACGGTGACAAATATAGTGCACCAAGTTACTCGTGGTATTTACAGAAAAGGCGTTGATTATTATGTTCCTCAATAACTCTCGATGTGTACACTGTGTCCTGTTGTTGATCTTCCTCTGTGCTACGAAGTTTAACCATCCAGCTTCTTTTCCCTTTGTCTACCTGTATCTTTCCAGCCTTTTGTTTTTGTTTTATTGTTACTAAATATTCCAACCCATCTCTTATCGACACATGCCCCACTAATCTGGACTGCCTTTTCCTCATTTCTTTTATAACCTTACTCTCTTCGTCTGCCTCTCTTGGTACCTCCTCATTAGATTAGATTTTTTTTTGTCGTCCACGGTGCCTTTAGCGTCTTTCTACAAAAGAAACACATTTCAGACACATTTTAATTAATTTTCCCTGTACTGCCCATGATTTTCAAGCACATAATGCAGCACTTGTTCGATTTAACACTTTGAAACTCTGGACTTCCGGTTATAAGCTTGTAGAAAGAGTTTGTGTCCCATCGACCACTGAAAGGTCTGCGTCTGGAGATTGACCAATTTCTTCTCTCTAACACAGATCGCTGGGTTAAAGTCAACTGGATGTTACCCTTTACGAATTCGGGCCGGTGCTCCGGAGGTGGTGCACATGGAAGCGGTAATTTTTGATGAATCAGTGTGTTTAAGACCGTCCTTCGTCGAAAAGTGGATATACGTAAACGTTATGACAGTGAGAGCTGTTCAATCACTGTCGTTGGATTTGGTCGGCGCCGATTATCCTCATCCCCTTCATGTTTATCGTTTGTGACAAGTCAACCAGAGGTTCCACTTTACGGATTCTGCGCCGGCGTTTCGGTGTTTACGTCTGTCTGAATTAGATTGAATCATGCATTGCGGGTGCATCATTTATTGACAATTTTTTGCGTGCTAAGTCGTAATGATGGTCGATTATAAGTCCATAACCGCACGCAAGAAATAATATGATTGTGAATCTGCAGCTCTGGTGTGACTTTCGGATTTTCATGTTGGTCCAGCGGGATGCCGCCTAAATTCAGGAGAGCTACGGGGAAGGACTTGTGAACCAGTTTATCGTTTCACACTGCGGGATTTTCTGGGAAAGAGATCTGTCAGCTTATCTACAGCTGTTCGATGTACAATAAGAATAATCCGACGACTAACTAACTGTAAAACTTTCTTTCAAACTTTCAATGAATTGACTTATTGCATAACATACTTATCACTTTATTTAAAATAATCTTTTAGGCCTCTTTAACTCTACGTTTACTACCTCAGTAAGTCATTGAATTACCGCATGCAAAAATATTTAATTAAAATTCGCTAACAAGCCCTGAAGAAAAAGAAGCTGATTATTATTAATGAGAAATTTTCGTATAAAGAAAAAAAATAATAAAACGGATAATTCCGCTTCAAGTAAGACTATACAACCCATAATGACGCCCTCAACATCTTTTCCTCTATCACCCTCCTCCCTAACCGTCACTACCACCTCTTCGTTATGGATGTCTGCTCCCTTTATACTTCTATTCCCCACTCCGACGGCCTTCGGGCTCTTCAGTTTTTCCTGGACCGTAGGATCCAACCTTCCATCGATCCTGGCGTCCTCCTCTGTCTAGCGGAATTAGTTTTGAACCTCAACTCTTTCGAGTTCAATCGCAATTTCTTCACCCAGATTAGCGGTGTGGCGATGGGCACTAACATTGGCCCTAGTTATGCTTGTCTCTTCATAGGCTACCTCGAGCACCAAATCATCCAAACCTAAGAGGGCCCCCTTCCCCTTATGTATCGTAGGTACATCAATGACTGCATTGGTCTATCTGACCTTCCAGAGGATGAGATCTCCCGTTTTATCGAATATGTCGGACATTTCCACGACTCTATCCTATCACCTACATCACCTACCGCATCTCCACCTCCTCCGTATCTTTCCTAGATATTTCAGTCTTCTTGGGCACCTCTCATCTTCTCACCTTATTCTTCTACAAGACCACAGACTCCCACAGTTTCCTCAGCTACGACTCCTCTCACCCGACATCCTGTAAGAACTCTCTTCCCTATTCTCAGCTTCTCAGACTTCGTCGCCTTTGCCAAGACGATGAAGATTTCCTTCACAATGCCCACCTCATGCTTGATTTCTTCCGATATCCAGAATCAGCTCTCTTCCCTGTCCTACGTCGTGTTCTCCACACTTCACGTGAGTCTGCTCTTACCCCCTCTACTCATCCCCCCTTGGATAGAGTAGTACTCCCCTCACCTATCACCCTCACCACTACGCTGTGATTTGGACTATTCACCGCTACCTCCCTATTCTTCGATCTGACCCTACTACTCGTCTGCTCTTCCCTGACCCGCCATTAGTGGCCTTTAGACGTGAGCGGAACCTCCGAGACTTTCTTGTCAGGGGCGTCTTCCGGCTGCCCTCTTTAGCCATCGAGGCACTATCCGCTACAACCGCAGAGTATGCAATACTTGTGACCACGTTCTCCAGACGGATACTGCCCTCTTCTCCAATGGTCTTTTCGAGATCAGAGAGGGATTCACTTGCACATCGCGGAACATCATTTATGCCATCATTTGTAAGCGATGCAAGTTGACCTACATCGGCCAATCTGGTCGCCGTATCGGTGGTAGGTGACGTGAACACTTAAATGACATCACCCGAGAAGCGGACACTCCTGTAGCAGCCCACTTTAACTCGATGGGCCATCGAGGTAAGACTGATGTCTTGGTAACTGGCTTAGTATCATGCTACTCTGATCACCACAGTCGGCTCACTCTGGAACACCGTCTGATTGCTCGTTGGGGTTGCCTCACCCCTTGTGGCATCAATGTATCCCTGTCCCTTTGAGGACCCTCCTTCCTCCGACTCCATCCTCCCACCTATGGACTTCTCTTCCTATTTCACTTCTTGGGTCTTCTACTCCTCGCCCACCCCTGCTTTCCATTTCCTCTTTGAGTAATCCCTATTTTGCCTTCTTCATCCTTAAACCCCCCTCCCACATTTTTTTTCTCTTCTGACGACCTACATGTCCTTCACCTCCTTATCACTATATCACCTCTCCACCTGGACTGTACCGTCTCTCTGCCCACTTCTATTGTCCCTCGTCCTTCCCACCACCTCTCTGCTGATCTATTCCTAGCTCACCCCTTTCCACTATATTCACTTGTAGTCACTACTCCTCTATACCTACTATTCCAGTACCCACCCCCTTACCCTGATGTCCACTTTCATTCCTCTCCTAGGACCTTCATCGTCCCCCTTTGTTCTATCATTTCCCAACTTCTTTACCTCCTATGGTACATACCTTTTGCGCACCATTCCCCTATTACTCCACTTCTTCCAGACTACCTCTCTTCCTATTCGCTTCTGACCTACCGCCTCTCCTCCTATCCATTGTTCACATACCTGCTTCTTATCCCTTCTCTCCATACCTCCTCCTCTAAAACTTCCCTACCTCTCGATTGACTAACTTCCTCCGTACCACCTCTCTGTCATTCTACCGCCCTTCTTCCCACCTACCGGCTTTCGTATTCTTCCTCTCCTTATCTCTTCCTCTGGTAACACTTCCTCCCTCTTCCTCCCTTCGTTGACCTACCTCTCAATTCTTCAGTCCCTTGCCATCCATTCTGTAGAGTCTATCTCTCTTACCCATCTCCCAGTTCACTACTTTGTCTTTTTATTCACAATTTCTTTTAACCTCCCGCGAGATCTCTCACTTGCATTGTCCGAGTGATTTATTGGCTAGCAATTTGGCCCATTCAGACCTTTGGTTTTGGGCCTCTAGTTTTCCTCTCACCGTTGACTATCGTTTTCATAGTAGTTTGGATAGTGCGCCTACCTTTCTTTCCCCTCCTCCCCTCGCTTCCTCTGATTTGTTTTCCCGCCACACAGGTACTCTTGTCCTGTGTTTCAGTCACGTGTTACTTTCTAGACACATCCTTAAAACTCCAAGTCATTCTGATGTGTTCCAGCACGGAGGGCAGACTTGCTGTTTTAAGCTAAGTGCATTTTATGATACATTTTTCTCTTTTTAAAAATATTTTTCTCTTTTTCTATTTTATATATCTTGACGCCCATCCTACCTCTACCCATGTAGTATTCATTTCTCTCTTCCCTCTCCTTTCTTATTTCAACATCCTACTTTCCTCTCCCTCCACTTGACCATCTAACATGAAGTTATAGATAATTGTGCTTCACCGTTTTTTGTCGTTGTCCTTGTATTCTGAAGAAGGCCACAGGCCGAAACGTCATTGTTGTATTGTGTTCCTTCCTTGTAAGGCTGTCACCATACTATGGGGTGCTTAGTACACCCCCCCCTGGCTCCTATACAAACCATCGTTTTGTCTCGATCTTTAACGGTGAACAAATCTAAAGAAAAATGTTGAAAATGTCAGATTAGGTCATTTATTTGCTATTGTCTGCATTAGACGCCCATACACTTGTTCCTCTGCCTTGATAGTATGCAATGGACTAATACGCTATAAAACATCAACAACTGCTTTGTGGGTGAAACAACGACTAGCCGAGATAGCCGGGAACGGAAACAACGGCTAGCCGAGATAGCCGGGAACGGAAACAACGGCTAGCCGAGATAGCCGGGAACGGAAACAACGGCTAGCCGAGATAGCCGGGAACGGAAACAACGGCTAGCCGAGATAGCCGGGAACGGAAACAACGGCTAGCCGAGATAGCCGGGAACGGAAACAGCGGCTAGCCGAGATAGCCGGGAACGGAAACAACGGCTAGCCGAGATAGCCGGGAACGGAAACAACGGCTAGCCGAGATAGCCGGGAACGGAAACAACGGCTAGCCGACATAGCCGGGAACGGAAACAACGAATAGCCGGGATAGCCGGGAACGGAAACAACCGTTGCATATGCCTAGTAATTGCATGTGTTGTTGCACGTGAAAAAAAAAATCGTTAATAAACAACTCGTAAAAATGAAGAATCATCTATGCTAGCAAGCGTAGTACGTGATGATCAAAATGATGGTCGCAATAGCAGAATCGGCGCCACACCAGCTAAACAAGACGTAGCAGTTCTACCTCCTCGTCGGTCTCCCCTGGTAACAACGTTCGACAAAACAGGGTTGCTAACAGAAGCTAGGATCACCGCCGCTTTCCTTGTAGTGGTAACTCTTACTGATATAGAAGACCTAGTATAGCATAACTTATAGTCCGGACAAGCAATTTCCCACACACGGCGTGGAACTAGACAAACTCAAACTTCTCAAGTAAAAGCGGAAAATATCAAGATGGCTATTACGACCCGTATCCCCCGATGATTCAAAGGACTCCTGCCCGTATCAAATCGTAGCATTAAGTCAACAACAATAACATGTAACTTACACTCTCTGATCTACTGACAAACTAACTGTTTATTTCATGGACAATTAATAGTGCAAATACATTCATTTAAATATTACGGTATGTTATTATGTTATACAAAATAAATCACAAACTAGTAACGCTTTGAAGTCGTATATCGATAATCTGCGCCGTTCTCTTTTCGTAAATTTGATTTGTAATCTTCTCTGTTTAATGAGTGAAATGCTTTTGAAAAACTAAAGATTTACTAAGTCCAACTGCGTTGAAGGGAAAATGTGGACTTAAAATTATAAATGTACAACGCTGTAGGATAGTGTAGTTGTAAACTTCATTGCACGTATCTACATTCATTTGAAGGTAACAGAAGTGTATTCCTCTCAGTTGGTTGTTTTCATATATAAGTAGCATTTTAGTTCTCATCTTGTAATTAGGTAACTTTTGTGGATGAAGATATCCGGAGCCTAGTATATTCCGCTCGTTTGTAAAATGGATATTTTATCTATCTGTTGACTTTTCGAGCCGTAGCTGGCCCATAGGGCGTAGACCCATATACTTCTCTTATATAAAATTTTTATTCTAGGAGTTTTCAATCCTTGTAAAGATCTTTTATCAAATCTCGCCATTTGTCTCTGTTCTGTGCAAGCAGCTCTAGCTCACTGAGGGAGCCGATTAAATTTAATTTGTAAATCGTGGTTTTAATTTGTAACACTACTAGCAAAACTAAAAAAAACGGAAAAGTGTAAGGCTAAGCTAAATATTTGTGAATTATAGTTTAGTACAATAATGCCTGTAACAAAACATTAAAGGTTGACAGACCTAAGAGCAATCGGGGTACTTGGTAACTGACTCGCAAACAGTGTCTGCGGTATGAGTGGATGCAGCTCTTGGGTAACTTTAAAGTGAACGTGTTAACTTGGGTGTACTGTCCAGGGCAACCTGGTGTAATTGATGTGGGAATGAAATAGCCGATACGCTCGCTGGCAGCTCTTGCACTGACTGTGACCTTGCTCTCTACAAAGAGGGCATCGCCAAGTTTGTTCTCCATTACTTAAGAGAAGAGGTGGAGGATAATGGGTGGGACGATAATGCATTTATTGAGAGACTGAGGAGTCTATAGATTGAAGAGGCATCTGATCGATACGTAGTGATTTGTAGTTAGAGCATATGTATCTATAATCAACACATTACAGGAACTATCAAGGGAGCCGCGATAGCTCAGCAGTTAGTGAACTGGACTACAAAGGACAAGAGGTAGGTTTCGATCCCAACCGACGGGGTCCGGTTCACCCAGCCTTTAATGAATACCGAATCTTTTTTTCTGGGAAAGTAAAGCGGTACAGGCGTAATACCGACCACATTACCCCAAAAAGCATGTGCTGAAGGTCTGTAAAATTTATGGTCACTAACACCATACTCCCTATATTCCACTTGGCGTGACGGGGATACTTTACTTTATTTTTTTACAGTAACTATCGGTCTGCATACGCTTGAAATGCTGGGACGGGCGGTGGGGCGAATGTGGGAGTGATACGACTGCAGTGAAACCGACTCCAAGAACAGAAGAATAGCATTTAATATTTAACGACAACAGTTTTATTATTATTAAGATACAGCTTCTTCTAATCAGCATGATCATGTGCCATACCGGTTGGCGTAGGCGATCATGTCTCTCCACAATCTTCTATCTACAGTGCATCGTATCAGTTCTGTTGTTGACTGTTTTCCATGCCATGACTCCAAGCTATCCAGTATTTTCTCTCTTTGTCGTCCGCGATCTCTCTTTCCTTTTATTTTGCCAGTTGTAACCAAGAATTCCAACTTTTCTCTTCTAATGATGTGCCCGAAAAATGTTGATTGCTTCTTTCTGATGTTTTTTTTAATAGCTCCCTTTTTGTGTTGGCCTCTTTGAGAACTTCCTCATTGGTCTTTTTAGCTGTCCAGGGAACTTTCAACATTCTTCTGAGGAATCCCATCTCTGTGGCCTCTAATCGTCTTTTCATTTGTTTGTCTACTGTCCATGATTCGCTTCCATTGGTCAGAATTGGTTCTATATAGCACCGATGAACTCTATTTCTCATTTTTATTGACATAGATTTGTTGCATAAGATATTTTTCATTTTCTGAAATGCTATTTTGGCCTGAGCTATTCTGCTTTTTATTTATGTGGTGCATCTCCCATCTGATGTTATTATTGTGCCCAAGTATTTGAAACGTTGCACTTGTTTCAGATTTGTCTCGTTTATTTTTATGCTGCGTGATGGTGGTGATTGATTTGTCATAATTATTCCAGGCAATTTAAGAAGGTATTTTGCTATTCCTTTCCTTCTTGACAGTGACTGTACTAGTCGGAGACCGCAGCCATTGTCTCTATACATGAGATCCTCTGCCTGCCATCGCGGTGTGGGGACCATAACCGGCACTACTAATCGGCTGCTCCCACAACACCATCCACCACCTGCTCCAATGGCTTCTCATAACCCTGATTAGGGGAAAGGGGGGGGGGGCTAAACGGGAGCTCCACCTTGCCCAGGGGTGTCCCGAAGACTAGCGGAGGAAAGGAGACGTCTTATTCCTCCTTTGGTAGGGCAGAACTCTACCCCGCTAACTAATGCTGGAAAGGCCAGAAATGAGCAAATGTACTAAAAGTGTCAGTGACGACCAGTTGTGCCTCATCGCTGTTAATCATTACCAATCAATGCCAGGTGTTTTCACTTGTGATGCCTGGACTTAGACCTTAGTTATACCTATATCATCTAGGAAACTTCTAGGGCAGCCAAGCTGTGGGACAGCCGTAGAACTAGGTTCTCTGCTGAATTAAAATGTAGCCGATCGAATGGCCTACCTGTCTACAGGTTAGTTTTGGCACTGCAGGGTAATGAAAATACTTGTACCTCATATATCAACTATTTCTTCTTTTCTCTTTTCACTGATACCGAAAAGGTGTCGTGGTTTATATCATTTGTCGTTCTTGAGCTGCTCGAACTGTCTGAATTAGTGATTTTGCTTTGTTGTTACATGTCTCTATCACTGCATCTATCCATCTTCTTCTAGGGTTTCCTTTCGGTATTTTTCCATGCATTCTCGAGACGAACGCCCTTGATGGTGATTGGTGAGGATTCATTCTGACCAGGTGGCCCAACCATTTAAGTTGTTGTTGCTCTATATATTCTTCTATCTATCTATCTTTCTTTACGACACATAGTACTATTGCTGGTGTATGTCGGGGGGCAACGATAGAACCTGAGGGATAAAGGCCGCTTGGTCAAGCAGCCGCCACGACGTGTGCGACTAAGGATTTTTATTTACTATATATTCTTTACAGCGAATATATTATGAGATCAATAGTAGAAAAAAAAGGAATTGAAGTCAACGGTCACAACATAAATAATTTGCGATATGCGGATGACACAGTCTTAATAGCAGAGACAGAGAACGAACTACAAGAAATGTAGAAGACATAATAGTAGAATAAAGCAACAAGAAAGGTCTCAGTCTGAATAGTAAGAAAACAGAAGTAATGGTTATATTGAAGAAAAAATCATCACCATCATGCAGCATAAAAATAAACAGGACAAAGTTGAAACAAGTGCAACGCGTCAAATACTTGGGCACAATAATTACATCAGATGGGAGATGCACCACAGAAATAAAAAGCAGAATAGCTCAGGCCAAAACAGCATTTCAGAAAATGAAAAATATCTTATGCAACAAATCTATGTCAATAAAAATGAGAAAGAGAGTTCATCGGTGCTATATAGAACCAATTCTGACCTATGGAAGCGAATCATGGACAGTAGACAAACAAATGAAAAGACGATTAGAGGCCACAGAGATGGGATTTCTCAGAAGAATATTGAAAGTTCCGTGGACAGATAAAAAGACCAATGAGGAAGTTCTCAAAGAGGTCAACACAAAAAGGGAGCTCTTAAAAAACATCAGAAAGAAGCAATCAACATTTTTCGGGCACATCATGAGAAGAGGAAAGTTGGAATACTTGGTTACAACTGGCAAAATAAAAGGAAAGAGAGATCGCGGACGACAAAGAGAGAAAATACTGGATAGCTTGGAGTCATGGCATGGAAAACAGTCAACAACAGAACTGATACGATGCACTGTAGATAGAAGATTGTGGAGGGACTTGATCGCTTACGCCAACCGGCATGGTACATGATGATGATGATGATGATATATGCTTGGCAGGGTTTTATTCCTACCATTTTCCTTATGGTTTCATATATATACTACACTACTTAAAAACACTAATTTACAATATTTGAATATTTATAACACATGGAAATTCACTGTTTTCTGTATTTTTTGTTGTTATTTGTTTGTGGATATTTTCACGTTGCCGTTAAAGTACCAGTGTCTCCGTGCAATATGTTACTTTGTGTGTTTTCTGCACTCTAACCTCGATACTAAAAATGTAAAAAGTAGCTATGTGTGTGCGTGAGTTTGTGCGCATGAGTGTGTGTGCTTGAGTGAGTTTGCGTGTTCGTGTGTGTGCGTGCGTGTGTGAATGTGTGACATACCGTTAACAAAATAGCAGGACTGTAATTCTTTACATTCCATGTAAGGCGGTTGAATTCAATGAAAATAAACATACGAAATACAAAACCATGGCGTGTAGGGAATATGGTTTTAGTGCCTATATTATGTTATAACAATCGGTTTATTTCCTAGCTGTGTGGTAAGCATTACGCAACGCCGTCCTGTATTTTACTCCCAAAGCTGGTTTAACTAGGAAGTGGACGATGAGAATCGATCGCAACCTCACTTTCTCAGTAAGCCCGTTCACTAACCATTGCTCTGTAGCTGCCGATTGTACACACAGTGAACTTTAACATTATTACAACCAACGTCAATAATAGTAACTGACATGGAGTCGTCAGTCGCTGGACACTGCGGGACTTGCTGAGGAGGGGATCTGAGCACCTATGGACATGTTCGGAATGCAATGGTGATGACCTGCAAATAACTCAATAACTTTGGCAATTAATTTATGAAAATTTAGCGAGTGTGCAGAGAATGTTTTGCGAGTGAATCTGTTTTTAAAACTAGGAAAGACGAGACGCCTATATGCGTCATTGTATTAAACCACAAACACAGTCAGCCAGCTAACCGCTATGCTAATAGCATCGCATGAAGCCTACCCATGTTAACCAGCAGGTGTTGGCAAGTAGGCCTACATGTAATTATAATTTTAAAACGGATCAATTAATGTAACTTAATAATGTTATAATGCTATGGGATTGTTGAGTGCCTATCACACGCCTACCTACTTAATTAATGTGTTCCGTTGTGAAACTTTTGGACGCCACTACCAGTATATACTTTTATTTTATTAATTATTTTACCTGCTTTTTGCTAGTTTCCGTGTTTGTTCAGTAATTTGTGTTCGTCAAATAAATTCATCAATTTTTCAGTAGTTTGTTCAGTAATTTGTGTTTGTCAAATAAATTCAGCAATTTTTCAGTAATTTGTTCAGTAATTTGTGTTTGTCAAATAAATTCAGCAATTTTTCAGTAGTTTGTTCAGTAATTTGTGTTTGTCAAATAAATTCAGCAATTTTTCAGTAGTTTGTTCAGTAATTTGTGTTTGTCAAATAAATTCAGTAATTTGTCAGTAGTTTTTTCAGTAATTTGTGTTTGAGAAAATAACCCATTTTAATTATGCATTAACAGATCTGTTTTCAGATTATACAAAAGAAAGGCTGTGATATCGTTATTAATCTCCATTTTGTTCTGAATAAAATATACGACTAGCGTATCAAACATTTTTTTGGAGGGGAGAGTGGAAAGTGGGGAGGAAAGGGAACAAAGCCACGTTGATGGAAGACAATCAGTTTTTGTCTTCTCTCCTTCTATCTGCGTAAATCATAAAACTATTTCGACATTTGCACATATGAACCGGATATATGAAGTGATCAAGATAGATGGAAAATGGTTTCACTCGTCCTGCATTCATAAAGTCACTGGGTTGTTTAGAAATTGTACGTAAAAAAAAGAATTACCAGAGAGGGCGGGCTCAACTCTGGAGTTAAGAACTAAGGAAGACCTAAGGTTGAATCGTCAGAGAGGGTGAACTACTTCTGGCGTAAGTGCCAGCTTCGGTTCGGAACTGGCTAACAAGATGATTCATGCCTGTGATGTGTTAGCCTAAGTTATGTAAAAAAAAAAAAAGGTAATGTGCCTCCGTCAGTCCAAGTGGCGTATGGGGAATATGGTGTTAGTGACCATAAATTTTACAAACCTTCGGCACATGATTTTTGGGGAATGTGGTCGGTTTTACTCTCGTGCCGCCTTATTTTCCCATAAAAGATCCGGTACCCATTAAAGGCTGGGTGAACCTGAAAGCCGTCGATTGGGATCGAACCTTACCTCTTGTCCTTTGTAGTCCAGCTCACTAACCACTAAGCTATCGCCCCCCCCTCACTATGTTATGTAGTCTTAGCTAAAACACGATTGTCGCTTTATGTGGCACAGATATATGTGGTTATGTTTTCAAGATCTAACCAGGTTGTTATTAACACTTCGTCTTTGTCTTTGTTGCTGGGGGTTTTTTTCGACATTTTTTATCATCTTTAATCGGTCCGTCGTGGTTACATTATTTCTTTTTCAAGCATCGAATATCAACATGGTCATCATCATTATTTAGCTTGTCCTTGTTGAAACGTGGCTCTAAAGATTACCATTTTGTAGTTTTCTCGACCCTACGCAAGATGTCTAACTTCTGCAGCAGACTCTCTGGCCTCAATCTTTTGTTTGGTTTTACTCCCTCACGTCTACCAGTTATCGGACTTTGCACTATGACCTCCCACAGCACATTCGCTACCAAAGGTTTGGCATGCAGTGGTGAGGTCATTTTTGCAACAACAACAACAGCAACAACAACAACAACAACAACAACAACAACAACAACAACAACAACAACAACAACAAAAAATTGAAATAACGGTAAGAAAATAAATGGAAATTGATCTAAAACGCACAGTTTGTTTGAACAATTTGCCCAGAAAGCCGAAAAAGAGGTTATATAAGCGAATTACATTGTTTTAGTAATATTTAAGTGGACATGCGTCAATCAAATGAAAGCCACAAAATGCGGCTCCTGGAGTTTCTGGGGCCAGTTAATAGAACCGTATTTTGCGACTCCTGGTACGGAATGAGTTCGGCAGTAATGCCATTTCATGTAGCCAAAATATGCTATTTTCCTTGTTGTTAAACTCTGTATCAACCATACTCCAGTTTTCCACAAAGAGTTGGATGGAAAAAAAAAGAAGACACCGCAGCCAATATTTCGTCTATCTTTTTAACAACCACGACAACAAAAATCAAACATTTCTTAGCAGTGTCAAGGCCAACCAGGTTGTTGTACTTATAATAAATAGACGCAACAACAGCAGCTACTTACATAACATTTTCCTGGATCCGTTATTTCACACGTTTAAGTTCAATTACATTTTTAATGTTTTCTTTAAAATATAAATTAATAAATTAGAATAAAAAATTAAGTTGTCAATCAAATTTTGAATTATCGGATGAAGGAATATATTTTTATTTTATTTATCACAAAAAGTGTAATTAATTTCTGGTTGATCTTTCTTCCACCAGTTATATTTGAGATCAATATTCAGTTATGTCCCGAAGACAATGTCACGCTTTGATTTAATAAAAAAAGAGCGACCTTTTATATAGAAATAAATTAAGAGAGAATAAAAATTCTTGTTGAAATATTTCGGTAGACAATTTGGATAGAGTGTGTGTGTTTGTAACTGAAGCACTGTAATGAAGACTTGAGCATCCATCACGCTCCAGTCATAAACCCTTACGTTATGAAAAAATAAATAATTATATATTAATGGGTTTGATCTTGCATAAACATATTTAGTTATTGAGGTATTTGCGGGTAATTATCATTGCACTCCAAACATGTTCATAGGTGCTCAGATCCCCTCCTCAGCATGTCCTGCAGTGTCCAGTGACCGACGACTCCAGGTCTGTGTTGGTTGATAAGTCTTTTTATACGCCCACTCAGTTTCATGTTTCTGTCTGTGTCCATCTTAACTCCCATCTCTTTCATCCGAAGGTCGGACGTGGAATCATGGTTGTCAAAGTCATATGCCCTTCCCATATCTCAGAGGGTATTGTGTGCATAGATATAATGAATGCACAAGTAATTTTTAAGCATGAAATTTAAATAATGAGACAGAAATTGGAGATAAACGAGAGAAATAAAAAAGAGATGAGTCAACACAAAATAAATAAGTGCCGTTCAATCTGCAGATAAGCTATGTTTTTAAATATTGGCAGGGCCAAGAAATTATGTCTGAGAGAGGTGAAATATATGAGAAAGGTGAAATATATGAGAGATGTAAGATATCTAAGAGAGGTGAGATGTATGGGAGAGGTGAGATGTCAGGAAGTAGTGAGATATCTCATAGAGGTGAGATGTATGAGAGAGGTGAGATGTCTGAGAGAGGGGAGATTTCTCAGAAGCTGAGATGTATGGAAAGGTGAGATATCTCAGAGAGGTGAGATGTATGAGAGAAGTGAGATATCTCAGAGAGGTGAGATGTATGAGAGAGGTGAGATATCTCAGAGAGGTGAGATGTATGATAGAGGTGAGATATCT
Source organism: Megaustenia siamemsis (assembly GCA_032433765.1). Classification (NCBI taxonomy): domain Eukaryota; kingdom Metazoa; phylum Mollusca; class Gastropoda; order Stylommatophora; family Ariophantidae; genus Megaustenia; species Megaustenia siamemsis. The sequence goes on along the minus strand of JAVIAB010000073.1, from coordinate 19,330,218 downwards.
CAGAGAGGTGAGATGTGTGAGAGAGGTGAGTTGTATGAGAGAGGAGAGATATCTTAGAGAGGTAAGATGTATGGGTGAGGTGAGATGTATAAGATAGATGAGACAGGAGAGATGTCTGAGGGTGGTGAAAAGTATGAGAGAGGTGAGATTAATGAGAAAGTTGAGGTGTCTAAGAGAGGTGAATTGTATGAGAGAGGTGAGATGAATGAGAAAGTTGAGGTGTCTAAGAGAGGTGAATTGTATGAGAGAGGTGAGATGTTTGAGAGAGATAAGATGTTTGAGAGATTTGACATTTATGACAGAGGTGAGATGTATGAGAGAGGTGAAATGTATGGACGGTTCGAGATCAAGCATAGCTTCACATGTGTGTCCCGCAACATCATTTATGCCATCATATGCCAACGATGCCACATGACCTATATTGGTGAGTCTGGGAGAAGATTAGCGGAAAGATTTTGTGAGCATCTACGTGATGTCCAACAAAATACTGGTACTCCGGTATTTTCCCACTTCAACTCCCCTGATCACAAGGGCAAAGACGACATCCGTGTCAGCTGGTATTGTCCTTTGTCACTCTGGCGACCGTAGCCGCTATACTTTGGAAAATCGCCTTATAGTCCAGTATGGTTCGCTGACCCCGAGAGGTATGAATGTATCACACTCATACGCATAGTTTCTTTTTGGATGCTCCTTCCCTTTTGCATAGCCTTCTCTACTACACATATTTGGGTTCTTTGGTCTACTTACTATGCCATGCTTTTTATAGTTCTTCTCCTCTAGTCCCTTATGAGACACTTCGGTTTTCTCCTCTATAATTTTTTTCTGTACTTCTTACCCCTCATTTATTTTTATTGTACCCCACTCTCAGACATCTCACTCTTAGCGTCTTTTTACACCTGTCAGTCTACTATTCGATTCTTTCTCCTTTGTGTTTGCACACTGACCCCTGTGTTAACTCCTCTGGTTCTGTTTACATTTACGCACTTTTTGGCACGATTTTCGACGTTCACGACAGCCGCAATTGGTTACGATTTTATTTTGGATTTTACAGGATAGTTTTTATTTATTTTTGTTGTTTTCTTTAACACATTTCGATTGCTTTTATTTTGGTTGTTTCGTTATCAGTTTTGTGTTTTTTTTTTGTTCCTGATGAAGGCCTATTGAGCCGAAACGTTGTTTAGTCTATGTCGTCCACTTGTCACGTAAAGCTTCTTATATACCATTTTTTATTTTTTAATTTTTCCTTATATTCAGCTTTACTGCAGCTTCGCATTTTTATGCCTTAACCCTTGAAATGTATGAGAGAGATGAGATGAATGAGAAGCGTGTGATATCTGAGAGAGATACGATTTCTGAAATATATGAGATGTGTAAGAGAAGTGAGATCTTTGAGAGAAATAAACTGTTTGAGAGAGGTGAGATGTATGTGAGAGAGGTGAGATGTACGAGTAAGATAAAACGTCTAAGAGATGTTAGATGTTTGAAATAGGTGAAACGTAAGATAGATGTGAGATACATGAGCGAAATGAGGTGTATCAGAGAAATGTGATGAATGAGAGAGCGTGGGATATCTGAGAAAGATAAAATATATTAAAACGATGAGACTTATAAGAGAGGTTAGAAGTCTGAGAGAAATGAGCTGTATGAGAGAGGAAAGATGTATGGGTGAAGTAAGATGTAAGAGAACCATGAGATGTCTGAGAGTGGTGAAGTGAATGAGAAACATGAGATGTCTGAGTGAAATGAAGCATCTGAACAAAACCCCTGTGTGACTAGAAGAGACTGAATTAGAATTGATGTCATAAGATAAAGAGTTGACATTGAACCATTGCTCGTATACATTTTAAAAATAACAAATAAACGGTTTGACTATCTAGGAAAGATGTCATTCCATTTCTTACCATGGAAAGCATATATTAAAAGAGGAGAATGGAGAAAGGTAAGAGGTAGGCCTGATATAAGATGGGTCATAAATATCAAAGAAACACTTAAACATTAAATGGCAATGCTTGAGGCTGACAGGAGGGCGAGAACCTGCACTTTGTATCTTCCTGGACGCCCGAAGAGATATAAGACGAATTTAAAAATGAGAACAATCATCCAAGAGAAGAGATATAAGACGAATTTAAAAATGAGAACAATCATCCAAGAGAAGAGATATAAGACGAATTTAAAAATGAGAACAATCATCCAAGAGAAGAGATATAAGACGAATTTAAAAATGAGAACAATCATCCAAGAGAAGAGATATAAGACGAATTTAAAAATGAGAACAATCATCCAAGAGAAGAGATATAAGACGAATTTAAAAATGAGAACAATCATCCAAGAGAAGAGATTTTACAGCCAAACAGCGCCTGACACTTATTGCCTAGGTTCAGCATCTGCCTGCTAACACTTCTCTGTGAAGACATAGTTATTATTTAAATGAGGGGGGGGGGGGTCGCAAGCTAGGAAGTCCTGCTGTCGTCAAATGGAGGGTTAGCGAGCCATAGCTGATCAAGATATATTACTTCAAGTTTTCTTGGTTACCTCCAGTAACAGACGTGTCGCAACAGACTAACAAACGATGTCGTGGTGGTGTGTGACGTGGCAGTACTGCTGATACAGACAACAAACATTATGTACACCGAAAAATAATTGGTATTATGCCTGACTGTATAATTAATTAGAAAAGGCAAAACCGAGGTCACAATTATGTCATTGCAAAATCGGATGTGCTGGCCAGGATCGCGTTTTTTAACGTCATACTACAACATACTAAAATAAACTCTTATTTCCAGAACATGTACATAAAGAAGGAAAAGAAACAAAGAATTCGAATGTGAAATATGTCCAGACGTTGCAGAAAAACAAATAAAACATCAGCTCTTATAGTCAAGCTTGAAGAAAACCAGAACATAATATATAACGGAATGTTGACATCAACGGGAATAGATCTTTTGGGAGAGATTTGTATTTGTGAAATAGCGTGGGAATAGATACAAATGAATTAGTGGAACTAGAGAATGGGTATTTGAGGAAGAGCTGGGATAATTCTTGGTGAGCGGTTTGGTCTCTAAGCATGTGTATGTATGTGCATGTGAGTAAGTGTGTGTAGAGTAACACGATTTGTCTCTTTACTTTCCTCCTAGGACCACCGTCACTATGTTTGGGCAATATCCGTAAATATTTCTTTCCAGATCACACAAGGCACCAGCTCCGTAACATCGGGTAGTCCCTCCCCCAGGGAATAATAAGTACGTAAATGTTAAAGGAAAGTATCAATTCTTATGAGATATATGACGTGACCATGTTAGTTACATTGGAGCCGCGATAGCTCAGTGGTTAGTGAACGGGACTACAACGGACAAGAGATAGGGTTCGATCCCAACCGACGGTTTCCGTTTAACCCAGCCTTTAATGGGTACCGGATTTTCTTCTGGGAAAGTAAGGCGGCACGGGCGTAATACCGACCACATTACCCCAAAAATCATGTGCCCAGGGTCTGTAAAATTCATGGGCACTAACACCATATTCCCTATACGTCACTTGGCGTGACAGGGGTACTTTACTTTTTACTACCATGTTAGTTATATATGACGTTACAGATGAGTTATATATATGAAGTGACAGGTGAGTTATGTGCACTCAGGGTGTCATACACACCCAGAAGAACTATCGATACTTAGTGACAGTGATGAGAAAGTGGCTAAATAACAACATTAAGCCCAAACGTCTTTAACGATGTTTGAAGCAGCAGGGTGTCGATCTTTACTTGTAATTGACAGATGCTGTCTTGCCGGGCAGTTTTTTGTTTTGCACGGCAAATTCTGCTAATATTAATGACAAATGTGGAAGCAACAATGACCTGACTGACTTTTATGTCGTATTTTCTTGCTAGTTTCTGATGTATCTTTATCTTTACTTTTTTTCAATTTTGTTGAAGAATTGCCTTCAGCCTCCTTTGATTTTCTGCCAGATTTTCCCGTCTCTTTGTATTTTTACTTATAAGTAAGTTCGCTGAATGATGTATTCCTGCGTTTGCAGACTTCTTTGTTTCTGTTTGTTTTTACCCGCTAACTAATGTATCGCTCTGGGTTCCACCACAGACAATTGTTCCTTTTGGGAGTGCGATTGATGTTTCCTCTTCACAGCTGACCCAGCCACCTTAGCATTGGCTCATGAATATTGACTGAAAGCTACAAGATATATACCGTTGTACCTTAATCCTGCCATAGGATGGCCATTTTTTTACGAATGCTGTTGACACATCTATTAAATAGGAATATTTGATTTTTGGTCATGTCATGATGCACATTTTGATCTGCAGTTGTTATGCATTTAGCTAAAACTTAGCGTTTTATACATCCTCATTCCTGAATTTGTATCTTTTTGTTCACTTGGTTGCGTTCGCCGATGACTAAAGTATTCTAGAGGATCGTGGTAGACTATAATATCCCTCTTCATCATCCGCCCTTACAAGGACGTAGTGGACGTGTCTGCGTTGTGTTGTGGTTTGCAGTATAACTGTTATATTTGCGCCTTTCGGCCCAACACATCCGATTTCAACACGACATTTTTGAGTACCGGGTTGTCTTCCCTCTTCGATCCCTGCTCGCTTCTCCAGACTAGACAGGTTAGTCTGTTACTGGAGGCACCGCGGAGAGGTGGAGCAGGGTCTGGATGGTTTTGGTTCACCGATCCTGGCGCAAGCCATCAGCTGTGGGTCGCTGAAAACTTCCAGCTCTGGTGCTGGTAGACGCGCCTTCGCCCCTTTTGTTCACTTTATAATTATTCTCAGATAATTCATGTTTCAAAAATCATTATTATTTTCTTATATCTGTTCGTGTTTATAGTGGATATTTCTAGTGCAGGATGAAATATGTTGAATGCTGCTCTTTGTTGATGCGAAATGTTAAAAGCGAACGATTCTATGGATTGCATGATATTCATGTAACATGAAGTTTCTGAGTGTGAAGATTAGTGAGTCCTATCATTTCATCATTAATGCCAGCTCCTCTAATCTTATTTTTTCACATTATGAAATAATTGTATAATCATAATAATTGTTTTATTTTGAGTCTATCCTTTGAAGCATTGTTAATTTTCGGTCTGAAACCTTTATCTCCTTACACAGTTTTATTTTTTTCTACACACACTTTTATCTTCTCACACATTGTTCTTTGCTCTCACAACTTCCCCTTCTCATACACTGTTACGTTTGCTCTATAAACTTTGTTTCTCTCAAAAACTCTTACTTTTCCTACACAAACCTTGCTCTTCTCGCACATTTTCACTTTTCCTACACAAACTGTTCTCTTCCTACACAGTTTCACTTTTCCTACATAATCTGTTCTCTTCCTACATAGTTTCACTTTCCCTACACAATCTGTTCTCTTCCTACATAGTTTCACTTTCCCTTCACAATCTGTTCTCTTCCTACAAAGTTTCACTTTTCCTACACAATCTGTTCTCTTCCTACATAGTATCACTTTCCTCCTACACAATCTTTTCTCTTCCTACATAGTTTCACTTTCCCTACACAATCTGTTCTCTTCCTACATAGTTTCACTTTCCTACACAATCTGTTCTCTTCCTACATAGTTTCACTTTCCCTACACAATCTGTTCTCTTCCTACATAGTTTCACTTTCCCTTCACAATCTGTTCTCTTCCTACAAAGTTTCACTTTTCCTACACAATCTGTTCTCTTCCTACATAGTATCACTTTTCCTACACAATCTTTTCTCTTCCTACATAGTTTCACTTTCCCTACACAATCTGTTCTCTTCCTACATAGTTTCACTTTCCCTACACAATCTGTTCTCTTCCTACATAGTTTCACTTTTCTTACACAATCTGTTCTCTTCCTACATAGTTTCACTTTTCCTACACAATCTGTTCTCTTCCTACATAGTTTCACTTTCCCTTCACAATCTGTTCTCTTCCTACAAAGTTTCACTTTTCCTACACAATCTGTTCTCTTCCTACATAGTATCACTTTTCCTACACAATCTTTTCTCTTCCTACATAGTTTCACTTTCCCTACACAATCTGTTCTCTTCCTACATAGTTTCACTTTCCCTACACAATCTGTTCTCTTCCTACATAGTTTCACTTTTCTTACACAATCTGTTCTCTTCCTACATAGTTTCACTTTTCTTACACAATCTGTTCTCTTCCTACATAGTTTCACTTTTCTTACACAATCTGTTCTCTTCCTACATAGTTTCACTTTTCCTACACAATCTGTTCTCTTCCTACATAGTTTCACTTTCCCTACACAATCTGTTCTCTTCCTACATAGTTTCACTTTTCCTACACAATCTGTTCTCTTCCTACATAGTTTCACTTTCCCTACACAATCTGTTCACTTCCTACATAGTTTCACTTTTCCTACACAATCTGTTCTCTTCCTACATAGTTTCACTTTTCCTACACAATCTGTTCTCTTCGTACACAATTTCACTTTTCCTACACAATCTGTTCTCTTCCTACATAGTTTCACTTTTTCTACACAATCTGTTCTCTTCCTACATAGTTTCACTTTTCCTACACAATCTGTTCTCTTCCTACATAGTTTCACTTTCCTACACAATCTGTTCTCTTCCTACATAGTTTCACTTTTCCTACACAATCTGTTCTCTTCGTACACAATTCCACTTTTCCTACACATTCTGTTCTCTTCTTACACATTCTTAATGTTATTCCACAGACCTTACATAATGATCTTGTCACATATTGATAGAACACACATTGACAGAACACACATTGAGAGAACACACATTGACAGAACACATATTGACATAAATATTAATGCGATTATGTCGAGGTGCTTTGTTGTTGTCTTGTTGCTTGTATGTTTGATTAATGACGACATTTTGTTTGCGACATTCTTTCTTGTAAGTCCTGTTTCACATTCTATGCCATCGTGCTCTCTGTGAAATTGTTTCTAGTGCAGTGGAATATTTATTCATTTAAAAAAAAGATTAATTTAAATGCAAAGATACTGAACCAAATATTCCACAATGAACATACATACATGAATAGAGAAAAGAAGATGTTTTTTATGGACACTAACAATACGTAAAGAGAACAAATCCATGAAAACGTAGATTAGAAATGGTAGTAATATTAGTGACCTTGCCCGAAAAAATATACACCTTCATTAATGGATGCTGAGACAGAATAAAAGGGTGGAAATGGCAGGACAAAAGCAGTAACTTAGAACTGTGAGAAAGTACTAATCAAATACAAGTGGACAAACAGATACAAGAAAGACGATGGCGCTGGATAGGCCACCAGGTAAGCCAGCTGAGGGTGTTACACGACAAGCCCTGTTTGGAATCCGTAGGGAAAAAGACAAAGTGGATAGCCAAAATATTCTTGGAGAAAACAGGTGGAACCAGAGTTTAAGATAATAGGAAACACGTAGAATGATCTTAAAAGAATGACAAGAAACAGAACGGCTTGGATAGGGTTTGTTGATGTCATATGCTTTACAGGGAGCTGGAAGAAAGAATAAGAAGAAGTAGTGTCATGTGACCTACATCGGAGGTATCGAAATATTGCATTTCACTGGGCATAATATACTACAAAGTTCCCAAATATTTAAATTATTTATCTGTTTTAAAATGGTTCCAGTTGTCTTTATTTTGCACCGAGGTAACGCCTTTCTCTTTGTTGTTAACATTACTTCTGTCTTTTTGCTACTAAGACTAGGTCCTTTAATTTTGCTCTCTTTCACTATAATGTCTAACATTTCTACAAGACAATACATAACTTGAATAATAAGTGTTCAAAAGTGCATCATACAGTATTATTGTGTACATTGGGGAAGAGATGAGTGTAGCCTTTTAGTCTAAATAAAGAAATTAATGCCATATTTCTAGTGCACTTATTCACTATTATTACTTTGATTATGTATAATAAGCAAAATGAACAGAGAGGGTTCAACTATGAGCTTAAGAACAAGACAGGACATAGTAAACCTTCATTTTCAGTGAATAGACAGATAGGGAGAGTGACGATTACTGTCCTATGTGCCGTCTCCGGTACGGGAAGAACTTACTAAAATTCCTGCGAACAATTACTCAGTGATGATGATGATGATGATGATGATGATGATGATGATGATGATGATGATGATGATGATGATGATGATGATGATGATGATGATGATGATGATGATGATGATGATGATGATGATGATGATGATGATGCGTTCGTCCGATGATTTGAGGTATTCTAACGGATACGAACCGTAGACTTCCTCCTCGTCATCCGCCCTTAAAAGGACGTTAAGTGGACGTAGTTACGTTGTGTTGCAGTTTGCAGTGTAACACTGTGATATCTGCACCTTTCGGCCCAACACATCCGATTTCAGCCGACGCTTTTTTGTGTACCGGGTTCGTCTTCCCACTTCGATCCCTGCTCGCTTGGCCAGACTAGACAGGTTAGTCTGTTTCTAGAGGCACCACGAAGAGGTGTAGCAGGGTCTGGATGGTTCTGGTTCACCGATCCTGGCGCAAGCCATCAGTTATGAGTCACTGACGACTTCCAGCTCTGGTGCTGGGGGGGGGGGGGGGGGGGGGCGCGCCTTCGCCTCCAGTTTAATATATAGATCGAGACTTGTGCGTGCCTGTAAGGATCAAAGGCGGGCTCTTGGGCCATGAAGCTAACATGCTTCACGCCGATGTTGTAACGAAATGTAGGAATATAGCAAATCGATTATGTTAAAACCGTAGCTGCTCAAACAATGCTACACGAAGCGTTATGTAGATCTTGGTTTGCAACTACAAATGGTATGCTCGTGTAATTGTCTGCTAATGTGTATTGTTTACATTAGCTGCGGCAGAACTAGGAAATATTTTCATTGTGTACTCATTTTCCCAAATGCAAAGAAACATGAGCGGATAAGATGGAGATGCAATCTGTCATATACAGTTGAGATGGGTGTGTCATCTTCTTGATTTATTATACAGGTTACTGTTGAGATACGTCTGTCATCATGTTGATTTAGTATACAGGTCACAGCTGAGATAGGTCTGTCATCATGTTGATTTATTATACAGGTTACTATTGAGATAGGTCTGTCATCTTATTGATTTATTATACAGGTCACAGCTGAGATAGGTCTGTCATCATGTTGATTTATTATACAGGTCACAGCTGAGATAGGTCTGTCATCTTATTGATTTATTATACAGGTCACAGCTGACATACGTCTGTCATCATGTTGATTTATTATACAGGTTACTATTGAGATAGGTCTATCATCTTGTTGATTTATTATGCAGGTTGCTGTTGAGATTATGTCTGTCATCTGTTTTATTTATTATACAGGTTGCTGTTGAGATAGGTATGTCATCTTGTTGATTTATTATGCAGGTCACTGTTGAGATAGGTTTGTCAACTTGTTTATTTATTATACAGGTCACAGCTGAGATACGTCTGTCATCATGTTGATTTATTATACAGGTTACTATTGAGATAGGTCTATCATCTTGTTGATTTATTATGCAGGTTACTGTTGAGATTATGTCTGTCATATGTTTTATTTATTATACAGGTTGCTGTTGAGATAGGTATGTCATCTTGTTGATTTATTATGCAGGTCACTGTTGAGATAGGTTTGTCAACTTGTTTATTTATTATACAGGTCACAGCTGAGATACGTCTGTCATCATGTTGATTTATTATACAGGTTACTATTGAGATAGGTCTATCATCTTGTTGATTTATTATGCAGGTTACTGTTGAGATTATGTCTGTCATCTGTTTTATTTATTATACAGGTTGCTGTTGAGATAGGTATGTCATCTTGTTGATTTATTATGCAGGTCACTGTTGAGATAGGTTTGTCAACTTGTTTATTTATTATACAGGTCACAGCTGAGATACGTCTGTCATCATGTTGATTTATTATACAGGTTACTATTGAGATAGGTCTATCATCTTGTTGATTTATTATGCAGGTTACTGTTGAGATTATGTCTGTCATCTGTTTTATTTATTATACAGGTTGCTGTTGAGATAGGTATGTCATCTTGTTGATTTATTATACAGGTCACTGTTGTGATGAGTCTGTCAATCTGTTGATTTATTGTACAGGTCACTTTTTGAGATGGATATGTCGTATTGATGACATGTCAGATCAATGTGTGAAACAAACAAGAAAATGTGACTAATGATGTAAGGACGGGAGGTGGAAGGGGGTGGAAGAGACCTTCAGTAGCGTAGCGGTTAGTGAACTTATTGCTGAAGGAAACTATTTTGGGTTAAGCTCGATCGACCGTTTCTGTATTTATAATATCATTTTCAACATCATCAAGTGCCATGCTTGCTGGCGTAGGTGATCTTGTCTCTCTACAACCTTCAATCTCGACAGTTATCTATCATTTCTGTTGTTAACCTTCTGCCGAACCATTCTCTTAACTCTTTCAGTACGTTTCGACGCACTGTGCGCTTTGCCGATTTCAGCCGGGTACGTTTTTCCACACAGTGCATCACTCTCAATTTGATTAGCGTGAACCGTCATCAAACTATATCCTGCTCACATATCTTGTATCATCTTAGTATTGGTGAAATCTAATTCCTTGTTCAATTATCTAAAAACTCATATATAATGTGTTATACGTTAAATAAATATAAATATGTAGATTTATTCTTAAAACCATGAAACATTTTATCACTGAAATCTCTTTTGTTGCAGTGATAAAAAGCGTCCGTACGGAAAGAGTTAAGTTGCCTGGTATCTTTTCTCTTTGCTTCCTTTATCTCTTCGTCCCTCAATTTTCCCAGTTGTTACAATATATCCCAGCTGTTCCCTTCTCATTGCATGACCAAAAAATGATGCTTGTTTCTTCTTAATTTTGGAAATTTGCTCTCTTTTTGCTGTGGCTTGTTTCAGAACGTTTTCCTTTGTATTCTTGACTGTCCATGGTATTCTCAACATTCTTCTGTAAAACCACATTTCTACAGCCTCCAGTCATTTTCTTGTCTTGCTAATAGCTATTAGAGTCTGGCTAGTAGCTATTAGAGTCTGGCCAGTAGCTATTAGAGTCTAGCTAGTAGCTATTAGAGTCTGGCTAGTAGCTATTAGAGTCTAGCTAGTAGCTATTAGAGTCTAGCTAGTAGCTATTAGAGTCTGGCTAGTAGCTATTAGAGTCTGGCTAGTAGCTATTAGAGTCTGGCTAGTAGCTATTAGAGTCTAGCTAGTAGCTATTAGAGTCTGGCTAGTAGCTACTAGAGTCTGGCTAGTAGCTATTGGGATCTTGTAATTAGCTATTAGAATTTTGTTATTAGCTATTGGTCTTGCTAATTGCTATTGCAGCGATCAATAATACCGTACGAACAAATATGATAAAAATAATAATAGTAAAAATGGATAAAAAAGAAAATAATAGATTTGAAGAATATAACTTCAAGACGAAGGAAAAGTTGAAAGTTCACACCATTCAATGTATATATAAGCAGATGAATAGACCATTATTACTGATTCCATTTATAAATACTTTGTGCACAGTTGTTTGTCCATGATAATTTAATTCATTTGCTATTACTGTCTTTTTTAGGAAGTATATACGCATACTTCTTCTACTGTACATTACCAGTAATTAGATATTTCTCTATTTTAAAATGGAAACATTTTGTGCTCACAAGTTTTATATTGCACTCCCCCCCCCCTCGAAATTATCAGATTTGCTTAATCTTGCTTATAATCTTTTATCTTTTTCTCTTATGGACATTAACTACTAAAATATAATTCACGCATAAATAATTAATTATTATCATTATCATGTGCAATCCTGGTCGGCGTAGGCGATTATCTCTCTCTCTACATCTCTCTATCCTTCATATATGCCACAATATCAATCGGTGATCTTTTATTATGCCATTTGGATATGCTGTTCAATATTTTTTCTCTTCGTTTTCCTCTGTTCTTCTTTCCATTCATTATGCTTGTTGTTATAAGTATTTTAATGCCTTATTTTCGCATGACATGTCCAATAAATGTAGATTGTCTTTTCCTTAGATTCTGATATTCCTTGTTTCTCTTGCTCTTGTTAAACATTCTTAATTTCTAATTGTTCCTGTCCATGGAATTCGTAACATTCTTCTGATAAACACATCCCAGCTGCCTCTAATGTTCTCTGTGTTGTCTTGGTTATGGTCCATGACACACTTCCATGTAGTAGAACAGGTTCGATGTAGCACTTTAGGGCACGTTTTCTAACATTAATTGACAAGGAGTTGTTACATACGATGTTTTCCATTCAATGGAATTACGTCTTTGCTTTTATATCTATGAACTTATTTCAGGACTGCTCCATTTAGTTATACTCTACATTCTTGTGTCTTCGTTGTCTTTGATATTATCATAGTTTCTGTCTTTTGATGTTCAGGTATTAGGCCTTTTTGTCCACTTTTTGACACAAATTCATTTAGTAGACTGTGTAGTTATTGTTGGTTTCCTGCTATCTATGCCATCTGCATAAGTAAAGAAATAAAGTGGCCCGTCACGAAAATGGACGTACAAGGAATACGGTGTTAGTGGCCATAATTTTCACAGACCTTCGGCACATAATTTTTGGTAAAATTTGTTTGGTATTACGCCCGCACCGATTTACGTTTCCAGAAAAAAATATGATACCCATTTAAGGCTGGGTGAACCTGGAAGCCGTCGTCGACCTCTTGTCCTTAGTAGTCCAGTTCACTAAAGTCCAGTTCACTAACCACTGAGCTATCGCGTCTCCCTTGTCATCTGCATACCTGAGGTTATTTATGTATAAAATATCTAACAGCTAAAATGATAAAGAGACGAGACAAATGCGTTTATATAGCCCCTTTCTCCCAACTTGAATGCCAGGCTTCATACATATGTATGCAACCGCAACAGTTACAAAAGACAGCAACATTTATACAGGAAACGACATTGCAGATATAGACGCAAATTCAGGCGAGCGAAAGATAGATAGATACATATCTATTTTAGCTAAACAATTTATTTTTGAGTCTGGAGTTTCAAATGGAAACAGCTTTCACAAAATATACATTTTTAAGTTGAATGTACTAGGACATCTTCATCATTAAATGCTAGAAAATTCAACGATTATATTTAAAATACAACTTTGATATTAAAATAAACGGTTGTATAGAAACCAAAATAAGCATTTACGCTTGTACCTTTTCCTGTTTCGTGTTACAAAATATTGTTGAGAGCCAGTGGTGGGGTGTGATAAACACTCCAATGTATGGTGACAGCTTTACAAGGAAGGAACACAACACAATACTGACGTTTCGGCATGTGGCCTTCTTCAGAATGCAGGGACAACGACAACAAACGGTGAAGCACAATTATCTATAACTACATGTTAGATGATCAAGTTGAGGGAGAGTAAAGTAGGATGTTGAAATAAGAAAGGAAAGAGAGAGAGAGAGAGAGAGAGAGAGAGAGAGAGAGAGAGAGAGATATGTGTATGCTACATGAGGAGAGCTAGGATGAGCGACGAGATATATAAAATAGAAAAAGAGAAAACTGTATCATAAGAAGTATATGAAAATTACTTAGCTCGAACTGGCTCCTTGCCACCAGCTTTACCGCAACATTGCAATTATTTGCCTGTTCCCTACACAATATTGTTGTTTCCTATGTGTTGCTTTTGTTTATACTTCATCCAATTTGCTTTTAAATTTACTATTGCATTACCATTTCTGTTCATAATTTCATGCTTGCGTCCCTAACAGATCTTTGGGGCAGGTGATGTCTCCCGTCTAGTCTCCATTGTTCTGTCTCTCACAGCTGAGACTAAACGTCCAGCTGCTGATGCTGCTCGAGCAAGTGTTTGTATTTACTCAACTTTAATCCAGTTTAACAATACAAGATGTGTTCTTGCTTTATTAAAGGATTAATTAATATGTTGTTTATCAACGACAATTTTGAAGCTAATATTACGACATATAATGGGACATGGTTTGAATAACAATTGGAGGGTATAATATTAAATAACCTCATGATGATACAGTCTTAATCACGAAGAGTGAAAATAAGTTACAAGAAATGTTACACATTACAGTGAAGGAAAGAAAAAAGAAAGGACTCAGAATCAATAGCAAGAAGAGATAAGTAATGGTAGCTACAAAGAAAAAAGTCATCACCGCAATAAAGACAAGTGGAACAATATTAAACAGGTAAATGATTTTAAATATCTGGAAACAAGGTTAACATCAGACGGTAAATGTACAACAGAGGAGAGATAAGGAATAGCTCAGACACAAATAACTTAACAAAAAATATACTCTGAAAACAATTTTTACAATAGAAAAAAATACAAAAGTTACTAAATGTTATGTATAGCCAGTCTTAGCATATGGATGCGAATCATAGACAAAAAGTCAAAAGACAAGACTGTCACTGGAGGATGTAGAAATGTGGTTTTACAGAACAATATTGATAATATCATAGACAGCTAAGAAGAGTTATGAAAACATTCTGAAAGAGGCCAAAGCAAAATGAGAGCTAATTTCCAATATTAGGAAGAAACAATCATAACATTTTTTTGGCCATATAATGAGAATGGAACAGCTGGAATATGTTGTAACAACTGGGAAAATTGAGGGACGAAGAGATAGAAGGTAGCAAAGGAAAAGGATACCAGACAGTTTAAGAGAATAGCTTTGCAGATGGTCAACAACATAAATGATAATTATCGGCCGAGATCAAGGATTGTGGAGAAACATGTTCATCTACGCCAGCAGGCATAGTACTTGATGATGATGTTTTTTCAGGCCAGAAGATAATATGATCGGATAAATCTAGTGCATTTCAAGTCATTATTGGTGATTATTCTATTTACTTAGTCAGTGTAAGTCTATTTATATCACTGTCAGTGTATGGTTTCTTCATTTACTTCTGTAAATATTTGCTTAAAATTGCTTTTTTATGTTTTATTTTTGTATACAACTACACATAATAATACGAAATCACAATATTTTTTTGTTAAAACTGAAACTAATCTTACTGAACATTTACTTTATCGTTATGAATTATAAATATAATTAACTATTCACAGTAAACAGTAATGACTGATTTGTATAAAAAAGTTTTATATTATATATATATATATATATATATATATATATATATATATATATTTGTTCACTTACCTCACGTGTTAATTAAACTAATAACCTTTTCGCTATTGTTCAGGGACTAATAACTGACTATTTATTCCAAAGTGAATGAGAAAGGACATCCAAGCTTGAACATAAAAACACAGCTAACGCCATCAGCTGGCCTTGACAACAAGGTCTGGCTTCATCATTGGGTTTGCTTGTCTCCCTTCCTGCTTTCGTTGGGAGTAGCAAAGCCACGCGCGCCACCTCTCATGCGAGCAAGTCTACACTTGCTATCCAGTTCGTGTAATGTAGGAAATTGACTCAGTGTGGCTGTCACATTTCTTCGTCAGTTGACCCCCGGTGGCTCGTGATGTGCCCGAAGGCAGTAAAATGAGAAAGCGTTGATTATTTACACAAGTTTAACGACGGAGTCATTATGTAGCATTATTACAAACAGCTCTTTTTTCAAATTACAAAAATTAAAGTATTTCTATCGAGGACATCATCGTCATCATCATCATCGAGTGCCTTCTCCGCAAAGAAGGTTGGCTACCATGGATCGCCATTCTACTCTGTTTCTTGCTTTGATGGTGCAGGCTGTCATAGATTGACTTGTCCATCTTTTGATGTTACTCGTCCATGTTAGTCTTGGTCTGCCTCTACCTCTTTTACCTTGTATTTTCCCTTCCAATATTACTTTTAGTAGGCTGTTGTGTCAAAAGGGCTATTCCTAGCTTTTTTTGAGTTTTTCATTTCTGATCTTATTTCTCAGATTGTTTCCTGTCATTCTTCTGACATATTTCATCTCAGCAGAGGTTATTTTTCTGATTGTTCTTGCATCTAGGGTCCAGGACTAGCATTGGTACCACAACGTTGGGATGAAGATTGTATTGTATAGTGCCCGTTTTGCCTCTACAGTTATTTCATTGTTGGACAATAGTGGTGATAGCTGTCCAACTAAAGGCTAACAATATACTAAGTTAAAGATTAGACTCTTTAGAACAGGAGTTAGCACCTTTTTATTTTCTGAGGGCCGGACCAGAAAGCTATGAAGACACAGAGGGTCAGATACCTTTACATAATGAATTACTTAATTTTTATTCACAAGCAATTGTAATGTACACATCTCAGGAAATGGAGTGTATAGTAATTATCAAACCAAGCACACAAAAGTAAAGTAAGCATAGGTTCCCTCAACGCTTTTCTGAGCCTATTTGGAATATGGTATTAATAACCATATATATATATATATATATATATATATATATATAAGCAGTCAAAATATCTTAACGGGCCCGTCGACCGTAAGTTGCCTACCTCTGGCTCGGAAGATTACTCTCTTATAATCCCTTATTTTTAAACTGCACATTAAGTTGAATGCATTCATTAAGTGTCTTTTCTGGCGCGTAGATTTCAGTTCAACTTCTGTACTATCAGTTCCAAACTCGTGTCCACATTTTATTAAGTTGACAGTCATTTATACGAGCAGTGCCATAGCGTAGGCTGCCAGAACCTAGTTCAAGGTAAAAATATGTACCCTACCTCCGGAGCAAGACAGGTAATAGAGACAGTAGAGTAGAGAGCCCCGTCACGCCAGGTGGTGTATAGGGAATATGGTGTTAGTGATCATAATTTTTACAGACTTTCAGGACATGATTTTTGTGATAAATTGGTGGGTATTACGTCTGTGTCGCGTTACTTTCCCTGAAAAAAATGTGATACCCATTTAAGGCTGGGTGAACCCAGAAGCCGTCGATCAAGATCAAACCCGATATCGAGTCCTTTGTAGTCCACTTAACTTACTACTGAGCTGTTACAGCTCGCAAGACAGGTAATACGACATATAAAACAAACATAAAATTGTATGGAGCAACTAAAAGAAAGAAAACTGCAACGTTTCAGCAAGTCTTCATCAGGTATAACAAACCAGACGAATTAGACATAAATCCAGCAAGAAAACACAAATCAGATCTACTAATTAGACACATAAATCCAGCTAGAAAACACACATCAGATCTACTAATTAGACACATAAATCCAGCTAGAAAACACAAATCAGATCTACTAATTAGACACATAAATCCAGCTAGAAAACACAAATCAGATCTACTAATTAGACACATAAATCCAGCTAGAAAACACACATCAGATCTACTAATTAGACACATAAATCGAGCAAGAAAACACAAATCAGATCTACTAATTAGACACATAAATCCACTAGAAAACACAAATCAGATCTACTAATTAGACACATAAATCCAACTAGAAAACACAAATCAGATCTACTAATTTCTTTATTTGATATTTGTGCTTATCCCCAGGCAGTCGTCTTCATCCTCTTCTTTCTTGTCTTCTTCTATCTTTCCTCCATTGCCGTTGGCGTCGAGGGGAGATACAATCTGCGATTCTTTGCTCTTCTGTTGGCCTCTTCTGGTGGTATCCTCCTAGTCTCCAGGCAGCACACAGCATATCAGCGTTCATTAAATTTATTATTATTTTTTTCCCCTGAGATCTTGCTTCCCAAAGATTCTTGTAAAAAGACCAACGAGGAAATTATCAAACAGGCCAACACAAAAAGGGTTTTCCTAAAAAACATCGGAAAGAAACTACCAACATTTGTGGGCACATCAGGAGAAGAGGAAAGTTTGAATACTTGGTTACAACAGGCAACATACAGGGAAAGAGAGATCGCGGACGCAAAAAGAGAGAAAATACTATAAAATTGAGACAGCTTGATGTTATGGCATGGAAAACAGTTAACAATAGAACTGATACAATGCACGGTGGATAGAAGATTGTGGAATGACTTGAACGCCTAGCCAACCCACATGGCACATGATGATGGGGATAACAATTGTTGTGTCTGGGGAAACATTTTCACCCACACTACAAGTTTGTATGCGTGTACTTCTGTATGCGTGTACTTCTGTATGCGCATGCGGAGTGGAGTTATAGTATTGGAGTAAAGGCATCAAGATGCATCAAGATGTATAGAGATGTAAAGCTACTGTAAATCTGATGATAATGACAATTTTAAAAAAAAGAAGAAAATAAAAAGTGGTATGGTAGCTTTACGTGCTAACTAACAAAACAAAAGTCCACGTTTCGGCCAAGTAGGCCCTTAGCTGGAACAACAAAGAACACACTATATATATATATATATATATATATATATATATATATATATATATATATATGTAAAGATATGTACACAAATCTAACAACATGGCGATAATATACCAGATACACAAGAAAGAAAATAAAATCGTCTTTTTATAACTAATACGTTCCCTATTCCTTAATTGAACGCAGTTCCTCCATGGTAAAATAAAAGCCCCCGTCCCGCCAAGCGGCGTATAGGGAATGTAGTGTTAGTAACCATAAATTTTACAGACCTTCAGTACATGATTTTTGGGGTAATGTGGTCGGTATTACGCCCGTGCCGCTTTACTTTACCAGAAAAAAATCCGGCACCCATTTAAGGCTGGGTGAACCCGATGGCCGTCAGTTGGGATCGAACCCTACCTCTTGTCCTCTGTAGTCCAGTTCACTAACCACTGAGCTCTCGCGAGGCTCCGTTCCTCCATAGTAAAACATATACAATTCCTAGAATGTTCAATTTCATTCTTTTCATTTCTTGACTGTTGTTTACTGTCTCGCCAACCTGAAGTGCCCCTATTCATAGTCTCTATTTGTGATCTTGTTCACAGTGACATGATGACGAACGAGTATAGCACATGTCGTGCACTACAAGGGTGTTTTGTATAGCGGACGACAAAGAGAAAAATACTATATAACTTGGTGTCGTGGCACGGTAAACTGTCAACAACAGAATTCATAAAATGCATGGGTCGAAGGTCTATTAAAAAATTATTATCAATAATAACATATTTAAACAGAGGCTATACGAATAAGCAAATTAAGACACCCATTAAACATCAAGATCAAAGATAAAGAAATAAAACAAGTAGAGGAATTCAAGTATTTAGGCACAATGTTCACAGAAGATGGAAAACTAGACAGAGAAATTGACATGAGAATACAATAAGCAAATGCTGTCACATACCAGCTTTCACCATTGCTAAGACATCCAAACATTTCTATGTCAACTAAACAACAAATGATAAATAGCATCTTCATACCAACTTTGTGTTATGAAAGTCAAACATGGACCCTTTCTAAATCACATTTAAGAAAGATCAATACATGTGAGATGCGATGCTTGAGAAAAGTAACAAACAACACAAGAAGAGATAGAATACCAAATGAAACCATAAGAAAAATAGTAGGAACACAACCCTGCCAAGAATATATAGAACAACAACTTAAATGGTTTGGCCACCTGGTCAGAATGAATCCTCACCAATCACCATCAAGGGCGTTCTTCTCGAGAATGCAGGGATAAAAACCAAGAGGATGACCCAGAAGAAGATGGATAGATGCAGTGACAGAGACATGTAACAACAAAGGAAAATCACTATTTCAGACAATTCAAGCAGCACAAGAACGACAAATGATATAAACCACGACACTTTTAGGTATCAGTGAAAAGAGAAAAGAAGAGGAAGAATAACATATTCATTATAGGCCACTTGGCGCGTCGAAGCTCTTTACTTTTCTTTTTTTTTTTTTAAATTGTTTGTTACATTAATTTTTGCATCCTCAGCTTATTGTATTGTATTGTATTATAATGTTTAAATCCCATTAAAGGCAATTCTAGGGTAGCATGGCATAGCTGTTTTAGAACAGCACAATGGGATTACTGTGACCACAAACCACTTTCCATGCTATGCCATGCTACACTAGAATTGCCTTTAATGGGATTACTGTGACCACAAACCACTCTCCATGTGTGTGCCACGTATTTACACCCCTGAAAGAAATTCTGAATATAACATCATGTGCCGTCTGTGATATTAATGACCACAAACCAAGAGCCTCCTGTATGATTGATACAACTGTTGCACCAAGCACTTCATCAGCAAAGCCATATCTATGGAATGTTCATCTGACATTGTTCTTGAATGATGTCCAAGTTAATGAGACATCAGAATCGTGTGGCGCCAGCTACAAGAAGGGAGCGGAGAACATCATCAATTGTGTTTTTTACTAACTACAGGTCATGTGGCTTCTGTTGGATTGGAAATGATAACTTACCGCCACTATGTGTCTATATGTTTGGAATTGGAGTCATCAATGATGGCCTAACATCATAAAGTGCTACGACGATCATCATTTTCGGGAGGACGTAAACTCCCATGGTTTATGGTGGATAGGCGGCAGGAACCATTGAAGGCTGTGTCTGAAAAGTGTTCCTTCTTGCAGTTTCCTCATATTCCAAGTCCGGCTTGTTGCAGGAGCTACTGAGTTAAGTGCTCTGTGCACACCGTGAGCTGTGTGTCTCATCCGTTTTGATCCTGCTTCGATATCCCGCTTGTTTACGATGAATGATGATATCGTATGACGGGGAACAGTTGGCTGTGTTCACTTTCTGCGCGGTTTCGCCTTATGTCTTTTGGCGTGTGCTGAGACTGCTACGATGGGAACTACAGTTACCTTTCTTTGTTTGGGAGATGAGTTAGTAATTCGGATGATTCCACTGGCACGGGCGGTTGAGCAATTATGGATTTTAATTCGTTTGCTGTTAGACCGAGGCCTTCCATAGCCAATAACAATAACAATAATGTTTAAATTTAAATTTTGGCACGCTACCATGACGCATCAGTGACGTAGAGCAAACGTGCTCTCTCAGTGGCTGTTTTGCTAACAAAAATTCACGCACAGCTTGTTGTTATCCAGTCGAGCCAACTGTTAAAGGAATGGGTACCTGTCTCATTGAATTGTGGTAATATCATGACAGCATGGATGAGCACTGACTCTATGACTCCGTGAAGTATTGATTCACTCCACTAGGACATGCGTCACAGGACTGCCCCATTGAACATGATAACCTACACACAACACAGAATGGATATAGCTTGACGACTAGCAAAAGAACTACACATTTACAATGAATTTTAACGTCTCTTCTATTCTCTCCTTCTATTACCGAGAAAATATATGGATGTAAATCACGGACAATAATAATTTTCAACTGAAATGTTAAGTCGATCCTATTATATGGCTGTGAAACACGGAGAACAACACAATTGACAATCACGAAGATACAGACTTTCATTAATGGATACTTACGCAGAATAAAAGGATGGAAATGGCAGGACCAAATCACTAACATAGAATTATGGAAATGTACCAGTCAAATATCAGTGGATATCAAGACAAAGCGAAGACGATGGACACACACTACGGAAGCCAACTGAGAGTATTACACAAAAGACAAAGAGGAAAACCAAGGAATTCTTGGAGAAGACAGATAGAAGCAGAGATGAAGATGATGGGGAAGACATGGAATGATCTTAAAAGAATGGCAAAATACAGAATTACTTGGAAAGTGTTTGTTGAAGACCTATGCTCCACTGGGAGCTAACAAGGTTGAAAAGGAAGAAGAAATCATGGACAATAGGACAACAGACAAAAAATAACTGGAGGCTGTAGAAATGAGGTTTTACAGAAGAATATTGAGAATACCATAGACAGCTAAGAAGAATAATGAAAACGTTCTGAAAGAGGCCAAAGCAAAGAGAGAGCTAATTTCCAATATTAGGAAGGAACAATCATAACATTATTGGCTGTGTAATGAAAAGAGAACAACTGGAATATATTATAACAACTGGAAAAATTGAGGGACGAAGAGATAGAGGGAAGCAAAGAGACAAAAATACCAGACATCTTAGGAGAATGGCAGGAGGTCAACAACAGAAATGATAAATAACTTTCGAGATCGAAAGTTGTGGACAGACATAATCACCTACGTCAGCAGGGACGGTACTCGATAATGATGATGAAGCGGCCAAGCGAGCGTAAGCTAAGTTGTTTGAGCAGCGTGTAGATGTTCGGGAGGTAAGTGCTAGTGAGGGCCTCAATGTTTATCAACTTGTCCTTCCATGTGATACCAAGAATACTGAGCTGGCATCGCATATGAAATGCATTAGCCCTTTCCCCTGCTTTGCACAAGTTGTCCATGATTCGCTGTCATACAAAAGGATACTGATGATGCAGACGTTGTAAACTGCGGCCGTTGATTTAATTGTCAGTTTGCTGTTTTTCAAAACGCGCCTAGAAGGACGGCCGAAGGTGGTAGCAGGTTTACCAATAGTGTCAAATAGATGATAAATAAAGAGGCAAATATTCGGGCTAGCAGGAAAATAGACAATCAAGCTGGCACATGCAGAGAGGTACATCTTCTTCTTCTACCTTTTAGCTCCTGGTGGAGCATAGGTCTTCAACAAACACTTTCCAAGTCGTTCTGTTTTTTGCCATTCTTTTAAGATCATTCCATGTCTTCCCCATCATCTTCATCTCTGCTTCTATCTGTCTTCTCCAAGAATTCCTTGGTCTTCCTCTTTGTCTTTTCCCTGGGGATTCCAAAAAAGGGCCTGTTGTGTAATACTCTCAGTTGGCTTCCGTAGTGTGTGTCCTATCCATCGCCATCGTCTTCGCTGTATCTCTTTATCCACTGGTATTTGACCGGTACATTTCCATAATTCCACGTTAGTGACTTTGTCCTGCCATTTCCATCCCTTTATTCTGCGCAAGCATCCATTAATGAAAGTCTGTACTTTCGTGATTGTCAATTTTGTCATTCTCCATGTTTCACAGCCATATAATAGGACCGACTTAACATTTGAGTTGAAAATTTTTATTTTTGTATTTAGCCTAATTTCTTTGGATTTCTATATGTTTCCCAGTGCAATGAAAGCTCCTCTTGCTTTTGATATCCTTATTTTGGTATCATTTTCTGTTCCTCCCTCTTTATCTATATTACTGCCCAGATATATATAAGATTGTACGTCTAGTAGAGGTATTTCTCCTAGTTTTATATGGTTATTGCCAACTGCATTAATTCTCATAATATTGGTCTTATCTCTATTAATCTTTAGTCCTAGCTGTTGTGATCTCTCATCTAATATACTCATTTTATCCTGCATCTGTTGATGGCTGTGTGATAGGAGAGCTATGTCATCAGCAAAGTCTAAATCATCAAGTTGTTTGGTCAGTGACCACTGGATCCCATTTCTGTTGTTTTGAGTTATTTTCATAATCCAATCTATGGCCAGTAGAAAGAGAAATGGAGACAGGAGGCATCCTTGCCTTACTCCTGTTCTTATTTCAAATGCTTCTGTAAGCTGTCCTTCATGCACCACACTACATTTTGTTCCTTCATACATTGTTTTTATCAGGTTAATAAACTTTATGGGGATTCCGTAATGACTCAGCAACTTCCAAAGCATTCTTCTGTCTAAACTATCAAATGCCTTTTCGTAATCTATGAATCCAATATATAGTGGGGATTTTAGTTCTAAACTTTGTTCAACTATTATACGTAGGGTAGTTATTTGATCAGCACATGATCTGTTCTTCCTAAAACCTGCTTGTTCATCTCTCAAGTGTTTCTCTATAGCCTCTTTTAGTCTCTCCAGAATGATTCTGCCTAATATTTTTCCTGGCACTGATAGTAGCATAATTCCCCTATAATTTGTGCACTCCTGTAAACTTCCTTTCTTTGGTAGTTTGATCATATAACCTTCTCTCCAGTCTTTAGGTATTTCTTCCCTCTCTCAAATTTTATCCAATAGATCCTGTAACATCTTGGTAGAGGTGTTAATATCTGCTTTGATGGCTTCCGAAGGAATTTCATCTGGTCCTGTGGCTTTACCATCTTTTAATAATTTGATGGCTTTCATTATTTCTTCTTTGCTTGGTTTTCCGCAGTTAACGTGTAACTCTTCTTCTGCTGGTAGTATATCTGGAGGATTATTTGAGCCGGGTCTGTTCAAAAGTTCTTCAAAGTGTTCTTTCCATCTCTCCATTTGTTCCCTTATATTACTAAGCAGATTTCCTTTCTTGTCTTTGATAAAGGCGTTGATCTGTTTGTATTTTCCACCTAATTTCTTTGTGCTGTTGTACAGTTCTTTCATATTCCCTTTATTTGCTGCTTCTTCTGCCTCTTTAGCTAGTTCATCTATGTATTTCCTCTTATCCCTTTTAATGCATCTTCTCACTTCTTTGTTCACCTCTGTGTAAGCTTCCTGTGTCTTGGCTTTATTACTTCTTGTTTTGCTTTTATTTATGTCTGCTTTCTTGTTCTTTCTTTCTTTAATTTTATCCAGGGTCTCTGCTGTCATCCATGCCTTATTCTGGCGTTCTCTTTTCCCCAGTGTTTCTTCGCATGTCTCTTTCCATATATTTTTTACCTGTTTCCAATGATCTTCTATATTTATTGTATTTTCTAGTTGTTGGAGGACTTGGTATTGCAGAGAGGTACATGGTCAAGTATATATTTGCAAGCAGAAGAAATAATATATATATATATATATATATATAGAGAGAGAGAGAGAAACAGAGAAATAAAGATATACAGAAAAGAAAGAACGAACGATTGAAGGACAGAAAGAAGAAAGAAAGAAAGAAGAATGAAAAAAAGAAAGAAGGAAGAAAGAAAGATAGGAAGGAAGGAAGGAAGGAAGGAATGAAGGAAGTAAGGAAGTAAGGAAAGAAGGAAGGAAGGAAGGAAGGAAGGAAGGAAGGAAGCAAGCAAGGAAGGAAGCAAGGAAGGAAGGAAAAAGACAAGAAAGAAAAACAGAAGAAAGAAAGAAAGAAGGAAAGAAAGAAAGAGTTGACATATATTACGACAGACAAACACTTGAAAAAAAGAGATAAATAAACCAACAAAAACAGATCGACATTTGGACGTCCAGATCGAATGAAACGAAGAACGTCATTATAGACAGACCGCCAGAAATTATTATTTAAAAATGAAATCAATAAAACACACAAACGTTCACGTACAGGCAGTAAAAACAAACAACATATGTGACACCAATATCGTTTTGCAAACAAACACGGATGATTAGGGAACACCAATATATGCACCATATGCAAGGGAAGTAATTATTCTTTTGACAAGTCAATTGCTTTTATTGTTTGTATTCTGTTGACTATGACTTCTATGTAAACATGTCTATTGATCACCTCACACTGTACTTGTCTAATCACTGTTGCTGGCTATTTTATAGCAGTGGAAATGTTAAACAGCAAATATTCCAGCAACTGGACGGAGTAGAGATAAATACTGTTCTCGTTTTCTTGAAGCGTTTTTGCATAGGTTGATTATTTTAATATAAATATGAATTAACAAATACGAATTCTTATGTTTATTAAAAGAATACTGTTATCTAATTAAGTGTAAGTACGACTGTCATTGTGGTTCTTTTTTGTTAAAATAAACGAAGTTAATTATTATTGTGTTTCATGAGCGCGTAAGTCTGATTAATAGACAAACACACACACACACACACATATATATATATATATATATATATATATATATATAGCTCGTCGTGCTTCAAACCAGGAGTACGCCGGTTCGAATCCCGGTAGATCAATTGTTTTGTCTATCTGGGGTGAAATAAAAACTCAGACTACAAAATCTCTTGGCGACTGCTCAGGACAAGATTGCATATATATATATATATATATATATATATATATATATATATATATATATACATATATAAATGAGTATACATGTAAGAATAAAAAGTGTGTGTTCTTTCAAGGAAATAAAAGTATTTTTTTGCAACATCATCATTATCATCATCAAGTAACAAGCCTGTAGGTGATCATGTCTCTCCACAACTTTCGATCTCGACAGTTATTTATCTTTTCTGTTGGTGACCTTCTGCCAAGCCATTCTCTTAAACTGTCTGGTATCTTTTCTCTTTGTTTCTCTCTATCACTTCGTCCCTCTGTTTTCCTAGTTGTTACAATATATTCCAGCTGTTCCTTTCTCATAACATGACCACAAAATGATGATTGTTTTTTTCCTAATATTCAATATTATGTTTTTTTCATACTTTGACCTCATTCAGAACGTTTTCATTACTCTTCTTATCTGTCCACGGTATTCTCTGTAAAACCACGTTCTATAGCCTCCAGCTATTTTCAAGTCTGTTGCCTTTGTGTCCACGATTCACATCTATATGTTAAGATTGGCTCTACATAACATTTAAGAACTCTTTTTCTGGTTTCTATTGTCAAAAATGAAGTGCACAGTATCTTTCTCATTTTTGGGGATGCTGCTTTTGCCTGATCTATTCTACATCTTTGCATCTTGCAACATAATTATTTTTTGAAAAATATTTTTCAAGATAATATCGTTTTAGACTCCCAGTTTCTTGCTATTATTGTGTATTGCTTCTGACGGACACTTAATATCTTTTACTGCGTTGTTCTATTGATGTTTTTTTTTTAAAAAGTACTATTGCAATACGTGTGTTCCCGTTTAATTTATATCTCGCTCGGAGTTTCATGTCGTATTATGTTTATTTTGTTGTTGTTGATGTAGTTTTATGTTTTGGTTCTTGAATTCTACTGAATTATTGCTGTAATATTAGCACATTAAATTACAAGTGGAATATCTAGACATTAAATTATAAGTGGAATATGTAGACATTAAATTATAAGTGTAATATCTAGACATTAAATTATAAGTGGAATATCTAGACATTAAATTATAAGTGGAATATGTAGACATTAAATTATAAGTGTAATATCTGCACATTAAATTATAAGTGGAATATCTAGACATTAAATTATAAGTGGAATATCTAGACATTAAATTATAAGTCGAATATCTAGACATTAAATTATAAGTGAAATATGTACACACTAAATTATAAGTGGAATATCTACACATTAAATTATAAGTGGAATATCTAGACATTAAATTATAAGTCGAATATCTAGACATTAAATTATAAGTGAAACATCTGCACATAAAATCAAGTGCGAAAATATTTAATTGTTCAATATCCTCTACAATTATCTTATTTTGCTCTCATTTCTCTATATTTGCAGATCCGTTCCTTCAATAATTGCAAACAACTTTGCTTTTTTCGAAGCATGACCAAAGAAATAAACAGGGTTTTCCCTAGTATGTGTTTATGTACAAACTATTGAGCTATCAAATTGAATGAAAATAAAAGAATGTAATAAACCCATGTGGTAGTTATAGAACTGTAGCCACCATATACATACTAGGGAAGACCCCGTTTATTTCTTTGGTCATGCTTCGAAAAAAGCAAAGTATCATATATATAACACATGACCCCAACAATCATGTGCTGAAGGTCTGTAAAATGTATGGTCACTAACACTATATTCCCTATACACTAAATGGCGTGACGGGGGCTCTTTACTTTACTTTACTTTTATATATATATAAAGTGATATACATCACCTCAGCTCAAAATAAAGATAAGTGGAGCAATATTAAAACAGGTAAATAAATTTAAATATTTGGGAACTTTGTTAACCTCAGACGGAAGATGTACAAGAGAGTTGAGATGCAGAATGGCTCAGGCAAAAGCAGCTTTCCGGAAAATGAGGAAGATACTATGCAATCTATTTTTGACAATAGAAACAAGAAAAAGAGTTCTGAAATGTTATGTAGAGCCAGTCTTAACATATGGATGTGAATCATGGACAATAGGACAACAGACAAGAAAATCACTGGAGTCTGTAGAATTGTGGTTTTACAGAAGAATGTTGAGAATACTATGGACAGTTAAGAAGAGTAATGAAAACATTCTGAAAGAGATCAAAGCAAAAAGAGAGCTGGTTTCCAATATTAGGAAGAAACAATCATCATTTTTGGCCATGTAATGAGAAGAGAACAACTGGAATATATTGTAACAACTGGAAAAATTGAGGTACGAAGAGATAGAGGAAAGCAAAGAGAAAAAATACCAGACAGCTTAAGAGAATAGCTTGGTAGAATGTCAACAACAGAAATGATAAATAACTGTCGAGATCAAAAGTTGTGAAGAGACATGATCACCTGCGCCAGTAGCACTGGTACTTGATGATGATGATATATACTGTATATGTGCTTCGAAAACCGTTTAACATATCTGGCCAAACAAAGGAATAGGTAATGAAGAGGGAAGGCAAACCCTATATTCTGAGACAGTTTGCTGAATCTGGATGTGTTGGGTCGAAATGCACTAATGTAGTTTCTGACAAATTTATACTGATAAAAACGTCAATCACCTGTAAGGTAGACAAAGCAAAAGCATCAATTAGAACCATAGCCAACTATCAAATATTAGAACTGGTTGATGTTGTGGTGATACAATGTTTACTTCTACCAAATAACATGTTTTTTTAAGTAATTATTTTATTAAAAAATAATATATCATTATCATTAATTGGAGAAGAGGTTTTCAATGAAGAATAAGCAATCATTTCTGACATGAATTACCTTTGTGGCCGTTTTCTATCTTTAAAGATATTTGTTGTAGTGTATTATTAATCGTTTACATAGCTGATTGCATTGCATGATATGCCTCTTGCGGACCAGTGTATCCGTCTGTAAAGCACACATTTATTTAGGACTACTACTCTATTATTATTT
>JAVIAB010000073.1:19286577-19296577 GCA_032433765.1 Megaustenia siamemsis | reverse complement strand
GTAGTAATAACAAAGCGAGAGAATAGATACAATTATATGGAAGAAATATATCAAATAATCATCATGTGTCATACGGACTGGTGTTGGCGATCAAGTCCTTCCACAATCAATGCACATGCTGTCATACGGACTGGCTGTCCATCAATGCATGATTATGAATTATGTTGTTGACATACCATGCATGTTGCTACACTATCATCTATCTACATATTCTCTTATCTTTGTCGTCCGCTATCTTATCTTTGTCGTCCGCTATAAAGCAGTCACCTGGTCCGGTAGAGAGCGCCATGTGCTATACTCGATCGTCATCAAGTCACTGTATGCAAGATCACAAATAGAGACTATGAATAGAGACACCTCGGGTTGGCAAGATAGGAAACATCAATCAAGGAATGAAAAGAATGATATTGAACATCCTAGAATTATGTGAAATGAGATGTAGAGGAGCATGGTTGCTGCAGTGCGATACATATATGTGTGGATACATATATGTTACGATGGAGGGAGTGCGCTCAAAAGAGTAGTAGGGATCATATTAGTTATAGAAAGACGTAAAACAGTGAAAGGATTTAGGCAGTATCTGATATAATTCTGTTAGTAAACTGAGAGCAAAAACATTGATCATCATTCATGCTTATACATCGACAGGTAACAGTGTGTACGAAGATAGTGACATCTTTTACGAGCTACAGATGGTTATGTTACTGTGTAAATCCCAAGAAATAACAATTATATTGGAAGACTTTAATGAAAAGGTAGGGAGCCGCGATAGCTCAGTGGTTAGTGAACTGGACTACAAAGGATAAGAGGTAGGGTCGATCCCAACCGACGGCTTCCGGGTTCACCCAGCCTTTAATGGGTACCTGATTTCTTTTTTCAGTTAAAGTGAAGCGGCACAGACGTAATACCAACCACATTACCCCAAAAATCATGTACCGAAGGTCTGTAAAATATATGGTCACTAACACCATATTCCCTATACGCCACTTGGCGTGACGGGGGTACTTTACTTTTTTTTACTTAATGCAAATGTGGGAACGGTTAAAATGCAAAATATGACTGTACATGGCCTGGAAGAGACAAATGACTGAGAGGTTAGTTTGGGCAAAATATGACATGACAGAGCCTAGGAATAATAAATGATAGATTTGGGCAAAATGTGGCTGGATGAAATCGTGTGGAAAGACAAATAACAGAGGATAGATCGGTAGATTGGGCAAAGACATGTACTGTAATTAAAGGTAAAACCAGATTCAAATAACACTACAGATGGCCGTGGATATTGCGACGAAAAAGATAAAAAAATCATTTCACGTTCAGTAAATGACATTGTCGATCAAGAGAATCAAAAAGATAAATACAACAATCAGTGTACATTTGCAATAATGCATCTGAATATTGTACCACAATTATTATGAAGAAATAGAACATTCAGTATCACACTAACAATATAACATGTGTTGGTGTATCAACCAGGAGGTGTCCAGGCTCTACCGTGATTGGGAGAAGAAGATACAGATTCAAGAAGTTATCGTCTTCAACAATAAGGGCAGTGAGCGGTCAGTAATGAAAACATACATGGATTTTAATAACGTGAGGAACTTCCTTATTTTCTACTTGTACGTGTTCTGTTATATCTACTACTGCTGCTTCTACTATTATTTCTATTTATTAGTACTCTTATTTTTTCATATCTTTCCATTCATCTAGTAACTTCTCTTCTTTCCAAATCTTTCCATTCATCTAGTAATTTCTCTTCTTTCCAAATCTTTCCATTCATCTACTAACTTCTCTTCTCCTCAAATCTCTCCATTCATCTAGTAAATTCTCTTCTCCTCAAATCTCTCCATTCATCTACTAACTTCTCTTCTCCTCAAATCTCTCCATTCATCTAGTCTCTTCTCCCCAAATCTTTCCATTCATCTACTAACTTCTCTTCTCCCCAAATCTCTCCATTCATCTACTAACTTCTCTTCTCCTCAAATCTCTCCATTCATCTAGTCTCTTCTCCCCAAATCTTTCCATTCATCTACTAACTTCTCTTCTCCCCAAATCTCTCCATTCATCTAGTAAATTCTCTTCTCCCCAAATCTCTCCATTCATCTAGTAATTTCTCTTCTCTCCAAATCTCTCCATTCATCTAGTAACTTCTCTTCTCCCCAAATCTCTCCATTCATCTACTAACTTTTCTTTTTCCCGAATCTTGTTGAACAACAATGAAAATATCAATAGTACCTTTGCCGTGATGGCACCTGGTCGTAGAACCTTATATCTTTTGGAAGGGGAATGCAGGGAATACCTGGATATACACACACACAAAATAAATTATACAAATCCATAAGAACGTTTGTCTAGATTGGAATGATGAATAAAATATATGTTAAAAAATAGGGTTGGTTGAAGAGATCTTATATGTAGCCTTGCTTCAAAAAGGAATCTAAATGGCTTTGAATGATATAAGGTAAACTCTACGTAGGTGTAAATGTGGCACGCCGCTAATTTTAATTCTATTTCACTATGTATGAATGTAGTTAGTAAGTTAATTCGTTTACTTTTTCATTATCATTCATCTTTATTTTTTAAACTTTGCTTTATCTTCTCCGTCTCCTATTCCCTGTATCTTTAGCACGATACATTTTTGATACTACAATGATTTGCTCCGAGCTAATAACTCAGACACTCATCAGCACTCCAAAGATCCAGATCTCGTCCATCCAATATGATGAATGATCTCCACATACAAGTAGCTTTTTGATATTTCCACGCCTCGCAACAAAAACACAGTTGACTTGCATTTATTTTATTTTGTTTCACACTGATATGTTGTGTAAATAGATTTAGTAAACATTAGCAATACTTTTAGATAATTTCCATATCACTTCAATTATATTGACACCGTCTCAGGTCATTACAACTGGGAACTATCTCTCTCTCTCTCTCTCTCTCTCTCTCTCTCTCTCTCTCTCTCTCTCTGCGATCAGCACTCAATCAGATTAAGGATTCCAGACTCTCACATGAAGTCAGTTGTCAGGCTAAGTGTGTTGATCGCCCCCACAGACAGAACATCACAAGCAGAGTTCGCCAGATCCACTCTGATTGAACACCCGTTAAAACGTTGCACTGTGTTCTGCGCCAGTGGCCCAGTGCATCCGATTTCAGCCAGAATTTTATTCGGGTTTGCTTTCCCTAGCCTTTGATTGTCCCCAATCTTCCTGCAAGGCAGCAGATTATCTTTTCTTTAGGGGGATTCTGCCCTTAGATGGTCGACCCTCCCAGGTTTACGAGCACCATCTGCCCGAGTCACTAGAGTCACTGAGATGTGACTAACACAGACATGCACACACAAAGATGTGAGATATGACTAACACAGACATGCACATAGCGATACGAGGCATGACTAACACTGACACACATCAAGATATATGACACATGACTAACATAAACATGCACATAAAGATATGAGATATAACTGACATAGACATGCACACACAAAGATATGACACATGCCTAACATAGACATGCACACAAAGATAGGAGATATGACTAACATAGATATGCACACACAAAGATATGAGATGGGACTAATATAGCCATGCACATACAAGGATATGAGATGTGACAAACACAGACATGCACACACAAAGATATGAGATATGACTAACATAAACATGCACACAAAGATATGAGATATCACTAACCCAGACATGCACACACAAAGATATGACATATGACTAACACTGGTACACACTAAGATATGAGATATGACTAAACACAGACAAATTGTTCGTTACAATGTCACTGCTATAATAGCTTAGTTTGTGACAAAACTACAGGGACATGCCCAAACAATGACAGTTGTCAGCACGAAATTTTCGGACCCCAGTGTCAGTACTTGGATTTTATTTGCAAATATGCCCAAAAATCTGAACCTACTTTCCTGTTTGATAACAACGACACCACATGTAATCCGGACACAAATTCTACATCAGTTGAGACAACTCTCAATCAATCTTTGCCGTACTCCTGGTTTAGGATTTATGTGAATGACTTTTACACATATCTGGACAGTTTCACGGTAAAACTGAATGGTTCTGCCTCATGTAACAATGTATCAAGGTTTGTAGTTAGTCCGCACGAGATTGATGTCTTCTTCTCTGGGGCTGGTCTGATCAACAAGTTACGGATTGAAAGGGCGATAGTTGCAAATATCTGCTCCATCTACATTGCCGGGGGTCGGAAAGTGGTTCTCAACACAGATCACAAACCAGACCGACACATTTGATGCTTGTTATACAGGAGACGGATGTGGACCAGAGGCCGCAGTTAATAGGAAAACAAAGACCAATCTCTATGACAATGACTGCACATACACACAATGGAGAAGTGGAACCAATTCTGTTTACTGGTATCTGAACATTGAAACGCCCCAGAAGACTCACACCATTCGAATCTATCATCGAGCTAGAACTATGATTCGGGTAAAGAATGCCACTCTAAAGGCTTTCTCTGACAGTGGCGGAGTAGTGTTCCAGTATAACGATATATCATACCCTAATTTATCTGTGAACACTATTGTAGTCAAAACACAAACGCCAATGGCACACATTAAGATTGAGTTCTCACCGACCATTTCGCAGGCCGACAGTGCACTGACGGTATGTGAGGTGCAAACATTTACAGACACCTATTGTCTGGACGAGCATTCTTGGTCGTTTTGTGCAATGTGTAGTGGGTGTAGTAAAGGCTGCAATGTCATCATCGGTACTTGTCACGGCAACTGTTCACATGGGATCTATGGACACGACTGTTCCGGGTCTTGTCTCAGTGTCTGTCCTTTATTTGAGGAAAAATCCGGAAAATGCCTACAATGTAAACATCTTGGCTATACCTGTAATGACACTTGTCCCGATGGTAATTTTGGGCTACAGCGCAAACAGATGTGTTCTGATGGCTGCGACATCATATGTACTCTCAAATGTCCGGACAACTGTTTCAACGACACCTGTGAACAGTCGATCGGGAATCTGTACATGCAATAGAACGTTCTATGGGTCAGACTGCACTCTCAAATCTCTGGACAACTGTTTAACGAAACCTGTGATTCCCACGTTCAGAAGAGTCT
This sequence comes from Megaustenia siamemsis, assembly GCA_032433765.1. NCBI lineage: Eukaryota > Metazoa > Mollusca > Gastropoda > Stylommatophora > Ariophantidae > Megaustenia > Megaustenia siamemsis. The sequence goes on along the minus strand of JAVIAB010000073.1, from coordinate 19,291,455 downwards.
GCCGACTACAACAAGCCCAAGCATATGGGCACTTTAATGTGTTTCTATGCTAGACATGGTTCATTTCTTGGTGTTTTTTAGTGAAGCCATGGCTCATATCTTGTTGTGTTTCTGTCCTAGCCATGGCTCATATCTTAGCTTGTGTGTGCTGGCCATGGCTCATATCTTGGTGTGTGTCATGTTAGTCATGTTAGTCATATCTCATATCTTGGAACTATCTTATGTTCTGTGTTCGTGGGGGGGGGGGGGTAATTAATATTGCAATCAGCTACTGAGTGGACTAGCTTCACCATTAACTTATAAAGAATGTCATTGGTTGGAATCATATGTGTACGTCATAAATACACTTACATCAGTTCTAAAATTAGCTTTACTAGTAATATAATCTTCCGGTTGTATCCAAGATGAAGGAATTATTTTTCTCTGGCTTGTTATAGAACCGTTGACCAGAGGTTTAACAAGCCGCTATCGTTAAAAACGATTTTGTTAATGAAGCGCAGACCAGATAATAAAAGAATAGCAAAGCAAGCCCTCATGGGGGAAACAACATGTAAGTGAAAAAGAGGAAAACCCAGAGAGACACTGAGAAGAACATTGCTGAGAGAGGCAAAAGCAGCAGGAATCGGCTCCCTCAATGAGATAGAGCTGCTTGCACATAACAGATACAAATGACGAGATTTGATATAGAACAAAAATTCAGATAAGAGAAGGAGTATCTTGGTCTACGCCCTGTGGGCCGGCTACGGCTCGAAAGGTCAAAAGATAGATAGATAGTAATATAATAGCACGCGGGGAAGCCGTGCTTTAAGGTTGGATAAATCTATGCTAATCACATCACATTCAGATTATCAATTTTTTTGTTACTGTCCCAATTAAAGATAATGATAGAAAATTCTGGTTTCTTAACACGGCTTGGTCTGAACAATTTGAGTCTGTATCGTGAATATTCGATTTGGCAAATATTTCTAGTGCATCCTTCATTTTGAAACAATTTGTAGCAGAAAAGTAGGAAAATGCATCACATTATGGCGCAGTTTGTGTTTCAGAAATAAAGTCAAACAAGATTAGTGCCGCGTGCATCAATAACAAAAGCTGTAGTTATGGAACAAATTTACGGAGTACAAGAGCAATTTGTGTTTCTTCTTCTGTGATCGTGGCTCATTCAGACAAGGATCCCCAACTCTCTTATGGAGGCTGCTGTCTGTTTCAGGGATTCGGGTGCACTGTAGAGTTTGTCTTCCAAGGAGGTGGTTGTGAGCCACATTGACATCCCCAGGTCTTTTAACAGCAGGCAATCGTGTAAGATATGCTTTGTTGTATCATCTTGGGTACAGTGACATTAGCTGGTAGTTCCTATTTTTGAGTTTCTTGAACATGTAGTTTCTCTTTCTGTTGTTGCCAAGGCGTGGGCGAAGTATGAAGACTTAATCTCTCCTTGACGTTGAAAATATCCGTCCCTCTCGTTATACTTTGGGTGCTACTTTTTTCCATTTTGCATGATGCAGGCGTTTGAAGAGACATTTGGATTAATCTCCCTTTCCTCCTTGACTACTGTTGTCTGTGCACAGTTTTTGCTATTGCCACGCGATGGTATCCACTGGATGACCACTCTCTGGATGCTATTGCACAATTGCTCCGCAGTTGTTCTCAGGTCATCAAGCTCGTTGATCCGTGGGATTGGTAGTGCTGTTAGGACTCACAGTACCTCGGCCTATATAACCAGCAGAGTCATCTTTCTTTATTTCTTTCTTTCTTCTTCTGTTTATTTCTTCATGTTTCGCAAATGTATAGAAAAACAGCTATAACAATACATCAGTCTGATTTTGCAGACAAACGTGATGTTCTTATCATATTTTACTGTTAGGACGTTCATAGTTTATTTATGAAATAAGGTAAAGCGCCTTGTGATGATATTTATAGTAATAATACAATAATAAGGACATCATTATTTATGTGTGTAGCACCCACAATGTGGTCGTTTTGAAAGTATTAATTATTTATTAACTGTAATATCCCACCATGCAATTTATGTGAGAACACATTTCTAACACTTAAATTTAAATTCTAATGGATTGACGGAACGAAAGTTAATGTCGCTTTTGTTTTGAACATTGCCACTCAATGGAATGGAAATAACAGACTATTGCAACACCGCAACATTTAAGACGAATGTATAGTTAATTGTGTGGCTAAATCTGTAACTGTTTTAACACTTAGAAAATCGATAGCAATAAGACTGTTACAGTTTACAAAGCAAGTTGCAAGCAATAAATAGCAGCTAAGGCTGTATGTAATTCACATTATAATTTAGGGGTCAGATAATATCAGGGCTGACATTTATCAGCAACCCTTAACTGACTGTTTGCGTCAGAATTAAGAAACAATAGTTGATCAAGTTCTCCTTTCACCTCCTGAAGGCGGCTCTAGTTAAAGACGACAGGTTTGGTCAAACAAGTAGAGACCACTAGGGAAGGGAAAATATACTAAAACGTTTTGCTGAAAATTGATGTATTTGGCTTAAGATGCAGATTTTGCAACTTACTGTAAACAGTAAACAATTACATATTCCCACAATTAGCATCCTATTTTATTCTATCTATGAAACCTGTTTCATTACAGTCAGGAATCCCGTATGTCCGCCCAATCACTTGTTACAGCATTTTCCAAAATGCATCGGTTATTTCTTTTGACAGGGTCGATCCGTGTACGTCCTACTCAACTGCATAGGCGATTTAGAACGTCTTAGTCGCCTCTTAACTACAATTTATCGAGACCGTACCAACAACACACGAACTTTATTACATGAAAACAATCGTTGAGAGTTGGCAGGCATACCAGCAGAAATAAAATATTTAAATCAAAAAGTTAAAACAATGCAACCACAGCAACATCTATCACCAATGGCAACCAGTTCTAATAATGATAATTATATCATCATCATCATCATTATCATCAAGTACCGTGCTTGCAGGCGTAGGCGATCATGTCTCTCCACAACTTTCAATCTCGACAGTTACTTATCATTTCTGTTGTTGACCTTCTGCCAAGCCATTCTCTTATGCTGTCTGGTATCTTTTCTCTTTGTTTCTCTCTATCTCGTCGCCCCTAAATTTTACCTATTGTTAAAATATATTCTAGCTATTCCCTTCTCATTACATGGCCAAAAAATTATAATTGTTTCTTCCTAATATTGGATATTAGCTTTCTTTTTGCTTTGGCCTCTTTCAGAAAGTTTTCAGTACCCTTCTTAGCTTTACATGGTATTCTCAAGATTCTACTGTAAACCCAAATATCTACGGCCTCCGGTGATTTTCTTGTCTGTTGTCCTATTGTCCACGTTACGCATGCATATGTTAAGACTGGGTCTATATAACATTTGAGAATTATTTATCTTCATTCTATTGTCAAAAATGGATTAAAAATGTCCTTGTTGGTCTTTTTAGCTATCCGGAGAACTTTAAACATTCTTCGGAGAAATACCATGTCCGTGGCCTCTAATTGTCTTTACAGCTGTTTGTTTACTGTCCATAATTCGCTTCCATATGTCAGAAGTAGCTCTATATAGCACCGATGAACTCTCTTTCTCCCTGTTATTGACATAGATTTCTTGTATAAGACGTTTTTCATTTTCTGAAATGCTATTTAATATACAGATAGAAATCAAATTTAATATGGTCATTGACGCCTTCGTTCATGGAAGGAAGCAGGTATTTGTAGCAACTGTCAACGACTTTTGTTTCACAGAGATCGTTCCACTCGTGACTCATTATTCTAATTTCTGGACGGCAGTTCCAGCAGCATCAATATGAAAAGAGCAATTTGTTTTTCGTTGAGAAATTCTATTTCTTCTCTTTGTTGATGTCATTTTAATTTACCTGGTGATTATTGTGGAGTTAAGAGTTGCGAAAAATGGATAAGATCATGGCACCTGAGAAGGAAACTGTGTTGTTGGGGATGCCAGAAGTAGGGTACGATACCGCTGGTAAACAAATGAAATAAATTCTTTCTGGTTGGATTAGTAGGTCTGGGTTGAGTTTTGGAACTTTACCACTTCCCTTAATAAGTTTGAGGGAGCCGCGATAGCTCAGTGTTTAGTGAACTGTACTACAAAGGACAAGGGGTAGGGTTCTATCCCAGCCGACGGCTTCCGGATTCACCTAGCTTTAAATGGGTACCGGATTTTTTATGGGAAAGTAAAGCGGTACGGACGTAATACCGACCACATTACCCCAAAAATCATGTGCTGAAGGTCTGTAAAATTTATGGTCACTAACACTATATTCCCTATAGGCCACTTGGTGTGACGGGGGTACTTTTTACTTTTTAATATCTCTCTCTCTCTCTCTCTCTCTGCGATCAAGACTCAATCAGAGTAGGATTCAAGACTCTCTGCTTTTTAATAAGTTTGCAGATAAATTATTGTGTTTCTTTTCTCCCCCCAGATGGTGCAGTACATAATAACACCCGATAACTCATGCCAGCAAATGTCACTAGATTTTGGGATGTTGGAACCATGCATGCCAAGTGAGGAAACCCCGAACGACATTAAATGAAAGTTTCGCATTTATTGCGACCGCTTTATTATGTACATCTATAAAGTTTTAAATTGCTCATTTTAAAACCGTATATTATAGGTGCACACATATTCTTTCTTCGTATCTAAGTAATATTACAAGTCAAAACTTTTATATTAGAGACCGTTCATTACTTTAATAATTATATGAATGCACCGGTTTACCTTTTTAATTAAGCATAGGTTTAATTTCAACGTTCCTGTACTTTTCTAAACGTATTACTATAAAGGAATAACATAATAGAGCAAAGGTGGCAGTATTTTGTGATGGAAGGATTTAAGTACATTATGCACTGCAATGTCCT